>CM035165.1:92240742-92795848 GCA_020205615.1 Panax quinquefolius | reverse complement strand
TGGAGACAAAAACAATATGGCCAGTGTGTGATACAAGACCAAATTTGCGGAGTTATCACGGTTCGTCCACTTAGTGGATAATGAAGAAGAATGGCGAATGTTTTTAAGAGGTTTGAGCAGGAGAATCGTCGACATCTTATTTCTACGTAAAAGCATGTGTGTTTGTATTAGGATGTTGTAAATAATAGGGCTGATTAGTGGAAAGCTGCGATAATGCGTCAGCGACTAAAGAAAGCGGTAAGCCAAATTATAATACCGTGAGAATAGTCGCCGGCCGGTGGCAATAATGCGTGGAGGAGGGAATCAGCAGAGGCGGATATATGGTAACCACTTGGTGTGTCGAGGGGCAAAAGCGATAGAATGGACGTTTCGAAAAGGAGATTAATGATGATGGAAGGCGTCGTACTTGTTTCCCGTTGTTAAGGAAGGAAAGACCACTCGTATGCTTCAAATCCGGAGGAGAGGGACACATCGATCAATTGCTGCGTAAATGCGAGTCAAGCGTGTTATAATTGTGGAAGAAGAAGGTCAACAGCTTTCTATTTTTATGTCGATTTCTGAGAAACAAATTAAAGCTAGGATGGAAACACAAAGGCCGTCGAGGAAAAGTCAAAAGCCGGTAGTCTTGAGGAGGCATTTGTTGTGACCTCCCAAAAGCGAGAATCAAGATAGAATCATCACAGGCCAAACTTATCATAAACTTCCCAATGAAGTCTATACTTTATTTGATCTGGTTCTACCCATTCTTTTATTTCTCTACTTTGCGCTCATCGATTAAATTTGACTCAGGAGAATTAGACTTTGACTTATAAAGCGTGGAAACTCGGGTTGGGAGAAACCTTACATCCCATCGACATTATTTATAAGTCTTGTTTGGTTGAAATCGGTACCCTGCATTACACAATCGATCTTATTTCATTAAAAATACTTGCATTTAAGCGTGATTACAAGGGATTGATTGGTTAAGCTACTTATCATGCAAAAATTGATTGTTTTAAAAGGGGTTGTTAGCTTTCATATTCCTAATCGACCTATTATCTTGAATTGACGACGAACCATTAAAATCGATCACGGTCTCATCTCAAGCCGTACAAGCCTATTAGTTTATTGAAAAGCGGATGTAAGACTTCTTAGCTCATGTCGCATGATTTAAATAAAAATAAATCGATTTTTAAAACGATATTCTATTGTTAATAGAATTTCTGACGTATTCCAAAGAAACTTCTGGCCCTACCCCGGGGCGTGAAATTGAATTTTTATATCGACCTTGAACGTTACAAACCTATTTCCCAAGCCCCATGTCGAATGGCTCTATTGAACTTGAGTTAAAGGAACTGACTGCGGGGAATTGTTGAACTTGTTGGTTTTTATTAGTCTAGTACTTCTCCTTGGGGTGCTCTGCAATGCCATTGAAGAAGAAAAGATGGGAGTATCGACTTTGTATTGATTATAGGGAGTTGAATCATGTCACCGTCAAAATAGGTATCCGTTACCCGCGTATTGATGACTGTTTGACTTGATTCAGAGGAGCCAAATTCTTTTCAAAGGTTGATCTTCGTTCGGATATCACGATTGAAGATTAGAGCTGCAAATGACATTCGAGGCGACTTTCGGAACTTCGATGCGGGCGTTATGAATTCCTAGTCATGTCTTTTGGATTGACTAATAACTCCTGCGCCTTTATGGATATGATGAAGGCAGGTATTGAGGAATATTTAGATCACTTTGTGGTAGTCTTTATTGATGACATCCTTATTTATTCCCAAAAGTGAAGATCATGAAAACAACACTTGAGGTGACACTCCAACCGTGAATATAAAGCTTTATGCGAGATTGAAGAAATGCGAGTTACGGCTTGAAGAAGTGGCATTCCTTGAGCGTCGTGGTATCAAGTCATGGAATATCTATTGATTGGTGAAGATTGAAGCTATTGGTGAGGAACAACTAAATCGATGACCAAAATCGTAGCTTTCTCGGTTTAGTTTGGTTATTATCGGAGATTAAGTGGAAGGATTTTCTCGAATCCTTATTCCGATGACTTCGGTGACTGCGGAAGAATCTGAGGAGTTCAGTTGGAGAAGAAGAATGTGAGAAGAGGGTTTTCAAGAACTTCGAGAGAGACTTATTTATTTTTGATACGGCAATGCCATCAGCTCGGAGGATTTGTCATCTGATGATCTTGAAGACGAAGGTTGGGATGTGTTGTCATCTGACATGGAAAAGTTACTAGCTTTATGCCTGTGACGACTCGAAAGAATATGAGAAGGAATTATCCTACTCGCTGATCTAGAAATTAGCCATTTGTTATCTTTTAACTTAAAATTTGGAGCATTACTTGTATGGGGAGAAAGTGGAGATCTTTCCCCGGATCGTAAAAAGCCTCCATCATTCTTCACTCGAAGGAACTTCGGCATGCGACGGCAACCAACGGCGTTGGCTTGGCATTGAAGATTATGGTCGTACCATCCAGTACCATCACGGAAAGCGAGCGTGGTGTAATGGCATTGAGTAGAAAATCGTATGCAAATCTGAGGTGCGATATTATCGTATGAGCGTTTGTGTGACTTGCAAGGATGGAGATAAATTAAAGACTCGAGGACGCGTGTGATGATAAGCGAGTATCTGAGTAGAAGCAGACTTTAATTGATAAAGTTACAAAGTACTCGAGCTACGGACACCGGGGCGATCATTATGAAGGAAGAAAAGTCTGAAGGTCTTATCTTTAGGAGCGAGAATCGATGAAGAAGGAATAGCGGTTGACTCCGGACTTTGTGTTCCTGCGTACGATTTAAAGTATAAGATCATGATGGGCGCACAACACACCATTTTGCAATCCATCACGGGAGTACCAAAATGTATGGCGATATTAAGTATACATTTGGTGGAAGCGATATGAAGAGAGAGCGTAAGCATTTGTTTATCTCGAAAGTGTCTAACTTGTCAGCGAGTTAAGCGGGCATCAAGTACCAAAGGATCCATTGCAGCCACTTGAAATTCAGAATGGAAGTGGGAAAGCACATTACCCATGGATTTAAGTTCTGGTCTTCTAAAAAAGTTTCTCAAAAGGCGTTGATCACGATTTGGGTCATTGTTGATAGGTTGACGAGTCTTGCTTTCATTTCTTATACCGTCTGACTTTACACTTGAGCGTCTTGCTTTCGTATGTATATAGCATGAGATTATGAGGCTGCATGGTATCTTTAGGTATCCATAGTTTAAATCGAGACCGAAAGATTATCACGATTTTGAGTTGGTTTGCAAAAACTATAGGCGCGAGACTTACGATTTAAATTCGGCATATCATCCTCGAACAGAATGGACGATCGGAGAGGACTATTCAAACTCTTGAAGATCTATTAAGACTACGTGTCCTTGATTTCAGGGAGTTGGGACAGTTCTTACCATTGGTGGAGTTTTCCCCTACAATGACGAATTATCAACAAGTAATATTGGCGGCATTTCCGAATTCGAAGCGTTGTATGGAAGAAGTTAGATTCTCGGTTATCTTTGGGATGAGGTGGGTGAAGCTTAACGTTGTTGGGGCCAGGAGTTGAGTGCGTATGACTATGAGAAAAGATTGAAGCGATCAAACGGCGTATAAAAACCTCACAAAATCGAGCCAAAAGAGTTATCTTGATCTTACGCCGAAAGGGCGTGGAATTCGATATAGGAGATCGTGTGTTGTTAAGAGTTGCTCCATGGAAAGGAGTTACAAGATTTGGAAGAGGAAAACTTAATCCTCGATTCAATCGGTCCATTTTAATCCTCGTCGAGTAAGGCGTGGCTATAGACTGCTTTTCTGTGAAATATGTCTACGTGTTCATAACGTTTTTCCATATCTCATGTTACGTAAATATGTGAAAGGCGAACCATATTATTGAGTTAGGCAGACGAAATAGCGGAAGATTTGGCGTATGAAGAGGTTCTGTTTCAAATTTTGGATAAGAAGGAACATATTCCTACGCTCGAGTTATACCTCGAATCGAAGTTTTGTGGAGGAACCCGCGATGTTGAGGAAATGACTTGGGAGTTCAGAATGTGAAAATGAAATCAAGGTATCCTTACCTCTTGACATACAGGTCGTACCCTAATTTCGGCGAAATTTCATAAGAAGGGAGGTTATAAAGACCCACTTTTATAAATAAAGATGAATTTTCTATAAATATTATTTTTGAATATTATGGAATAAATTTGATATAATATTATAGTTGTGGGTAATATTTATAAATTTTACAAAGTATACAGTTGTTATAAAATATTACGTTTGGTCGGGGAATATTCTTTTTGTTAGGGAATATTAGTTACTGATAGCTCAATCATTGGTGGACCCCCAATGAAATTATTGTCCAGTTGAGAAAAATGACAAAATATTTTATAAAAATAACGGCGGAGGTATTATTCTGTTAAAGCTGTTGAACTACTAAATTGGTAAAAAATCTGATGTCTGGCGTGGTTGCGTATTGTAGCACTTACGGTATTGATTATTGATCTTTACACATGAAGTCGACATTTTATGCTCGATTATTGCTACGATAATTGCTGCATCATATCTCTTATATTATTGATTCAATTATTATCAAGCGATTGTCATCTGTATAATATGTTTGTATTAAATTCGTCGATAATTGGGAATGACAAGTTATAAATGATTAATAATTGTTGAAAGATTAAATATGTGTTGATGAAAAAAAAAATGATTTGTGGTAAGTTTGATTATTTTATGGGGACTCTAGTATGTCATCATCTAAAGTCTCTTCGTCGATAAATAATTTACCTTAGATCGATAATGGTACATACCGTCGATAGTAATTACCCTTGTAATAATAGTACCTACCTTAATAGTAATTACCTTACGTCGATAGTAATTACCACTTGTGAATAGTATATTACCTTCGTCCGATAGTATTTACCTTACGTTGATAGTAATTACCTTTGAATGATTCCGAACCGGCGTGATAGTTTCACATTCAGGACGTCGAACCAACGTGTGCGTTTCACATTCTGGTACGTCGAAAGCAGATTTTCTTTTCGGCGGTGCATCATTCTTCAAATTCCTTTCCTTTTCACATTTTAGGTCTTAAGCTAGAAATCTTCTGAAAATGAGGCTGAAGCTTCATTATTTTCCACGAATTCATTCAAGCTATAGAGAGAAAAGTATAGAGAAATAAGAGAAAGAAGAAGAGTATTTTTATTCTTACCTGCTTTGCATGGTATTCGATCTCTGCCAATGTAAGAATGTTATTCTACTGCTTATTAAATGAAAGAAGCTGTTGTTATTCCATTGCTTATTATTACATTGGAATATTTGTATCATGGTTTACCTATACTTGGTGACATTCTTATTATTATGCATTGGAACATCACATGCATGTGTTTTACAGGACACAGTTCCGTCTTTATTATTATTACGTTGGAACATCACGTACATGTGTGTTTTACGGACACAGTTTTAATCTTTATTATTACATTGTTGGAACATCACATCGTGTGTTTTACAGGAACATTATCTTCATTATTATTGATACATTGGGAATATCTATGCATGTTTTTCCATGGATGCAGTTCGTCTTTATTAATACATTGGAACATCACACTACGATAATGTTTCTGGCACGGACTGTTAGATTATTTATTGATACTGTTGGAATAACACATACAATGCGGTCTATAGCATACATGGTGATTTCTTTTGTTATTCCATTCTTTATTATACCCGGTTGGTTAAAACTTTGACTTATATCTCCATAGTGAAATTGGAATATCCTTGATATTTGCGTTTCATCGATATCTTTTTCATGAAAATATTCTTGATCATTCTTGAATTTTACTCTACAAAACGATATCATGTTGATAATTTGAGCGTTAATAATTCTGGATAAAATAATTCTTGAACTTGTTTTATTGAATTCTTATATCATTGCCATCAT
Source organism: Panax quinquefolius (assembly GCA_020205615.1). Taxonomy (NCBI): domain Eukaryota; kingdom Viridiplantae; phylum Streptophyta; class Magnoliopsida; order Apiales; family Araliaceae; genus Panax; species Panax quinquefolius. Next base: position 92,789,921 of record CM035165.1, on the reverse strand, counting down.
CTCATATTTATATTTTTTTGAAAGTAAATACATGACGGCGTTTGTGATGCGTAGATGGACTTGGTATGATTATAACCGAGGAGACTATTGATTATGTCGTGGTAGTAATATTATTACAAATGATGTGATAAAAATCCTCGATTAGTAGTAGTGCGTTGATGGGCCGATTGTTGGCATGATCGCTGACCATTAATGAATACTGGAAATATTCTTGGCTTAGTAGTGCATGAATAATTGTAATTGGTTGATCACTAAAAAGAATATCCTTGGTAGTAGTGCGAGGGTGATTCGATGATGTGGAATATTTATTAAAAGTGAGTCTAATTTATACTAGCGATGATGAAAAACCTTTTAAAACCTAAAAGATAGTAGACTTTATTTTTCTACTTGACTCTTTTAATGGATTGCTTATTAAGCTGCGATTAAAGCTGGTTGTCTACCTCGGATTTTATTGATTTAACATATTTTATCGGTTTAACATTGTTGAAGACTCACCATTGATAATTTATTACTGCGGAAATTGATTATCTTAGTATAATATTTCTATCTTGGAGGACTAGTTTGAGCTCAATATCCTTTTGTTTTAAAAGCTCACGATTTATTCTCTTGAGCAAATGAGAATATAAATTTGAGGACGAGTCGGAAAGCAGTGATGGTCACGAAGATAGCATTAGTTAGTCCGTCACGACCTTATTACGCGAAATAGTGTGATAATAATCCAATATAATGAGGGACTTTTTTTATCCGAGTTTGTATAATATCTAGTAGATGATATTTGTATTTAAAAAGCTCACGGTTTATGTAGCAATGTTATTGTACAGCGGTTTTCCAACTTATTAGTTAATAAGTTGTATTTAAATTACATTACCATGTAACAAGTGAATGATTTCTGAAAGAATATCTTCTTAATGAGATGGGTGATGTATGAACAATTTTTGGGGTAAAAGATAGATGATATTTTTAAATTCATACATGAAGATAGTAGTTTGCATTCTATACTCTACAATGGTGTATTTCATTCTATGACCAATTTAAATTTGTGTCTATTGTATTATTAGATTTTTATTGAAGATAACGATAATTTTATTTGTATATTATCTTGGTCATGTATTCTTCTACTACTTAGCTTCTTTAATTGTATTTAAATGCGAATAGTATAAAATTTGTTTGTCATTGTATTAAAATTAAGATTTTTTATTTTGAAGATAACGATAATTTGTTGTATATAAATCGTAATATTCTTTTCTTTGGCTAGATTAGGCTCCCTTTTACATTTTGTTGCATTTTTTTAACCTGGGGGAAGCGAGAATATAGCGAGTCACAGTGTTGAGGAGTATGGAATAGAAGGTTACAGAGAGAGAGTTACTTTAGTAATCCTACGCCCATTTTGTAAAATAAATATGTCTTTAAATCGGATGAGATTTGGGTCAAGTATAGATATTGTATCCCCAGAGATAATATTTGTTCCAAACTCAGTTTCTTGTTGCAATAATAGAGTTGTAGTTGTTTTGCATGTTAGTATGTATTTCGAGAATGGGTGATGTATCACTGTTTTGGGAACTCTGACACTATGCCTTTAGTGTCATTCTTGAACATTGTCTCGAATAGCCCAGACACATACTTTGATATGCAGATACTATAGAATAACTGACAGCGTGATGAACAAGAAAGTACGAGGCGTGAGCTAATGATTAAAGAGATAGCAAAATAAAATTCACACGAGATTTTCACGTGGTTGACATTTTATCCTTGCATCGGTAAGCAATAAAATGTCCGATCCCAACTAAGATTGGAGACTCTTTTATTAAACTTAACCATTTCAATTAAATCTGATAAAGACTCTTATTCTGAAAACTTTCGACATTGGACCGCCTCTACCGCTGCTTGTACTTTTCTATAAAATACTTTCTGTGAGACACTACCGACCTTCGAATGGCTTTCTTTAGACGCTTCACTATCATCCTTCTTGGATCGATCAAATGAAACAAGCCCTTGAACTTTGAATAAGATGGAAGAATTCTGAATAGACTTCTTATTTTAAATACCTGAAAGAATTATAGGCAGTCTGATGAATAGGCCGAAATAAACAATGAGAAAGCTCTCAAATAAGTTGCTTACATGTATAACATAGCAGCGTAGATAACTTCTTGTATTCTCCTACAACACATAGTGAGATAAGACTATATATAAAGAGACGCCAATTTAGCAAAATAATTGTTATGATAAATCGGATGATTTAAATCCCCGTAATAATTAGCTACAATATTGACCCGGCCCGGTTATGAGCGAAATTAAAATAGGAAATATTATCAGGGTTGGTATACACATAGATATTAGTAATTGAGAGTCCAACGCAGTTTGTTAAATGAGATATATGTTTGAAGTCAGAAACCGCTTGCCTTAAATAAAACGACAATAAGTATGATATGGGGAATACCCATTTCTAATGAACGATAAGACTCCTTTCTCGATTTAGAATACCCAGATGCCACTATGAGTTATAGATCTCGCTAACATGATATATCATTAAATAAATGCGAAATATATAAAATACTGTTGTATAATAGATGAAGGAAATTTGGTAAAGAACAGGAATAACTTGAACCCATCTAATAATATTTGATACAATTAAAAATTATAAATGCCACATTCCTTAATAAACTCAAATTCAGAGTATCCTTAAATGAAGGAGAAATTTGGGCAATTTAGAATAACATAAATCCATCTAATAATATTTATTAGCATTAAAAATTATAAATACCAATATTTCAACAATAAACTCAAATTCAAATCAATATTTAATAAACCAAAATCAAATCTTCCATAATTTTAAAACATTCCAACCTGTGAGCGGAAAGAAATCAACAACAATAATTCATATATATTACCCATAACTCATGCATATCGAACTATAATAATATTACCCATAATCAAACATATTTAATAATATAATAACACATAGAACCCATCTTGGCTTAAATTAGTCATCCAATCAAAACATCATATAATCAAAAACTAACGACTACTCCACCCAAACAAGTTAAAAACAAAAATAGCGACACTAAGTATGTATTTATACAACAAGCTACATGCACATCACCAGGTGCATAAAACTACAACAAAACAACACTTTTGTTAGATTTCATTTGCATGACCAGCGCAATTCAGTCGTTGAGCTAAACAAGTACAAACATGAAAAAGAACATACGAAGGTTACTACCCATGGATGTTAAACCACTGATTTCTATCGTACAGGTGGCATTACAATGAAAGTTTGTATATGCATGTATGTATTAACAATGTAACAACGGCAACAGCAGCATGACACACACAAATGTTTAGTCCAGTAATGCTTGGGAGAGTGTAAATGACTGTATTTGAGCTCTTATCCATTCAACATTATAATCCCGTATCAAAAAGGAAGCTTGACAGAAACAGCCAAGTAAGCAATATTTGAAATCCACCTCAAAGCAGAACACTAGCAGTGGACACCACAAAAGCTAACCCACAAAGAAAAGCTCTAATTCACCACAAATAAAACAATTGCTACGAATGGACTATTATCTCTATATATCGACTGAATTTTCAAGTTATATAAATTTTATAAAGCAACTTCACTCTAGTTAATTCATCAGATGCCAACAACAAAGCCTTGAAAAATACAACATCTACAAGTGAATTACCAGTATTTCCTACCAAAACATCTACAACTTGTTTCTAACATTATATACACATCAACTTCATCTCTCTGTAAGTAAAAGGACTAATTTCGAATTATTAAACCAATTAACCTTCATCCAAGGGATATCTGTACAACGCTTTGCTGGTTTTATTGATAATCTCTCTTTCAAATCTTCAACACCAAACAGGTAGAATGAAAGGTATGATCACCAGGTATTAACCCACAGATTTTCTGGTATTCAACAAGTTTTTCAGTGCCTATAAGACATTTCTAAGCAATTTTTAAGCCAAAAAATCATTAAACCAAATCCGATTATTGTTGGTTAAGTCTTTGCTTAGGAATAGCGCTTTCTTCCACGCATGATCCTTATAAAAGCGATTGAAACATTACTGCAAATGAGATTTCTTGCAATTTGTGCTTGTCACCTTAGCTTCAAAAGAAAGAAAAGCGACATCATTTTATAGATAATATTTCTAAACGGAAGTAACTTCCACTTTTACCATGGAAGAGAGAGAAAGAATAAAAACTGGTATCAAGTAAGCAAGAATTAGATGAAGTTATCACGTTGCTGACAAACCTGATACTTTTATTAGTGAAATAGAAAAAAAGTAATGCACATTTGTTGTGAATTGATCAGTACTAATTTAAGATGATGGGGACCACATGCTAAAAAATTGCTTTATTCTGCCAGCATGAATTTGTATAATATTTGTACTAGAAGCAAAATTGAACATAGAGAAAATAAAGAGATTATAGCAGTTTGAGTCAACTCAGATTAGGGTTTCATGTTAAAGGAATGTTGACTATAGATGGAGCCACATGCTGCAATCAAAATTCTAAGCGGTGGTACCGTCCCCTGCGGTCCTGTTCTTCCTGCCTCACTTATTTTGCAGCTTACACAGATTTGAACCACAAGAGTCCTATTGAAAAAATCCAGCTAGCTGAAGCATTTGGTGAAATCTCTGTTTAGAACAACAATAAGATATAGAGTTTTATTAATAAGTAAAGATATATACTCCCTATTCTAAGTATTGACCCTCATTTTAACTTTGATATTTGTTAATTTATAAAATTCTAAAACTCAAATTGTGATGTGAATTTTTTTAACAAGGGGTTACTGAATATAAAAACTTATCAATGCAATAAATTAATGTTAGCCTGCCAAATGTCATGGAGCTCATAGCCTTTACAAATCTTAATATTTAAATTAGGAAGCAGTTTTCTTACATTCTTTTTTGTCAACTGCAACAAAACCGGCATCCAAATTAAACTCATAATATCAGTGCCACGAGCCAACTGAATTGGATTCAGAGTTCCAGACTCTACACTGATATCACTAATCACATTCAAAATTTACATAATGCTAATTCATCAGCCCTTTAATAGAAACATCTTATGGAATTATAAAACAATACTTACAGAAGTAGAATTCAGTAAATGGAAAGAATCCAAAACGTGGAGCATAAAACTGCTATCCAGGTCAACACTCCGAAAGCAGGCTTTTTGAGGTTATATACTCAAAAACAGAGCCAATCTGTACAAACCCATCCCAACATTTTCAGAAAAATTTACCAACTTTTCCCAGCCCCAAGGAAAAAAATAAATAAACAAAAATAAAGGGAAGCTTACTTACAGCAGCAATGGCAGTGATAGCAGAGGCAAGCAAGTAGACATAAAGGGGCTCAAAGGAGGAGAGGAAGAACTCTGTTCAGCTTCATTTCAAAACCCAGGAGGTGGCTCTTCAGAATCAGGCTTTGCCATGAAGGAATTGGTTAAATTCTTCTTGTTCAGACTTGCTTGATTTCTTGGCAGAACCCTCTGTCACAGCAAATACAGATTGGCCTGCAACTGAGGACTAACTTGTTCTGATTTCTGGCTGCAGAATTTGTTAGATTGGGGGTTTTGAGTGTGCCAGGAGTGGAATCGAACTACGAGGTCCCTTGAGTTTGCGATTTCTTTGGAAGCATGGATGTTTACTGAATTCAATTGCAGAATGATAGCCATTTGTTTACTGACAGTGAGGAATAGAGATACAAATATCAAGTACAAGGAGATTTAAAGGGGTTTTGTATCACTAACTTCTCACGGTGGAGAGGAGCCTACAACCATGAGAACAGTTGGTTTTTCACCCACAAAATCTGGTTTTGCTTTCCTTTTTTCTTTTTTTTTAATTTAATAATCTTTCCTTTAAATTTATTTCTGGTTTTTGAAGTTTAAAAAATAATATTTATCTGATTTTATTTCTAACGGTTTTTAAAGGGTTTTTTTTTTTTTTAGTAAATTCTTGCCCGACGTTTAAATATTCTAATTTTTCGGTTGAGTGTTTTTCTACTAGTCAATTTATTAAATTTAGAATTGATGTTAGTTTATTTGATTTTTAAGTAATACCAACAATTAATAATATAAACTTCTTAAAATATATTACTAAGTATAAAATTATTATTTTGAAATTGAATAAATACACATCACAAGTTGAATTATCAATTTCACATATTATTAATTAGGATGAAAGTTAAATATGAGAGACTCTTTTTGAATTTTGATTAATTAGGGGTAAGTTTGTGCTTCTTTTAAAGTTAATACATTCAAAGGGAAATATTTTAATATTCTTTTTCCTAATTTTTTTGTCTACATGAATAAGTTAACAGGACTAAGAAATATCAAAATCTAAGCCAGAAATATTTTGACCAAATTGATATATGCTCCCTCTTCCTCATATGATTTATAATCATCTTGTGATTATATATTTAATTATTTTTCCCGTAATTGCCAAATATATTTGCTTATATTTGAATAGGGTTTTAAGTTCCCTAACTTAGCCATTCAATTCTCATGTCACTTTCTTGATCGAATTGGTAAAATTACAATTTGAGGCAATACAAAAATAATTTGTTAGAATTAAATTTAGTTTTTATAACAATTTAAATTTGTTTAATGGAGTTGAAATTTAAGGATATGTGAGTACATCATATACCTTAATAAAAGAAAACAAGACTACATTAATTACATAATTAATTATTAATAATGTATGAAACTAATTCACCAAGAATTTTAACAACACAAACACACAAAAAAGGTAGCAACCTCATAGAATTTGGGCACCTTGTTTGCTTATGTTTAAATCCTAAATTTAAATTGCAAGTAATAAGATTTATTTTTTTTTTCGAAATAAAATTTTGTAGCAATAATACTTTTAAGTAGTTTTCAATATTAGTTATTTTGTTAATCAAAATCAAATAAATTTACTTGTATTTTATAATTTAGTAAATTGATTAATTTTTTTAAAAATGAAACTCTTTTTTTTTTTTTTTCTTTTTTTGGAATTGATGAGCACAATTTTCCCAACCATTTTAACCTCAGCAGCCGGAATAAATTAAGGTCTCACGAATCTGCAGAAGGACAAACACTCTGTTGAGTTACAAATTTAATTATTTATTACAATTATTACAACTCCAATTATTTACTATTGAGGCAAACATATGGTTCCACATATATATAATTATTATAACATTGGTGGGTTACCAGGTGAATCAAAATTATGAATACAAAAGCGAATCAGCTATAATGGCGTGGATAAAATCGTCAATTTATATAACATAAAACTTTATCTTATACTTGTCGGTTTGTCATCGTTATGCGGGATAAATTTTAATTCAACTCCCTGTCATTGAGAAGCTTGTGGAGCCGTTATGTGGCGTCCCAAAATAAGTCCTGTGGCATGCGATACGAATTACATGAATACGTGGTGCGAAAATAATTACAAACTTCATTATTACGATTATAGTACAAAATCGATGACGTATATCTTGTAGAGTTTAAAATACAAATATTGTCTTAGAGACAATATCCAAACTCAAATAAGTCTGCATTCTGATTATTGATCTGACAGCATTTTACAAAATAGTGAGATTTACGCTATAACAAGCTTTGTCTTGAGCAAAAGCTCCACTTGGAAACTAGTTAAAACATATTACTACGCCTCTTGAAAGAAAATAAAATAAAAGAAAAAGGATGAGCTGAAATTGGCCCGGTAAAGAATATTATGACTAAGATAACAATAGACAAATTATCCCTTTAGTCCTCGAGCAGGAAAAAATGCGATGGAATATAATAGAAACCGACAAGTTATAGATCAACATTTGCGGTGAAAGCAACAATTCGTTAGAAGAATTAAGTAGAGAATGAAATCTCTTTATTTTACATGATTTTAAAGTCCATCATTAATATTTTATCACATAGCATTGATGATATAAATCTTAGATCAAATATTATACTGCTTTTCTGGGCCAAAGATATTCATTAAATATCGCTCCTTGATTATGTTGGTCATGTTAGTATCAATACGCATCCATCTTGCCTATTCTGGGCAAAGATATTAATGGGAATAATCGTTAAATCTGCTACTATTCTGAAAGCGAAGATATTCGGTTATATCACCGTTTAAAAATACGAGGATGATAAAAATATTTTTTAAGAAAATAAATCCGGAGAGATAACATAGCAAAGATTAGGGATTAGTACTTTGGTTTATCTAAGTTCGAAAATACTCCATAATAATCGATTGTGGGCAAAATTCAGAATGAAGATCAAAACATGGATCTGAAATCGAAGATAATGTAGCCAATAGACGACTTGGACGAAAGAAAATTAAATTTTCTACATGAATGTGGAAGTATCGTGAATAGTAACCCCAGACACAAAAAGGTAAAAAATTTCACAATAAAAATCATACTTCTTGAATAATTGCTTAGTGAATAATCTTGCGTATTACAGTGAATAGTTATAAGTATCGTGAATAGTCAAAGTATCGTGAATAGTATACCTACGGACGGCTGAAAAAGTAAAAATTTCATAATAAATTTCATACCAATATTTGATTATAATGATATTGAAAGAAATAATATCATTTACGAAAAAAAATAGCATCTTATCTCCCGAAAGAATAGTACTTTTGGCTAAAATATGGATATAATCTGAAGAAACTTGCCTTGCTTATCGACTCTCAAAGTATCTAAATCGTGCAAAAATACTTTCGATATTATAGAGAAAATTTTCTAATTACGGTGTGATTTTATTTACAACTATTTTATGTTATAGGAAAGTGATAGCTGTTAGGTTTAACCAAATTACGCCTCGCACCTTTAATATGGAAAAAGTTGCTAGCCCACCTCTTTGGAAAATAAAGAAAGAGTTAAAATGGAAACTTCTCTTTTAATCACATGTTTAAAAATAAAAAATTAAATCTATTTGAAAACTAATTTGAAATTCAATTTGACCATCTTCACTCCATTTAATTCACATGCCCAAAAATACAATAATATTACCATTTAAATTACTATTATATTATCATATTATACTATTATAATGTAATATTATAATAATATATAAATATATTGCTCGGAGAGAAAATAATTATGGTTTCACAAAATAACAACTTTAAACCATTGTCTACGTTTAAAAATACTCTATTTATATCACATGCAAATAAATATTTTCTTATTATATAAATCAATAATTAATTATTCATAAATAATATTACAGAACTACAATATTGATAACCAATTCGTTCCCCGAGAAAGGAGACTTTCAGAGTGAAGGATTTCTCTCCGCTACAGTATGATTAGATGACGAACCACCTACACAGAAAACTTCGTAAACATTTCCAATAATGCTATCTAATAATTAATATTATTCAAATAATATGAATTATTGATCGATAATGGAAAAAAGCGTGCGGTGACAATTATTGAATCAATAATATAAAATATCAATGTAGCGATTATTGAATCAATAAAATAAAATATTGAGCAGTATGATTTACATAACATTAATTATTAGTAGTATATGCTACGTAAAATCGATAATTCAAAATATTTATGCAATACTGAGTATGCTTCTTTGTGCGACCACGCATATTCGTATTTTAACCACGGGTATTCAGCGGTGTTAGCAGTAACAACTAAATAGTTCTTTATAAAGCTCGTACTTGCCGTTTTCTTCATCGGCGATTATTATTAGTTATGTGGTCCCGATGATGATTAACGTAGTAAATGCGGATATTCGACAAAAGAATATTCTAGGCAAAACAAATGATACTCAAAACAAAGCGAATATTTTATGACCAGATTACTTTTGCAAAATTTGCACATTTCACCCGTAACTAAAGCATTATATCAAATCGACACCTTATTATTCAAAATAATAATTAGAAATTAAATCTTTATTTATAAAAGGTTTAGGGTCTTCTGATTATACGTATTGCTGGTAGATTAATAACATATCCTAGGGAACTAAGAGTAATATGTTAGGATACTAAGCTTCCGTTTAGCTACAAAATAAACTTTGTCATTAAAACCACCTGCAACCTGATCTTGAATTGTCATTTAGCACGTTGACTACTTTCGACTAAGAGCAACTGAGGATGAAATATTATTTACTCGTAGTCTAATAATTTATATTGGGGGTGTGTCTATATATATATATTATTGTAAATCTTTGAAATAAATATAGGATTGTGAGTATATGAATTTATAAAGTATCGAGATAAAGCCGTATATGAAGGTGACCCCAAAGTGTGAGGAGAATGATGCCATGACATAAGTTAAAGCGCATTATAATGAACATTCACTTTCCGACCTCGAACAAGCTGAGTGATTGTACTGCGTATGTCAAGTAAACAAAATATAAAAGCCGATTCTTACTACATATATTAATTAGAAGGGTAATTATGTATTTGTTATGGATCCTTATAAGGTATATACCACATATCATTAAAAATAAGAGGAAAATGTTCAAGCTAATCATAATAAGTTTGCCTTAACGATAAATATTTAAGGTTTATTAAATAGGATTTATGCTTTATTAACTAGGGTTTAAGGTTTATTAATCGAGTTTAGAATTTATTAGGGTTTAGTGTTTATTAACTTGATTTAATAAGATTAATAAACCCACAACCCTTAGATTAATAAACCCCAAACTCGATTTATAAACCATAAACCCTAACTAATTAATAGCGCTAAACATTTAGTAAATATTTATGAGTGAAGGTAAACCCTTATTAGATTAAGCGTCGGATTAGCGGACGTTGATTTCAGATTTTAATTAATCACGGTCATTCTTTTCGTTTTCAAAGATATAGATGGTTTATTCCTATAAGGATCCATGTAAACTCATGTATGAATCCTTCCTACATTTAAAAACAAAAAGTTTGTCAAAAGTTACAATATAAAGAAAAGGTTTAAGATAGATGAATTATTAGTAGATGATTATGATCGTTAAGTAATTAACTTTGTTCGATGGAATAATTAAATCGAGGATAATTATTCCAGAAATAACCTAAGTCAAGGCGAAAATTAAAATCGATTGCAGGGATCCTCTTGATTGCCAAGTCTCACGGTAGCCTTGAGACCAAATTTGATGAAATAATTTATTACGAAGGAAATTCGTCGAGACTAAAATATTTTTAAACCAAAATTAGTTCAACTGATACGTTTAAATCGGAAATACCTTATCTCTGACTAATCGACTTCATCTTATTGATGCGCCACTCATTTTTATCTAACCTCTCATACAGCTCTCCATTTCTGCGTCAATCCATCTCATCTTTCCTTATATGTCCTTGCGCCCCTTCTTTGCTTGCCTGCTTTTATCACCTACCACCACTCATTGCATGAAAGCGGTTCTTAAGGGATGTCGACTTCTTTCTCTGCCTCTTGTCCTTGCCCTACCTACCACTGACTGACCACCCACCACCATCTCCCCATCGCTCCACCACCCAGCGTCGGCTTCCATTGTGGGATTTTTTCTTCCTCTGTTTCTAACTTTATTAGCTCTTAAAGAAGGTATGAGTTGAATATTGTTTTAATTTAAACTGAAGTACTTTATCGATTACATCAGTTCAACCAACATGTGGTATACATTAGAATAATTTTTATATTGTGTGTGTGTGTGTGTGTATATATATATATATATATATATATATATATATATAGGCGAGGAAGCCCCGGATATTTATAAAGATAAATGAAATTAAGAAATTAAGAAGAACAAGAGTAAATGGCATCACCGAGAACATATGATCATTTACTAAAATAAAATGAGTTTTATTGATTCTTGAGAGCTATGTACAAACAAAATTTAAACTAGAAATTTACTTCTGAATTCAAAACATTTTGAAGAAGTAAAGAGAGGGGTTAAGTAGAAAATGTCGGAGGTAGAAACTAAGATTAAATGCAGGAGAGAGCTAGAGTCTTTTCAAAGTTTTGAAATCTGAGATTACCAAATGAGATTCAGTTAGAACTAACCTACCGATAAGCTGAGGTAAGGTAAAGAGAAACATATTACTTAGGTAAAAACATCTTACTTAGAAGTAAAGTAGAAGTAAAATAAAAGTAAAAATACAGACGTATTACGCATTATTGAATAGTGACTACTTTTGACTAAGTACAAATGCTTTCGGCTACTTTTGATTAAAGACCTCTGACTTTTTTACTTCAATGATGCTTCGGTTGGAAAGGAGAGCATCTTTGCGCATATTTGGTACTTTGATGAGAAAGCAGTTAAAATTTGCGGGGCAGTCTTTGTTTACTGAGCTAGCAGTGAATTCTTGTAGACTTAGGAAAATGGATCTGAAGCGTCTTGTAGATTGATGGTCTTAGTATAGAATTAAATCATCATCTACGAGATTCTTGTGAGAACCACATTTGGAGGATGAAAGAACATAAAACTTCTACATTGTAGTTCATCGATTCTTTATTTAATGCTTGAGCGATTAAATTTAATTCTTTCTTGGAGTAGTCTTTGAAATCGAAATTGCACGGAACAATCACGAACGATGGGTGACTCTACTAGACTCTTTTGACTTAGATTTTGACTCTTTTGGGCCGGCTCCTTTTCTTTCTTAGTGAGAAGGAATTTGTGACTAAAGAGAAGGAATTGAGCAATGAGGAATTCTGCTTGAACTGTTGACTATGCATTAGCGTGAACTTATCCCACCACTTAATATAGAAGAAGCGAGTAAGCGGGAAGAAGATCGGATGGAATTGAAATAGCAGGAATAGATGGAGGAGGAATTCAAATACTCCCGTTTAAGAATCGAGGATCTTGTATTTACCCAACAAATAAAAAGAATGGTTGGAACACCATCATTCTTTGGATCGGGTTTATTATGATTCTTAAAGTGATTGATTGAACCTTTAAAGGTGGGGAGAAGGTATTATGCAAAGAACTTTAACTTATACCACAGGAGAATGAACGATAAGAGATTGGACTTTTGAATTTATAGTCCAGTTATACCAGACCATAAATGACTATGTGACTAAGATTGGTGAAGGAGAACCTTATACCAACTTGATATAGTCATAATAGCGAGAATGGAGTTATTTTAACAGGAGAGATTCATCGAGGATCGGAGGATTCTTTTGATCGAGAGATCAAGAATAAAGCTGTTCAATATATAGAATGATAGGACTTTGAAATTATCATTATTGGTATAGATAGGTTTAATGTTCACGATTCATTTCCGAAGAATGTCTAATAATATCAAGGGACTTATAAGGGCGAGGGTTGGAAATGACATCCGGAAAAAGCTGGTACTTATGAGCAATGGGGTCATTTTGGAAGCCATGTAGGGTTCGATATGGAATAGGTAATTTTCCCACTTGAGCATATCTCTGGAAGGAGGGATGACTAGAAAGGCGAGGATGAAGCCTAGGCTGGATTACTAAAAAAATTCGATGGGTTTAGACTTATTAGTTAAAATTTGAACTATAGGGTTTAGGGAATTATCGAATTTTGTGAACTTGTTTGGTGATAAATTGGGGTGGCGTGGGTGAAGTCGGGAGCTCCTCTTGAGTGGATTACTTGGGCGATGAAAGCGACCGGACCACTTGAGAAAGAGCGATCCTCTAATACTCATGGTAGAATAGTACTGTATTGATAAATTCCAGAGTCGCAAAATCGAAATTAATTATTACTGCTTTAATATATTCGATTTCAAAATCAAAATGTTTAATAAAGCTTGCCATCTAGCGAAGGAATGCTTAGAAGCTAGATTTTCAACATCTTTTTCTAATATGTATTTCTTGACTTACTTACAATCAATCTGGACTAGAAACTTTTGATTTAATAAATTACTTTTGAAACTTACTAATCATATCTTAATGAAAGTATTTCTTTTTTAATAATCTTTTACTGATTTAAGCATGTAATATTCCATGCACGAATGTAAAGCAGATAATTTGTTAAGGGATTACGATGTTAACCACATTTAAGAATGTCTAGAATCCAATACTCGAGCGTCGGTTTCAACAATTTTATCTGTTAAATCATTGGAAATCTTAAAGCGAAATGCTGCCTTGCGTATTTTTAACTTTGTTGGGCAACGATATGGATGTCGATCCAAGGTGGAGGATATCTTACAAACCTGGCGAAAAAAGAGGTTTATGAAATCTTCTGAATTCTTAACATAGAAATTACTTGATATAATTGAGCGAGCGAAATCTCTGCGGTTGGGTTTTATTGATTTATCTTATCGGAAACTTGTATACGGTGAATTGAATTGCTTCTTTTCGGTTGAAATTTGAACATCCTCTCTGAATATTAAGACCCAGAAACCTTCTACGACCTAAAATAAAATTTGCATTTAGAAGAAGAAGAAACTAGACCATTATCTTTAACTATCTTGAAGAATGATTTCAAGTGTTTAATGTGTTCTTGAATGGTAAGTGGAAAATGAGAATATCATCGATATAGGCTGATAATAAAATGGTGAAAGGGTTTATATGTCATTGAGGAATGTTGGAATTCCTTTGGGGTATTTTTGGGGAGTAAATGCTGGACATTCCAATTCATAGCTATGCGCGAATTGGTGAATGTTGATTTATACCTATCATCGAGGATGAATGATGATTTGCGAAAATGGACTTAAGGTCAAATTCTTTGAATATTGTGGCATTACGCAATCTATTGATAAAGATGTCGTCTTTATTAGGAAGGATACCTAATCCTTTCGAGGGCATGATTCAATGACATGAATTAATGACTAAGCAGAGGTACTCCTCTCTTTTTACCTTCGTTGTTAACATAGAAGCGAGAGAATGAAGACCAAAGGGATTCTTGGGTTTAATTAAACCTTTATTAAGGAGATCATTAATTTCCTTTTTATAATTCCATTTGTTCTTGATTCATCACAGAATAGGCCTGACCTTAGTAGAATTAAATGTTAACAAATTCCTTGGCAGGAAGCTTTAACCATATGTTTTAGATGCGGAAGGCATTAGGAGAATCTGAACAAAGGTTATCTTTTAAATAAGATTTTAATTCTTCAATTTTATTGAACACTTTCTTTTGAAGGCTGTTCTTGAATCCTCTTATACTTAATTTCTTCGCTTTAAGAAATTTAAATGGGAGGATTCTTATTTAATAAGTTTAATGACTTAGAGATAGACTCTTCTTGAATAAATTTTAAATCTCTTTCTTTTGGTTTAACAAAAATTTAAATGTTATTTTCTTTCTAAATGTATACATAACTTAAGCCTTCATTACTAGTAATAAATGGGTGAGTAAATATATAAATGGTAATCTAAAATTATCTTGTCGATGAGATTCACGGATTAAAACAAATGATGTTTTAAAACATATATTATCAGTGAGATATAGACCTAGAGTAATTTATATTTTATCTCCATTTATTACCATTAAATGAATTAAGTTTTTAATTGGTTTTCTTATAGTATTTGGTTGGGATTAAACCTTAACATACCTGATTTAAATACGTACCTATATCGACCAGCGAAATTTGTATAGAAGTGTTTATCAACAACTAAGTTAATGGAGACATACCGTTTAAGATGGTAATATCTTTAATTCTTTTAAGTGAAAGACCTTGTACAAATAAATCGGGTTCATCTTTTAGCACAGAAGGAGCGATTAGGTTCATCGTGATTTTCATCCACTTAGAGGTGGAATCATTGATCTGAGAATCAGACTTTACGTCGTCAAAACTTTCCTTAAATTATATATACTAATTTTAAATTAATAATTTCTTTTTTGAGTTTATTAACCTCTTGATTTAATTACGAAGGTAACTTCTTTGGCGAAGATTTAAATCTTTCGATGTTTTATTAAGACTAAAATTGGTTTTCTTTAGCTTTAATAAACTTATCACTATCCTTATTATCTTTGGTTAATATATCTTTTAAGCTGTTTTGTGTCTTGAGCCTTTAGCTTAGGATCGATTGATTTTACTAATTAGGTCGATTAACGAAGAACTTTCTTTATCTTCTTTATTAATCACATTAACTCTTTTATTGCGACAATTTTCATTGCGATTATACGCTGAAATAATGACTATTACGGCTGACATTTTCTTGATTCATTACTACTATCGTTATTATTAGAGGAATAAAGAATATAAGAACCTTCATCATTCTTGACGTTGTTCTCTATTCTCATTAACTTTCTAATATATATTAAGGTTATCTTCATTAGAAATATTTAATTGGTTTAATTTTTTGTTTTATCTTACATTCATTTTATAATGACCTTCTGCTAACTCACAATTGTAAACAAATTTACTTTTGTCATATTTTTTGATTTTTTATTAT
Organism: Panax quinquefolius; assembly: GCA_020205615.1. Classification (NCBI taxonomy): domain Eukaryota; kingdom Viridiplantae; phylum Streptophyta; class Magnoliopsida; order Apiales; family Araliaceae; genus Panax; species Panax quinquefolius. The sequence continues at coordinate 92,773,634 of CM035165.1, read as the reverse complement.
AATTTTTATTATTTGTAGGTTTGGGTTTAATATAATAACTATCTTGGTTTTTATCTTTCACGATGACTTCGTTTTTTTGTGATATCTATTACTCTTATGAGAATCAATATATTTATATCTATCTTCCTTCTTGAGGGAATGACGAGAGATAAACCATATTGTTCACGAGCATTACTAACTTCATATTTGGCTTTCTTTTGTCTTCTTTTTAGCTTGTTTGGCTAATTTAAAAGTCAATACACATTTTAATCAATCTTTTGAATATAAGCAGTTATGTCGTAAAGTAGGTGATTATCATAATCAATATATCTAAGTTTTTACTTAATTCTTGGGGAACTTTGTTATGACAATGACGGTAAACCATTGATAAATTTTCTTTCGAATGATTTATTACTATCATTACGTCGTAACTCTAGAAGTAAAACATCTTTTTACCATCTAAAATCACTTAGAGTGGGATGAGTGAGATTACTTAGCGGTCACAGAATTCTTTAGATTATATTACTAGAAAAGTGCCAGCAAAATGTTTTATTATGGTAAATATTAATGTATTAACTCATCGGTAGGACTGACACAACATCTTCATCAAAGATGGGTTTAACGTCTGCATCAATAGACGACATGGATTATAGATAACCCTAGTGTCTTACATGAGTGTGTTTACTCCCGCGAGACTGAGAATACTATGAGATCCACCCCTAGCTAATAACTTCAACAATGTCTAATTGAATTGAGTTGTTGAATTTAGTTATATAGCTATTGCTACCATGGACATGTGATTCAATTTGTTGAGAATTTCTTGTTCACTAAAACCATCAATGTTCCCATTCGTAAATTTTATTGGATGAAATAGAAAAGCTAACATCTAGATTTCTCTCTTGAGCGTAAATCCGGAGGAGTTAATTTAGAATACCAATTTGGTTATACTAGAATTTTAAGCTGATTAATTTGTTTAGCGATCGTTTAAATCTGGTATTGAAAGCGATGTCGAGAATGATCTGATTGACTACTGCTTTCAACATTCGGTTTAAAATTTGATCGATAGTAGCAATAGTGCCACTCATTTGGGTTCAATTTTTAGTTTTAAATAACTCATCGATTGAGCAGTAAGTATGCAAATCATTATTAAAGTAAACCTAATTTACTTCTATTTTACGGTAATTTTAATAGAGGTTATTCAATTTTTTGAATCGGGTTTTTAATCGTATTTTCTTCACATTTTTCTTGATATGGTCTAGCGCTTTCCTACGATTCTTGAATCTTTTGATTGCTAAAATTCAATTGTTCAATAATTTTTTATCATCTTTGTTGCTATTTGAAATTTTAAATGGACTAACAACAACGGATGTATTACAATGAAATTTGGACAGTTTAAAGAGGGGGGTGACTAGAAGAGACTTTGGATTTATCTTCTTTAATCCAGCATGTTTTTAGTAATAACATTACAACACTACTTTGATATTACTCATACCAATCGTAAAAGCGTAATGTTTAATTTTTCGTTAACAATAAATCTTTTCCATCTGTTTACAATCTTATCACGCTCCTTTTCTGCGGGGTGATTAGATCTAAATAGATGCCTTTTTTCTTTATTAGACTTGGAATTGAAATCTTGACGTATTTAGATCTAGCATTCTAGCATGATTTATTTAGATCTAATCACCCCACAGAAAAGGAGCGTGATAAGATTGTTAAGAAAGATTTGTTGTTAACGAAAAATTAAACATTTTTTGATTGAAAAAGATTAATCATTAGTAAGTTAAAAATAATTGAAATTAAAATTAAACGATGAAATTGACATTGATATGAACGATTAATCTATTGATTAATTTGAAAGAACAAAGTGGATAAAAAGGTAAAGATGAGAAATAACTAGATGAATTAAACAGGATAAATCAATAGAAAAACTCGTTTAATATTAATTAAAATTCAGAGAGAGGTTGCTCATTGATTAAAAGGTTCTCGTGATTGATCCCTTTGAAAAGCGACTCGATCAATTTAAATACCACAATATTGAAAACATTTTGGCAAATTGCCATTGTCAAATGAATTATAAAATATTCCTTCAGATTCCGTTCTTTATGAATAGAAATGAAATTTAGCTTTGAAAAAAATGTCTAGTGAATTCGAACATTTCTCAATGATATATTAAACCTTTCCACCCATTTAATGAAATAAATCGATGATATTGGAGAGATAATGAAAGAAAGACATAAAGAGTGTGAATTCATTCAAATCGAAGGTGATTCAAAATGAAATATTAGTTGGTGGAATTCCAAATCTTTCGAATACAACTTTGCGTCGAATTGAGGTAAGGTTCTTGGTGCTTAAAATCTTGAAGGACAAAGTTACCCCATTGAAAAATATTGATTCAAAAAAGTTCCCGATTAGATTATCAATAAAACCTTGATGAATTAAATCTTATTTAAAATTCGACCATATTGTGAATACTAGCAAGAAAAAAAGCACGGGAAAATTTCCGAAACCTGCTTTTTAAGGCGTTTGCAAGATAATCCTGAATTTATGGTGACATGACCCTTTCCCAATTAAATTAAAAAAAATCACGTCGAGGGCATTTCCGCCCAGTGATTGAGTTAAAAGCAAATCGTCGAGCATTTTAAAGCTGATCTTAAAGATATTTTCTCCGAACAAATGTTCGTTATTTCATGAGTTAAATTTTACTTGAAGAACAACCCATTGAAATGGATTAAAAATTGATTAAGTGGTTAGTGTGGTATAGTGTTCTTATCAAAGTTTGAGTCACGATTTAGATTTCTTTGGTTAGGATTGTTCACCGGTTTAATTTCAAGACTCGATTAAATTTAATTTAGTATCAAGCATTAAATAAAATTGAATTGATGAACTACATGAAGAAGCTTCTACATGTATTGAATTGCATCCTCGATCGAGGTTCTAGCGGTAACCTCGGAGATGATGATGACTATCGACACCATCGATCAATCTGAGGCCTTCGAGAATCCATTTGCTGAAGTTTATAGTAATTCACGGCCCAAGCCGAATGTCATTAAGCGGCCAGCCTTAGAAATGGCGACCGTATAAAACCATTAATCCGAAGATCGCATCTCGCATGCTCTCCTTTCCAGCAAAGCATTTGAGTTTAGTTATCGACCTCTTAATCAAAAGTGGCAAAAGCATTTGTACTAATCGAAAGTAATCCAAAGTAGTCGGCTTATTCATTAACGATTAATGTATACGTACTTTTTACTTTTTACTTTGCTTTTTATACATTTTACTTAAGTAATATGTTTTTACCTAAGTAATAAGTATTCTTACTTTACCTAGTTATTGTAATGGTTTACTTCCTTTGGTTTATAAAAGGAAAGCAGGAACTTTCAGCAATTCAAATTTTGAAGACTTTGAAAGACTCTGAGTTATCTACTAGAAATGAATCTTTAGTTAAAGTTAAAATGTCCAACAGACTTCTTTAATGGGTTAAATTTTAGAGAATTTGTAAGTGAATTTCTAAGTTAAATCTTTGTTTATTGGCATCGTTCTGTTACTTGATTAAATTTTATTTTTATATTTGTTAGTGTTTATTTGATATAAATAATTGTCAGTAATTTTAGATTAACTCTAACAATTTAACCACAAAGTTATTGTGGACCTATCCATTTCAATTGCATTCCCGATTTCACCTTGAGTCTTAGTGATCAAAACTTATTTAAAGCTTTATCATTAAACATTAAAAGCCCGGAGAGATTACTCAAATGATTGAAGGATCTCAACCCATTTCTTTGATTTGAGGATTTATAAGACAATGAAATCAAACTTAAACGTTCATGCTCTTAATAAAAGTCCAAAAGATCAAAGCAGTTTTAATTCAAAGTTCAACTAGTGATGCTAATATCCAGATCCCAAGAACAATTCTTTGGAAGGATATTACCTTACCTAATCAATGGACATTACCGAATGAATTAACACATCAGCCCATAGTTAACAATTTATTAAATATTGAAAACATCCAACAATTTTTTGATGGAACTGTTAAAATTAGTTTTGAATGTACTAAAACACCAGTTATTATAGAAGACATTTCCAGTTCTTCGGCCCCTTCAGTTATCCACACTAGAAGAGATACTGAAGTCCTTAGTAATCCTTCGGTTAGAGATATGAAACTTAAAGGTATCCTTAATCATGGACAAGTTAGTCATCCTTGTTTATACTCGAGAATGATACCGTAGTAGAGATTTAAGGTTCTTCTTCTCCATCATCCTCGGTATATCCACGATGCGATATTAATGCCCCAATTCATAATCAATTAAGAGTCATTAAAAAGAATTTCGTTTTAGATTGGGATAACTTAGTAAAGATTTTAATTCAAAATTTAACAAAGAAAAAGACATCTATTCGGATCTAATCACCCCATTGAAAAGGAAAGAGATAAGATAGTTAATAGATGGAAAAGATTTATTAAAAAATGAAGAAATTAATATTACTTTTACTTAATTGGTATGAATAATATCAAAGTAAATGTAATGTTATTAGTAAAACTTAATGGATTAAAGAAGGCAGATCTAAAGTATCGTCTAGTCATCCTCCTTTAGAGGCGATTCTAATTTCAGATTAAAAACACTTGATTATTAAGGGTCCTTCAAGATTCTGATGGAACTAATGATGATAAAAAAATAATTGAACAATTAAACTTTAGTAATCAATATCTAGCACAGTGAGGAAAAGCGACTAGATAGGATTGAAGAAAAATTTAAAGAAAGTATTATTAAAAAACCTGATTCAAAGATTGAACAACCTCTAATTAACTTACTAGAAACGGATATAATTTAGGTTTACCTAATAAAGAAAGTGAATTGGTCCAATCTATTGAAAAATTATTTAAAAACTTAAAAGCGAACCCTATCCCAAGTGGAACTATTCTTTGTTATCGATCAAGTTGAATCGATGATGATAACGAAAGTTCTTGATCACTCTAATCACTCAACTATTTCAAACCTTAATGAATGTGATTAAATAAATTAACATCAATAACACAAGTATTACCAAAAATTGGTACTCTGACCAACTCCTCTCCGATCTACAGTTCGAAGAAGAAATCTAGATAAGCGGTTTTACATGTCCTCTAATAAAATTTATGAATGGAATATAGATGGATTTAGTGAACAAGAAATTCTTAATAAACTTAATCATATATACTATGGTAGCAATGAATATATCACCAAATTCAACACTTTATCTCAACCGGATATAGTTGAATTATTAGCTAGTGGATTTCTTTGGTATTCTCGTGTCTTGGTGGGAAAAACATCTCACGTAAAGACATTAGAATATCCATAGTTCATGCTATCCAAAAGAGATAATGAAGGCAATCCCATCTTTGATGAAGATCTTTGGTATTGGTCTTCCCGATGGAGTTCATACTTTAATATTTACTATAATTAAACATTTTGTTGGAAACCCAAGTAATATTACGTAAAGAATTCATGATCAATTAAGTAATCTTCGTGTCCCACTCTAAGTGATTTTAGATGATACAAAGATGTATTTCCTTCTAGAGTTATGATGAGAAATGACGATAATAAACCATTTTGGAAAGAGAAATTAAGTTAATGGTTTACCATCTTTATTTGCTCACAAAGTTAGAGAAGAATTAAGTAAAAATTTAGGATATATTGATTATGATAATTTAACCTATAGTGATATTATTAGTTATATTCAAAAATTGGATTAAAATGTGTATTGATTTTAAATTAGCTAAACAAGCTAGTAAAGATAGAAATAAAGTCAAATCTGAGTTAGGAACATTTTGTGAACAAGTATGGTTTCATGGCTATTGCTCCTACAGGCGAAAGCACGGGCGTAAGAATAAACATATCGAGTCACATAAAAGTCATAAACGTCGTAAAGAAAATATATAATCAAGATAAAAGTAATAATAAAAGTCATAATCAAGATACTTATTACAATAAACCTAAGTCATCTAAGAAAAGTCATATAAAAAATCAAAGAAATATGATAAAAGTAAAATTATCGCATCACAATTGTAGTAGAAAAGGACATTATAAAAGTGAATGTAGAGTTAAACAAAAATTAGCTCAATTGAATATTTCAACTGAAGATACAAAATAGTTATTAGAATTAATGAGAATTGATAATAATACGATGTAAGAAGATAATGAAGAAGCTTCCGATATCCCAGAATCTTCTAGTAATAATGCATCTAACGATGAATCTGATAGTGAAAATGAAGTCACCATATGTTCAGAAAATTGCAATAAAAACTGTTGTAAAAGAGTTAATGTAATTACAAAAGAAGAAGAAAGTTCTTTATTAGTAGATTTAATCAGTAAAATTATAGACCCCGAATTAAAAACTCAGTATTTGAAACAATTAAAAGATTTGTTAACCAAAGATAAGAAAGTCATTTGATAAGGTTCTTAGAGCGAAAAAAAACCTATTTTCAGGTCTCAATAAAACTCTTGAAAGATTTAAGTCTCGGTAAGAAATTACCCTCCACGAGTTAAATCAAGAAGTTAATAAACTTAAGAAAGAAATTTCTAACTCAAAATTAGATATTTCCAACTTAAGAAAAGAGATTGATGATAAAAATCAGATCTTCAAGTTCATGATTCCTCTTACAGTGATGAAAGTCACGATGAACCGAAATCATCGGTCTTAAAGATTACGATTTCTTTATTCAAGAGTCTCTCCTTAAAAGAATTAAAGATATTACTATTCAAAATGGTATATCTCTAATAATTTAGTTATTGATAAAACTTTCTCAGTGCGACTCCTGCTTTGGTTGATCTTGATGCAGGACTTGAGGCTGTATTCAAGAAGGTATTATCCCCACGGATATTATAAGAAAACTAGTGAAAAACTAAATTGACTAATTGGTGATCAAATGGAAATAAAATATAAATTACCTAATGTACATATTTGTCAAGGCAAGATGTGTTTTAAGACCTCATTTGTCTTGGTTCGCAATCTTCTTGACAAAATCATTTTAGGTTTACCATTTATATATTTATTATATCCATTTACCACTAGTAATAAAGGTCTAAGTTGTGAACAATTAGGAAAGAAAATTACCTTTAAATTTCTTATTAAACCAAAAGAAAGAGATTTAAAATTTATTCAAAAAGAATCAATTTCTAAATCTTTGAATCTGATAAACTGTAGTTACCCACCTAAGTTTTCTTAAAGAAGAAGTTAGGTATCAACAAGTTGAAGAACAACTTAAGAGTAATGTCAGAGTTCAAGAAAAAATAAAAGAGTTAAAAGATTATTTAATAAAAACTTATGTTACGATTCTCCCAATGCTTTTTGGCATAGGAAAAAGCACACAGATTAGATTACTCCTATCTTTAAGGAATTTAAAGAACATTTAATTCCCACTAAAGCTAGGCCTATTCAAATGAGTCATGAACAGATGGAGTTATGTAAAAGTGAAATTAATGATCTTCTTAGTAAGGGTTTAATTAGACATAGTAAGTCACCATGGTCTTGCCCAGCCTTCTATGTTAATAATGAAGCTGAGAAAGAGCGAGTAATCCCTCGGTTAGTCATTAATTACAAGCCATTAAACAAAGTTCTAGAGTGGATTAGGTGCCCTTTGCCCAACAAGGATGATCTCTTGGGTAGGTTAAGTGTCTCCACAATCTTTAGTAAATTTGACCTCAAGTCAGGATTCTGGCAAGTTGCTATTCATCCAGATGATAGGTACAAAACTGCATTCACCACTCCGTTCGGACACTACGAATGGAATGTTCAATCATTTGGACTTAAAAATGCACTTAGTGAATTTCAGAATATTCTTAATAATATTTTGAATCCTTTCAGTCATTTTATTATTGTATACATCGACGATATCCTTGTATTCTCCAAGACTATTGAAGAGCATATTAAACATTTGAATTAGATTCTTCTTGAAAATGATTAAACCCAATGGTCTTGTTCTTTCTCCTTCCAAATGTAGTACATTTACGACTAAAATCCGGGTTTCTCGGATTAATCCTCTATCATGGACTCACGCGGCCAATTGATGAGCTATTCAATTATTGGCCGGTTCCCCAAATAAGATTACCGAAACAAAAACTTCATTCTGAGAGGTTTCTTGGCTCGCTCAATTATATTGGCAAGTTTTACAAGAATCTCAGGAAGATTTGTAACAGCGCTTACAAAGTAATCCACCTCCATGGACTGACATTCATACTTCTGTCGTCCAACAAGTTAAAAAATATGTTAAGGTATTGCCCTGCCTTGGCATTTCAAATGATGTAGCATTCAAAATAGTTGAAACTGATGCCTCTGACATTGGATTTGGTGGCATACTCAAACAAAAGTTAACTCCTTCTTCAGATGAACAAATTGTTCGTTTCCATTCTGCCGCATGGAATCTTACACAGTTAAAATATAGTACTATTAAAAAGGAAATTTTATCCCTAGTCCTATGTATTAAAAAGTTTCAGAGAGATTTATTAAATCAAATTTTTTTAGTTAGAATAGATTGTAAGTCAGCAAAATTTATTCTTGAAAAAGATATTGAAAATGTCGCCTCTAAGCATTCATTCGCTAGATGGAAAGCTATTTTAAGAATTTTTGATTTTGATATTGAATACATTAAAGGTAGTAACAACTCAGTTCCTGATTTCGTCACCCGTGAGTTCCTTAACACAGGTACTTTTGCAGCAACATGAGTGTGCGAGGAGGATCGTCTTCTTGTGGTCATGGCCGCTCTGTCGGTCCAGTTAATCAGTTAAAAGGAACTATTGTTCCTCATCCAGTTACACAAACAGACAATAAATTCCAGGTGCTTGGTACAGTCCCCAAGCCCTACTCCTCAGTTCTCTCTAGTCAGCCCAAGCCGTTTGATATTTTTGCTAGTCAAAACCTAGTCACCCAGTGTCTGATTATCGTCAGATTTTTGATCAACACTTATTCCATATTGAGTTACCTATGAAACCCAAGAATGACCCAGTTCAATTGGCTGCCCAGTATTTTCCTACTGAATGGCATTTCCTCCCTCTTGCTCCTTATAAATCACTTGTGTATTATAGGGATATCCTTATTGAAACAAAGTCAGTCTTCATTAAACCAATTTATGCCAACGATGATAAATCAAAGCTCCTTTATCATTCATTGTATATTAAACAAGTTCTCAATCTGTCCGATTAGGGTAGTCATCCATCAGATCTCAAGTCACTTTCTAATCACACTAGCTCCTTTTGCTATTATGATTATATTGAGGCTTGGCATAAAATCATGCTTCATCAAAATGAAGATCATAGTCATTAATGGTTTTTCGGTTCGACCACAAGTTCAAAAAAGTCAATTCCCCAAATGGTTTATCCTTTGGTGGACAAGGTATGGTTTGTGCCATGATATTTTCCCCAAACCTCTCCTTACCCAGTTAGAACATTTTTGTCATCACAGTAATTATCATTCTTAATATGAAATTCCGGTCTTCCTTATATTACGTAGTAAATATAAAATCCCTTGGATTCTTAAATGGCAATATGTCGTTTTAGCTACCCAAGAAGTCACAGTATTTCAGTCTCCGTCATCCATAGGTATTCGGACAGCTCAGACTTGTCTTTCCCCTATTTCTCATGTCTCTCGTTGTTTTTTCATTAAATGGTGGAATAATTCGGTGTTGATAGAATAGTTGGCTAAGTTCAGAAAGAATTTCTGCCTTCTCCTTTATTAACTCCTCCAGTAACCACTCCTTCAGTCACCACGGCCCTGCTGTTTGCATCTTCGATAAAGCGATCACTAAGGCAAATTTGATAAGTCAAAAGAAAAATCAGTTGTTCCTCCTGATTCTGATGAAGTTACTAACGTTTCTAGTTACTCCAATTCTCAGTTAAGGCGTCTTACAGATGCCATCCATATGAAGAATCAGACAAAGCTTCTTCTCAGTCCAGAGGAAAAAATTCTAGTCAAGATCTTGAAGATGAAGGTGATTGTGATCCCTATGGCACGATTAGTCTTCAGGATGCTCAAGATCCCTTTTCTTGAGTCCTGTAGTAATCAATCAAGGTGTGTTGATGTTATCGGTATATGTAGCCTCGATCGACCAAAGACTGCTCAAAGCGACCTCAATCGACCGACAGACTGCCTCGGCGACATAGTCGATCGATACCGGCACTTTGCGTGACATAGTCGATCACCCTCAAGACCGGCTTGTGACATTGTAAAGACCCCAACTTATTATTAATGAAATTTAATTTTCTCTATTTATTATTTTAAAATAGTAAGGGTTGATTTGATTAATGTGGATAGTTAGGGGTAAAATCATAAATATTTCAAAATAAGCGAGTGGTTAAAAATATTCATTGTTGTAGGGGAATATTAGTTTGGTGCATGGAATATTAAATCTTTGTCGGGAATATTAAATGATTTATGGCCTTGACCATGTAATGGGCCCCATAGCGGAAGCGATTGGATGAAGAAAACGACAAATATAAGTGGTTTAAAAAATAATCGGCGAAGTTATTCTGCAATTATCTTTGTTAAATTACCCTATGGTTAAAACACGAGAGCACGCAGTATTGCACCAATTATTGATTCTTACGTGAAAGGCACTACTCAATAATGGTTCTGATAATTCTTGTTCGATATTTTATTGATTTAATAATTTACTGCGTTGATATTTTATATTCTTTGTTGTTTCAATAATTGTCATTATCGATTATTTTTTCATTATCGAAGCAATAATTCATATTATCTGAATAATATTATTAGATAACATTATTGGAAATGTCTAGAAAGTTACATATCTAAGGAGAGGTTTGGTCACCTAATTGCTTGCGTGAGTAAGAAGAAATTCTTATTGAAAGCCCTCTTTCTCTGAACCGCCTCAGGTTGTCAATATTGTGATTACGTAATATTATTTGTGAATAATTAATTATTGATTCATATGATGAGGAAAATATTGATTTTATGTGGATATAGATGGAGAAAATTTTAATGTGACAATTGTTGAAAATGAAATTTTATCTTTTTAGATAAAATAATTCATTTAAATATATTATTATATTTTAGTAATATAATAATGGTGATATTTTACAACAATAATGTGGGATATATGAGTATCTGAGGAGGAAGAGTATTTTGTTGCAATAAATGTTTAAAACATGTTAAACATGTCGATTGGACCCCATTTATTGACTGAAATTTGATTATAGCTTGTAAAATCGCCCGTTTGGGGATTTCGGTCAATTTCTGTTTGGAATTTGGAAAAACTTTCTTCTGCAAAGTTGTAGAGAATTGAATTTTCTATAAAAATTCGCAAGATTCAAATTTTCTGTTGAAAGGGCTATTTATTATGAATTATTGAAGTTTCGAAGCTTCGAAATAATTGATTTTTGAACGTTTAAAATATTTAAAATTAGAAAAACGTTTTTTTCATTATGGTGTGTTACACATGTGGGTTGAATGAGCTGAATTCAGTTCTTGGAAGGTTGGCGTAGGAAATTTGATTATATATATTATTATTATATAAAATTTTCTGCTTTAGTGTTCTAAGCATTTTCCTATAAATAGGGTGCTTAGGTTAAAATTGAAAATCACACCAGAAACTTAAGTTTTCTCTCTATATTATCGGTATTCTTGTGAGTATTTTGAGTATAATTTGAGTATTGCTATACTCTGTTGCAAGTTCAAGTCATAGCTTTATATCCAGTGTTTTTAAATTTAAATCTTGATCTTTCGAGGTAAGGGATATTATTATTTTTCGTAATGATATTATTTCTTCAATATCATTATATTGAAATATTGATCTGAAGTTTTATCAAATTTGGAACTTTTGGTGTAGATTCTTACTATTCACGTGATACTGCACTTATTCACGTATCACGATACTATTCACGAATAATCGACTATTCATCGAAAATGAAAATTTTCTTTTCATCTAAAATATCTCATTACGGATACTAGCTTTGATTGTATCCATGTTTTGATCATTCTTGAATTTTACACCACACCGTGATTACTTTTGAGGCATTTTGGACGTGGATAAAACAAAGTACGAATCCTTAATCCTTAATCCTTGTCATTTTGTTTCCTTTGGATTCGTTTTTAAAAATATTTTCATCATCTTGATCAAATGATGATATTATGGAATATCTTTGGCACATAGTCTGCAAAGATGAATGATTCTCAAGAATATCTTTGGCCGTAGTGCAAAGATGAGCAGGTGTTTAGATGAACATGACCCGGTGATGAATATCTTTGGCTGTAGTGCAAAGATGAATATTTGATTCGGATGTATGTTGATTGATGTTACGAGGATAAAAGATAGGCGACGAACTTTTAAATTCATATATAGAAGATAGTAGTTTGCATTTCTACTTAACTCTTCTAATGAATTATTATTTCATTGCGAATATTGGTTTAAAAACTTGTTGTCTATTGTATTCTATTAGTTTTTTTTCTGTTGAAGACTAATGATAATTTGTTGTATATTATCTTAGTCATAATATTCTTTATTGGGCTAGTTGAGCTCACCCTTTTCCTTGTTGTTCCATTTTTCTTCTCGGGGAGGCGAGAATGTAGCGAGTACTAGTCGGGGTATGGAATGAAGGTTCTAGAGAGTTGTTTAGTAGTCCTCACCATTTTGTAAAATAATGTATCAATAAATGTGATGAGGATTTATCCGAGTGTAGATATTGTCTAGAAGATAATTTTATATACAAACTCACGATTTCTTCGTTGTAATAATAAAGTTGTAGTTGTTTACGTACCATGTATTGACAACTCGGAATGGGTGATGTATACCTATTTTGGGGGCGTCACGGTTGGTATCGAGCTTAGGGATATGATCTCTGGCGGAGATCGGGGAATAGAACTAGGAGGGAGAGACGCAGTATATCCTTAAGCTAATGTGTCCTACCTAAGCTTATTTGTTAGTTGGTCAAGATATATAAGGATATTATGTGATATATTGATTTCTTAATTAACCCTTGTTTTATGACAATGATATTTGAGAATGTCGAATTGAGAATATTAACAATGGAAATGAGGCGTGGAGGCGCTTTGTACTCACCAACGCGAGGAGATTTTAAAAGAGAGATTTAACAACGACCATGTGAAGACGACAGTCTGCGGTCTTGCAGACAATCGGTTCTAAGGGAGGAGAACGACCACCGGTCATATCTTTACAAATTCGAGAAAAGAGGACATATCGGTCAAACCGCCCTGACAACATTCGGTATGCTATAATTGTGGAAAGGAAGGACATATCGCTCGAGATTGTAAGGTAGCGAAACCTAGTTCAGTGGGGACGGTGACTCAAAAAGACCGTCCCGAGAAAAGTCAAAGTCAACAGCGGTTCTGGAAGAAGCGTTTGTTGTGATTGGTCGTAATCACGAGGAACCCAAACGAGGTGATCACGGGTAAGCTATTTATAAATTTTTGCGAAGTTTATACCTTACTTGATCTAGGTGCTACCCATTCATTTATCTCTCCCGCTTGTGCTCAACGTTTAAACTTGACTCGGGAGAAATTAGACTTTGACCTATCTCATGGAAACTCCATTAGGAGAAACTTTCATCACATCCATTTGTTTATAAATCTTGTTTGATTCAAGTTGGCACCATCACCTTACCATTGACCTTATCTCTTTAAAGATACTTGCTTTTGATGTGATTTTAGGGATTGATTGGTTAACTACTTATCATGCCAAAATTGATTATTTTCGTAAGGTTGTTAGTTTCATATTCCTAACCAACTGACATTGTGCAATTCAAGCAACTAAAATCAATCAACGTCATATCTAATCATAAAGCTATTCGTTTATTGAAAAGCGGATGTCAAGCTTTCTTAGCCCATGTTATGGATTTGAATAAAGACACGTCAAATTTGAATAATATTCCTGTTGTTATTGACTTTCCGGCGTATTTCTGAAGAACTTCCGATCTACCTCCGAGCGTGAAGTTGAATTCTTTATTGATCTTGAACTGATACAAAGTCCATTTCTAAAACCCCATATCGAATGGCTCTGTTGAACTTCGGAGTTAAAGGTCCAACTACGAGAATTGTTGGACATCGGTTTCATTCGTCCTAGTACATCTCCTTGGGGTTCTCTGTTTTATTAAATAAAGAAGAAAGACGGGAGTATGCGACTTTTATGATTGACTATCGAAATTGAACCATGTCACCATCAAAAATAGGTATCCTCTACCTCGTATTGATGACTTGTTTGACCCGATTTGCAAGGGGCACAATTCTTTTCAAAATCGATCTTCGCTTGGATATCATCACCAAGATTAGAACGAGGATATTCCAAAGACGCCTTTAGAACTTCGATGCGGGCATTATGAATTCTTAGTCATGTCTTTGGATGACTAATGCTCCTCTGACTTTCATGGATATGATGAACCGAGTATTCATGGAATATTTGGATCGGTTTGTTGTTGTCTTTATTGATGACATCCTCATATATTCCAAAAGTCGTGAAGATCATGAGCACCATTTGTTTGGTACTCGAAAGGCTTCGTGAAAACAAACTATATGCCAAATTGAAGAAATGCGAGTTACGGCTTGAGGAAGTAGCATTTCTTGACATACGTGGTGTCAAAACATGGAGTATCTGTTGATCCGACGAAGATTGAAGCAATACAAAGTTGGGAACAACCGAAGTCGATGATCGAAGTCGTAGTTTTTGGGCTTAATAGTTATTATCGGAGATTCGTGGAAGGGTTTTCTCGAATCGCTACTCCATTAACCCACTAACTCGGAAGGATACAAAATTCGTTTGGAGCGATGAATCGCGAGAAGAGTTTCCAAGAGCTTAAGAGGAGACTTATTTTGGCACCGTTCTAACAATACCATCCGGTTCTAAAGGATTTGTTATCTCTGTGATGCTTGAAAAGGGTTAGGATGTGTTCTCATGCAACGTGGGAAAGTCATAGCCTATGCCTCGCGACAACTTAAAGAGTATGAGAGGAATTATCCTACTCATGATCTAGAGTTAGCAGCAGTCGTTTTCGCGCTAAAGATATGGAGGCACTATCTATATGGGGAGAAAGTGGAGATATATTCAGACCATAAAAGTCTGAAGAAACCAACACTTGAGCACTATCTACTCGGAAGAGCTTTCTAGAGAGAGAAGCTCTGAGGCTACATTGAATTAAGCCTAAAGAAACTCTAACACTTGAGTTTCTTTAAATAGAAAACTGAAAAGTAAATTACTATTTGATTCACGCAGGAATCACTATTACATTAACTGAAGTAAAAGTAATTTACTAAAGTAAAAGTAAAACGTAAGAAACATTTTACATTTACTTTTACATGGGTAAATGTAAGAAACATTTAACTAAAGTTAAAAATATTTAACTTAAGTAAAAGCAAAAGTTATTCTTTTACTTTTACTTTTACATTTACTAAAGTAAAAGACTTTTGCTTTACGGAAAGCAAAAGCTGAGATGATGGCTGGGCCATCACCTGTCTGTGACTTGAAGATGCCTCTGGCGTCTTCTTCGTTGACTGGTCCGTCTCCTGTGGATGCCGGAAGGTGTTGTTGATCATCTTCTCAGATGAGTCATCATCCCCATACATTTCCACCTTAAAATTTTTATCCAAGAAATAACCCTTTCACCCCCAAAAATTTGGTTTATAAAGAAGGAGGAAAAAATTTTTCTACAGAAAATTGGTCAAAATCTTCAAAATTTCTAAGATTTTGTAAAAAATTTTTGTTTAAAAATGAATCAGACTAAAATCTGAAACAAAGGATCACTCGATTGGTCCTAATCTATCAGTGAAATCGATCTAAACATAAGACTTCTTTGTTAACTGTTTAAACAAAAATTCTTTCTCTTGAAGGTCCACTTAGACTCTAGCCTTACTTGCCTTGAACACATACCCGTAAATCTAAAGATTCCTTTAGCCTTACTAATCGCTCCCAATTAGAGACTTCAAGCGGCATTATTCGGGACTTAAGGCGATCTTGGGTGGTTCACGGCGAAGGTCGGGCGATTAAAAGCGGAGCAAGGAAAATAAAAGTTTGAAAAAACATTTAAGTAAATAAATCAAACTGTTTTTAATCGAAACCACCGATAACATCAAGAACCAACCATATGGCTCTGATACCATATAACAGCGGCGATAAGTTTTTAAAATAAAAACTTAAAAAGAAAAAGAAAAGATTAAGAAGATGACCGGTGAATCGGTAAAGTAATCTCTTTCTTTTATTTATAAACATTTGAGGAAAGGATTACATTAATTCCTAGACTAAATGTTTAAGGGAAGATCGAAGTATTAAGGACTTCGTCTTCATCTTTAACTAAGAAGATCGAAGTTGAAAGCTTCGTCTTCGGCTAACTCTAGAGAGAAGGGAGACCGGACCTCGGAAGAGCTTTCTAGAGAGAGAAGTTCTGAGGATACATTGAATTAAGCCTAAACAACTCTAAACACTTCGAGTTGTTTAAATAGAAAATTGAAAAGTAAATTACTATTTGATTCACGTAGGAATCACTATTACATTAACTAAAGTAAAAGTAATTTTCTAAAGTAAAAGTAAAACGTAAGAAACATTTTACATTTACTTTTACATTGGTAATTGTAAGAAACATTTAACTAATGTTAAAAACATTTAACTTAAGTAAAAGTAAAAGTTATTCTTTTACTTTTACTTTTATATTTACTAAAGTAAAAGACTTTTGCTTTAAGTAAAAGCAAAAGCTGAGATGATGGCTGGGCCATCACCTGTCTGTGACTTGAAGATGCCTCTGGCGTCTTCTTCGTTGATTGGTCCGTCTCCTGTAGATACCAGAAGGTGCTATTAATCATCTTCTCAGATGAGTCACCATCCCCATTCAGTCACCGACAGGTGATGGCCCACACCATCATCTCTTTTACTTTAGTAAATGTAAATGTAAAAGTAAAAGAATATAACTTTTGTTTTTACTTTTACATTTACTAAAGTAAAAGAGATGATGGCGTGGGCCATCACCTGTCGGTGACTGAAGACTCCTCTGGCGTCTTCTTGGTTGGTAGTCCGTCTCTGCGGTCTTGGGAAGGTCTTGTTGATCATCTTCTCAGATGAGTCACCATCCATTTGAGGAAGGGATTACATTAATTCCTAGATCTAAATGTTTAAGGGGGAAGATCGAAGTATTAAGGACTTCGTCTTCATCTTTAACTAAGAAGATCGAAGCTGAAAGCTTCGTCTGCAACTAACTCTGAGAGAGAAGGGAGAGCGGACCTCGGAAGAGCTTTCTAGAGAGAGAAGCTCTGAGGCTACATTGAATTAAGCCTAAAGAAACTCTAACACTTGAGTTTCTTTAAATAGAAAACAGAAAAGTAAATTACTATTAATTCACGAAGGAATCACTATTACATTAACTGAAGTAAAAGTAATTTACTTAAGTAAAAGTAAAACGTAAGAAACATTTTATATTTACTTTTACATTGGTAAATGTTAAAAACATTTAACTAAGTTAAAAACATTTAACTTAAGTAAAAGCAAAAGTTATTCTTTTACTTTTACTTTTACATTTACTAAAGTAAAAGACTTTTGCTTTAAGTAAAAGCAAAAAGATGATGGTCAACCATCAACGCTTGGGATTATTGAAGATGCCTCTGGTGTCTTCTTCCTTGACTTGGTCCGTCTCTTGTGGATGCCGGAAGGTGCTGTTGATCATCTTCTCAGATGAGTCACCATCCCCATACATTTTCAATTTAAATTTTTATCCAGGAAATAACCCTTTCACCCCCAAAAATTTGGTTTATAAAGAATGAGGAAAAAAAATTTCTACCGAAAATTGGTCAAAATCTTCTAAATTTCTTAGATTTCGTAAATTTTTTTTGTTTAAAAACAAATCAGATGAAGGTCCACTTAGACTCTAACCTTACTCGCCTTGAACACATACCCGTAGATCTAAAAGATTCCCTTTAGCCTTACACTGCTCCCAATTGAGACTTCTGACGGCATTAGTGGGACTTAAAGCGATCTTGGGTGTTCACGGCGAAGAATCGAAGCGATTAAAAGCGGAAGCAAGAAAATAATAGTTTAAAAAACATTTAAGTAAACAAATCAAACTGTTTTTTAATCGAAACCACAAATAGCATCAAGAACCAACCGTGTGGCTCGATACCATATAACAAATGTTGGCGATAAGGTTTTAAAGAAAAACTTTAATAGAAGAAAGAAAAGATTAAGAAGATGGCCAAATTGAATCGGTAAAAGTAATCTCTTTCTTTTATTTATAAACATTTAGGGAGGGGATTACATGTGAATCCTAGATCTAATTTACCATGTAAAAGTAAATGTAAAATGTTTCTTACGTTTTACTTTTTACTTAAGTAAATTACTTTTACTTGATTTAATGTAATAGTGATTCTGCGTGAATCAATAGTAATTTACTTTTACATTTTCTATTTAAAGAAACTCAAGTGTTAGAGTTTCTTCAGGCTTAATTCAATGTAGCCTCAGAGCTTCTCTCTCTAGAATGCTCTTCCGAGGTCCGCTCTCCCTTCTCTCTAGAGTTAGCCGGAGACGAAGCTTTCAGCTTCGATCTTCTTAGTTAAAGATGAAGAAGAAGTCTTCAATACTTCTCTCTTCCCTTAAACATTTAGTCTAGGAATTAATGTAATCCCTTCCTCAAATGTTTATAAATAAAAGAAAGAGATTACTTTACCGATTCACCGGTCATCTTCCTAATATTTTCTTTTTCTGTCTAATTTTCTGAATAAAAACTTATCCCGCTGTTATATGGTATCAAAGCCACATGGTTGGTTCTTGATGCTATCGGTGGTTTCGATTAAAAACAGTTTGATTTGTTTACTTAAATGTTTTTCAAACTTTTATTTTCTTCTTCTACTTTTAATCGCCTCGACCTTCGCCAGAAACCACCCAAGATCGCCTCAAGTCCCGAATAATGCCATTTGTAAGTCTCAATTGGGAGCGATTAATAAGGCTAAAGGGAATCTTTAGATCTACGGGTATGTGTTCAAGCAAGTAAGGCTAGAGTTTAAGTGGACCTTGAAAAAGAATTTTTTCTTTAAGCAGATTAACAAAGAAGTCTTGATTTAGATCGATTTCTTTGATAGATCGGGACCAATCGAGTGATCCTTTGTTTTGATTTTAGTGCGATTTGTTTTTAAACAAATATTTTTACAAAATCTAAGAAATTTTGAAGATTTTGACCAATTTTAGGTAGAAAATTTTTCCTCCTTCTTTATAAACCAAATTTTTGGGGATGAAAAGGTTTATTTCTGGATAAAAAATTTAAAGGTGGAAATGTATGGGATGGTGACTCATCTGAGAAGATGATCAACAGCACCTTCCGAAGCACCGACAGAGACGGACCAGTCAACGAAGAAGACGCCAGAGGCATCTTCAAGTCACAGACAGGTGATGGCCCATCCATCATCTAGCTTTTGCTTTCCGTAAAGCAAAAGTCTATTACTTTAGTAAATGTAAAAGTAAAAGTAAAAGAATAACTTTTGCTTTTACTTAAGTTAAATGTTTTTAACTTTAGTTAAATGTTTCTTACATTTACCAATGTAAAAGTAAATGTAAAATGTTTCTTACGTTTTACTTTTACTTTAGTAAATTACTTTTTACTTGATTAACGTAATAGTGATTCTGCGTGAATAAAATAGTAATTTACTTTTCGCTTTTCTATTTAAAGAAACTCAAGTGTTAGAGTTTCTTTAGAAACTTAATTCAATGTAGCCTCGAGCTTCTCTGTAGAAAGTCAGAAGACCTCAAAATTTTATAAATAAAAAGGAATTTCCTTTATTTATTATTTTGAAATAGTAAGGGTGGATTTGATTAATGTGGTTAGTTATGGGTAAAATGCATAAATATTTCAAAATAAGCAAGTGGTTATAAAATATTCATTGTTGTTTAGAATATTCGTTTGGTGCGTGGAATATTAAATCTTTTCGGGAATATTAAATGCGACAGCCAGCGACCATGTATGGGCCCCATAACTGAAAGCGATTGGATGAAGAAAGCGACAAATATAAGTTGGTTAAAAATAACTTGAGCGTAGTTATTCACAAGTTAAGGCATTGGAATACCCGGTGGTTAAAATCTGATGTCTGGCGTGGTTGCTACAAGATGACTACGGTATTACACAGTATTGTTGAATTATTGATCCTTACGTGAAGGCACTACTCAATAATTGTTACACTAATTCTTGTTCAATAGTTTATTTTATTGATTCAATAATTCTTTGCGTTGGTATTTTATATTATTCTTTTTTGATAATTGTCACCTTTGCATGTTTCCCATTATCGGATCAATAATTCATATTATTTGAATAATATTATTAGATAACATTATTGGCAATGTCTAGAAAGTTACATCAAGGAGGAGGTTTGGTCACCTAATTGCGGCCCGATGGAGAGATCCTTATTGGAAAGCCCTCTTTCTGAGGAATG
The DNA here is from genome assembly GCA_020205615.1 of Panax quinquefolius. NCBI lineage: Eukaryota > Viridiplantae > Streptophyta > Magnoliopsida > Apiales > Araliaceae > Panax > Panax quinquefolius. The sequence goes on along the minus strand of CM035165.1, from coordinate 92,753,267 downwards.
TACTGGTTGTCATAAATGTGATTACATAATATTATTTGTGAATAATTAATTATTGATTCATATGATAAGGAAATATTTATTTTATATGAATATAAATGATGGATTTATTTATGTGGTTATTAATGAAGGAATTAATCTTTGAGATGTTTTATTTGTATTTTTGTCGGATTGGAGGTATTAAAAGATCAAATCGGTGTTATTACGACTTTATTGTGTGAGTTATAATATTTAATCCGACCGTTGGATCGTTGTAATTTTTGGATATGTTATACATATATAAGTTGAGTATATGTCCACAAATTTTGAACCGTTAAAAATGAGCGTATAATTTATTATGACTTTAAGAGGTGGCTGATTCAGAAATTAGGTTATAAATAATTTTGGTGGAAAATTCTAGAATTGGTGGGCCCCACTTGTGGTTGGTGAAGAAATGTCTTTGAATTTTATTTCAAATGTGGTGGGTGGAAATAGTAGCGGTAAAAGCCATCGTGTGAAGTCAAGTCTGCTTGACGTCTTAACATTTTCCTATAAATAGAGGCTAAGTTAGAATTGAAAATCACACGAAACATAAACTTTCTCTCTTCTCTCTCTATATTATTGAGCGTATTTTGTGAGTATTTAGATACTTTGAGAGTTCTTTGTTCAATACAAGTTTCATTCAAATCACTTGAGCCTTTCCTTCCGGCAATCTTGATTCTTTGAGGTAAGGGATATTATTTTTTTTCGTAATGATATTATTTCTTCAATATCATTATCTTTGAAATGTCGATCTGAAGTTTTTATCAAATTTGGAACTTTTTCATGTCGGGGTTACTTATTCATGAGTTCTTATTCACGAGTTACTATTTACGAGTTACTTATTCACGAAGTACTATTCACGAAGCGTGAAAATGTTTTTTTTTGAATTTCTATCTTTTGGTGTAGAGTTTCTTATTCACGATATCTGACTATTCACGTATCTGACCTTATTCACGTATATGGCACTATTCATCGAAAAATAAAATTTCTTCTTTTCGTCAAAATATCTATTCGGATACTAGCTTTGATTGTATCCATGTTTTGATCATTCTTGAATTTTACACCACTATGATTATTTTGAGGTATTTTTTGAACATGGATAAAACAAAGTCACGAATCCTTAATCCTTTTCATTTTGTTTCCTTTGGATTTGTTTCTTAAAAAATATTTTCATCATCCTCGGTCTTAAATGATGATATTATTGAATATCTTTGGCACATAGTGCAAAGATGAATGATTTCTGAAGAATATCTTTGGCACATGGCCGCAAAGATGAGCAGTGTTTAAATGAACATGGCCGGTGATGAATATCTTTGGCCTTTAATGCAAAGATGAGCAGTGTTGAGATGAACATGATCGATTGATGAATATCTTTGGCACAGTAGTGCAAATGATGAATATTTGATTTGAGATGAATATTGATTGATGTTCTGAGGATAAAATATTGATGATGGACCGTTAAATTCATAGATTATAGTAGATTTCATTCTCTACGTAACTCTTACATGAATTATTATTTCAAACTGCGAATATTGATCCGAAACTTGTTGTCTATGCATTCTATCGATTTTTCCTGTTGGAGACTAACGATAATTTGTTGTATATTATGTTAGTCATAATATTCTTCTTGGGCTAGTTGAGCTCACCCTTTTCCTTGTTGTTCCATTTTTCTTCTCGGGCGGCGAGAATGTAGCGAAATCTTAGTCGGGGTATGGAATGAAGGTTCTAGAGAGAGTTGTTTAGTAGTCCTCACCATTTTGTAAAATAATGTATCAATAATTATGATGGGGATTTATTTGCGTGTGGATATTGTCTAGAAGACAATATTATATTTAAACTCACAGATATATATTGTCGTATTTTACACGACATTTGTATTATTGAAGTTGTAGTTTGCTTCTTGTACCATGTATTTGGCGACTCGAATGGGTGTTGTGTATACTATTTTGGGGGCGTCACGATTAATATCGAGCTTTGGGATATGATCTCTGGCGGAGATCGGGGAATAGAACTAGGAGGGGAGAGACGAGTAAATCCTTCGCTAGTGTGTCCTACTAAGCTTATTTGTTAGTTGGTCAAGATATAGGGATATTATGTGATATATTGATTTCCTTAATTAACCCTTGTTTTATGGCGGTGTTTGAGAATGTCGACCGAGAATATTAACAATGGAAATGAGATCGTGGAACACCTCTAATCGCCAACCAGGATAATGTGATGTCGGTGAAGAAGAATTAGAGATATCCATGTGGTGAGTGAAGAATTGATAGTTGCACCTTTTGATATAGTCATGAGAGGTAACAATTGAGAGTGAGGAAGAAGAGGAAGAAGAGGTACACAAGAGAGTTTATTAGAGGTATTTTATGATCAAAATGTAGAATTGCAAAATCGTATTCATGAGTTAGAAGAAGCAGGTTTGAAGAATTGCGAGGCGATCTGCGATCGTGGAGCAAAAAGGATGCAACGATTCAAGCTTGTGTTACCCGATATGTGATGCTTGAGCGAAGCACTCTTTGGCGAGTATAAGATGATAAAGTCGAATCGAAATGAAAGAAGAAATAAGCGAACGAGTGAGAATGAGTGATGCATGGGTAAAAGCAGACACGACGCGTTGATATTATGGAAAGAGATGTCCAATCTAAAAAGAAAGATTTAACGATGACGGAAGGCGTCGGCGACATCGGCACCATCAACAAATTCTAGGGAAGAGAACGATCGCCGATTAGATCTTCTACAGATCTGGAGAGGAGGGACATATAAGGTCAAACTGTTCAAAGCCTTCCAAGGTATGTTTTAGTTGTGGAAAAGATGGTCACATAGCTCGATTTTGTCCTATAAGCGAAATCAAGTCCAGTTGGGGACGTTGGCACCAGAGGATCTGATCTGTAAAAGTCAAAGTCAACGATTCTGGAAGAGCGTTTATCGTGGCCGGTCAAAATCGAGAACCCGAACGAAGTTAGCAGGTTAGTTAATTATAAATTCTTGAAGTTTATACCTTACTAGATACCGGTTCTACCCATTCTTTTATCTCTCTTGCTTGCGCTCGCTCGTTTTGAACTTGACTACGGAGAAATTAGACTTTGACTTATTTATGGAGACTCAGTTAGAGAAACTTTCATTACATCCGTTTTGTCTAAAAAAATCTTGCTTGATTCAAGTTGGCAATATCACATTACACATTAACCTTATTTCTATAGAGATATTTGCTTTTGATGTGATTTTAAGGTTAACTACTCATCATGCCAAAATTAATTACTTTCGTAAGGTTGTTAGTTTTCATATTCCTAAGCAACTTTGTTATTCAATTCAAGCAATCAAACCATTGTAATCAAACATTTTCATATCAAGCCATGAAGTCATTCGTTTATTACGGATGTCAAGTTTTCTTAGTCCATGTTATGGATTTGAATAAAGACACGTCGATTTGAATAATATTCTTGTTGTTATTGATTTTTCCCGACGTATTTTACGAAGAATTTCTTGGTTTACTCCCAAAACACGATATTAAATATTGTATCGACTTTGAACCCGTACAAAACTCATTTCTAAAATCTCATCTCGAATGGCTCTATTGAACTTCTTGAGTTAAAAATTCAACTATAAATTTGGTACCGAGCCTTTATCTTGTGACTTCCTTTGTGGAATTTACTAAGCGGACTCTCTATAGGGGCGTCATATTCGATGCGATAGTAAATCGATAGGTGTCATTGTGACGTCTTTATCCAAGATTGGGATATAGTCACGATTGAGAAAGCAACCTAAGTCGGTAATCGAAATGCGTAGTTTTCAGGCTTAGTTGGTTATTATCGGAGATTCGTTGAAGGATATTCTCGAATCGCTATTCCATTAACGTAGCTAACTCGTAGAGATACAAAATTCGAATGGAGCAAGGAATGTGGGAAGAGCTTGAAGAACTCGAGAGAGACTCATTTCAAATACATGTTACGACCATGCCATCCTCGGAAAAGCGAACGTAGTAGTAGGCGTGTTGAGTAGAAGATCGTATACAAGTACGAAGTCACGATATTGTCAAAGACTAATTTCATTATAATTTACAAATAATAGAGATGGAGATGAAAACTCTAGGTACCCACGTGATGATATCTGAGTATAATCGACTTTAATCGATAAAGTTAAAAGCCGCTTTCGACCGGGCCGGGCCGATGCGTATGAAGAAGAAAGTACAAGAAGGAGCTATTTGGGCGAGAATTGATGAAGAAGGAATACTTGAGTCCACTCTAGACTTTGTGTTCCTAACGACTGATTTGAAGTACAAGATTATGATGGAGGCACACATACACCATTTGCAATCCATCCTGGAAGTACTAAAATGTATCGTGATCTTGACATACATTTTGGTGGAACAATATGAAGAGAGAGATTGCAAAGTTTATCTCGATGTGTTTAACTTGCTAACGTGTAAAGGCGGAGCATCTAGTACCTAAGGGTCCGTTGCAACCACTTGAGATTCAAATGGAAGTGGGAACATATTACCATGGATTTCGTTCTACGGGTCTTCCTACGGTTTCTCAAGGCATCAATCTTTATTTGGGTTATTGTTGATAGATTAACCAAGTCGCTCATTTCTTGCCGACACGGAGACTTATTCACTTGAGCGTCTTGCTAGTATGTATGCGTAAATAAGATTGTGAGGTTGCATGGCATGCTGTATCCATAGTTTCGGATCGTGATCCAAGATTCACTTCAAGATTTTGGGTTAGCTTGCAAAAAGCTATGGGCGCACGTTTACGATTTAGTTGACATACCATCCCCAAACCAGACGAACAATCGAGAGGACTATTCAAACTCTTGAAGATATATTAAGACTCGTGTCCTGACTTCAAGGGTAGTTGGGATAAGTATTTACCATTGGTGGAATTCTCCTACAACAACAGCTTATCGAGCAAGTATAGGTGTGGCTCCATTCAAGCATTATATGGGCCGAAAATGTCGTTCTCCAATATGTTGGGATGAGGTGGGTGAAGCAACATTGTTGGGACCCGAGTTGATACGTATGACTACCGAAAAGATCCAAATGATTCGACAACGATACAAAGCGGCACAAGATCGACAAAAAGAGTTATGCGGATCTTCATCGAAAGGACGTGGAATTTAGTGTAGGGGATCATGTATTATTGCGAGTTGCTCCATGGAAGGGAGTTACAAGATTTGGGAAGAGAGGAAAGCTCAATCCACGATTTATTGGTCCATTTCAAATTCTTGACCGAGTAGGAAATGTAACTTATAGACTTGCGTTACCTCAAGTATGTCTCGTGTTCATAATGTGTTTCACATAGTCATATTAGTAAATATGTGAAAGAACCGAATCACGTTATAAATTAGAACCGGACGAGATAATCAAGACCTAACGTATGAGGAGGTAACTGTCAAGATTTTGGATAGGAAGGAGCATGTCCTACGCGCAAAGGTCATGCCACAAGTTAAAGTTTTGTGGAGGAATCATGCTATAAAGGAAATGACCTAGGAATTGGAAACAAAAATGAAAGCGAGGTATTCTCATCTTTTCGAAACACCAGGTACGTACGTCAATTTCGAGGACGAAATTTCATAAGGAGGGGAGGTTGTAAGACCCCGAAATTTTTTTAAATAAAAAGGAATTTCCTTTATTTATTATTTTGAAATAGTAAGGGTGGATTTGATTAATGTGGTTAGTTATGGGTAAAATGCATAAATATTTCAAAATAAGCAAGTGGTTATAAAATATTCATTGTTGTCGGGGAATATTCGTTTGGTCGTGGAATATTAAATGCTTGTCGGGGAATATTCGTATCGACGGCACAGTAGCGTGCATGTGTGGCCCCATAACGGAAAAAAAACGATTGGATGAAGAAAACCACAAATATAAGTTGGTTAAAAATAACGCCGTAGTTATTCTGAATTAAGATCATTGGAATACCCTGGTTAAAATACGATGTCTGGCGTGGTTAAAAGATGGCACTACCTGTATTACATGATGTTGTTGAATTATTGATCCTTACGTGAAGAAGGCACTACTCAATAATTGTTACACTAATTCTTGTTCAATAATTTATTTTATTGATTCAATAATTCTTTGCGTTGGTATTTTATATTATTCTTGTTTCAATAATTGTCAACGCATGATATTTCCCATTATCGGATCAATAATTCATATTATTTGAATAATATTATTAGATAACATTATTGGCAATGTCTAGAAAGTTCTGTCTAAGGAGAGGTTTGGTCACCTAATTGCGCCACCAATGAGAGATCCTTATTGAAAAGCCCCTCTTTCCGGGAAATTTTGGTTGTCATAAATGTGATTACGTAATATTATTTGTGAATAATTAATTATTGATTCATATGATAAGGAAATATTTATTTTATATGAATATAAATGATGGATTTATTTATGTGGTTATTAATGAAGGAATTAATCTTTGAGATGTTTTATTTGTATTTTGTCGGATTGGAGGTATTAAAAGATCAAATCTGTGTTATTACGACTTTATTGTGTGAGTTATAATATTTAATCCGAATAGTTGGATCGTTGTAAGTTTTGGATATGTTATACATATATAAGTTGAGTATATGTCCACAAATTTTGAACCGTTAAAAATGAGCGTATAATTTATTATGAATTTTAAGAGGTGGCTGATTCAGAAATTAGGTTATAAATGATTTTGGTGGAAAATTCTAGAATTGGTGGGCCCCACTTGTGGTTGGTGAAGAAATGTGCTGGATTTTATTTCAAATGTGGTGGGTGGAAATAGTAGCAGGTAAAGCCATCAGGTAGCAGGTCAAGTCTGCTTCGGCGTGCTAACATTTTCCTATAAATAGAGGGCTAAGTTAGAATTGAAAATCACACCAGAAACATAAGCTTTCTCTCTTTCTCTCTCTATATTATTGAGCGTATTTTGTGAGTATTTAGATACTTTGAGAGTTCTTTGTTCAAGACAAGTTTCATTCAAAGATCACTTGACCTTTCCTTCCGGCATCTTGATTCTTTGAGGTAAGGGATATTATTTTTTTTTAAGAATGATATTATTTCTTCAATATCATTATCTTTGAAATGTTGATCTGAAGTTTTTATCAAATTTGGAACTTTTTCATGTCGGGTTACTATTCATGAGTTCTTATTCATGAGTTACTTATTCACGAGTTACTATTCACGAGTACTATTCATGAAGCGTGAAAATGTTTTTTGTTGAATTTCTATCTTTTGGTGTCTGAGTTTCTTATTCACGATACTCGGCACTATTCACGTGATATCTGCACTATTCATCGAAAAATAAAATTTCTTCTTTTCATTCAAAATATCTATTACGGATACTAGCTTTGATTGTATCCATGTTTTGATCATTCTTGAATTTTACATCACTATGATTATTTTGAGGTATTTTTGAACATGGATAAAACAAAGTCACGAATCCTTAATCCTTGTCATTTTGTTTCAATGGATTCGCTTTCTTAAAAAAATATTTTCATCATCCTCGGTCTTAAATGATGATATTATTGAATATCTTTGGCCCAGTAGTGCAAAGATGAATGATTTCTGAAGAATATCTTTGGCTTTGTAGGCAAAGATGAACAGTGTTTAAATGAACACGATAGATGATGAATATCTTTGGCCTTTAGTGCAAAGATGAGCAGTGTTGAGATGAACATGATCGATTGATGAATATCTTTGGCTGTAGTGCAAAGATGAATATTTGATTTAAGATGAATATTGATTGATGTTACTGAGGGATAAAATATTGATGATGGATTTGTTAAATTCATAGATTATAGTAGATTTCATTCTCTACGTAACTCTTCTATGAATTATTATTTCAATGCGAATATTGATCCGAAACTTGTTGTCTATTGTATTCTATCGATTTTTTCCTTGTTGGAGACTAACGATAATTTGTTGTATATTATCTTAGTCATAATATTCTTCTTGGGCTAGTTGAGCTCACCCTTTCCTTGTTGTTCCATTTTTCTTCTCGGGAGGCGAGAATGTAGCGAGTAGTACTAGTCGGAATATGGAATGAAGGTTCTAGAGAGAGTTGTTTAGTAGTCCTCACCATTTTGTAAAATAATGTATCAATAATTATGATGGGGATTTATTTGCGTGTGGATATTGTCTAGAAGACAATATTATATTTAAACTCACAGTATATATTATCGTATTTTACACGACATTTGTATTATTGAAGTTGTAGTTTGCTTCTTGTACCATGTATTTGGCGACTAAGAATGGGTGTTGTGTATACCTATTTTGGGGGCGTCACAAAAGCTCTTTCGAGGTCCGCTCTTCCTTCTCTCCAGAGATAGCCGGAGACGAAGCTTTCAGCTTCGATCTTCTTAGTTAAAGATGAAGAAGAAGTCTTCAATACTTCTCTCTTCCCTTAAACATTTAGCCTAGGAATTAATGTAATCCCTTCCTCAAATGTTTATAAATAAAAAAAAGAGATTACTTTACCGATTCACCGGTCATCTTCTTAATCTTTTCTTTTTCTGTCTAAGTTTTCTGAATAAAAACTTATCCCGCTGTTATATGGTATCAAAGCCACACGGTTGGTTCTTGATGCTATCGGTGGTTTCGATTAAAAACAGTTTGATTTGTTTAATTAAACGTTTTTTCAAACTTTTATTTTTCTTGCTCCGCTTTTAATCGCCCGACCATCGCCATGAAACACCCAAGATTGCCTCAAGTCCTGATTAATGTCGTTTGTAAGTCTCAATTGGGAGCAGTGTAAGGCTAAAGGGAATCTTTAGATCTACGGGTATGTGTTCATGGCAAGTAAGGTTTGAGTCTAAGTGGACCTTCAAGAGAAAGAATTTTTGTTTAAACAGTTAACAAAGAAGTCTTCTGTTTAGATCGATTTCACTAATAGATCAGGACAAATCGAGTGATCCTTTGTTTCAGATTTCAGTCTGATTTGTTTTTAAATAAATTTTTTTTACAAAATCTAAGAAATTTTGAAGATTTTGACCAATTTTCGGTAGATTTTTTTTTTCCTCCTTCTTTATAAACCAAATTTTTGGGGGTGAAAGGGTTATTTCCTGGATAAAAATTTTAAGGTGGAAATGTATGGGGATGGTGACTCATTTGAGAAGATGATCAACAGCACCTTTTGGCACCTACAGGAGACGGACCAGTAAACGAAGAAGACGCCAGAGGCATCTTCAGTCAACCGACAGGTGATGGCCCATCCATCATCTCAGCTTTTGCTTTCCGTAAATTAAAAAGTCTTTTACTTTAGTAAATGTAAAAGTAAAAGTAAAAGAATAACTTTTGCTTTTACTTAAGTTTAATGTTTTTAATTTTAGTTAAATGTTTCATACATTTACCAATATAAAAGTAAATGTAAAATGTTTCTTACGTTTTACTTTTATTTTAGTAAATGTAAAAGTAAAAGTAAAAGAATAACTTTTGCTTTTACTTAAGTTAAATGTTTTTAACTTTAGTTAAATGTTTCTTACATTTACCAATGTAAAAGTAAATGTAAAATGTTTCTTACGTTTTACTTTTTACTTTAGTAAATTACTTTTACTTGATTAATGTAATAGTGATTCCTGCGTGAATCAAATAGTAATTTACTTTTCAGTTTTCTATTTAAAGAAACTCAAGTGTTAGAGTTTCTTTAGGCTTAATTCAATGTAGCCTCAAAGCTTCTCTCTCTAGAAAGCTCTTCCGAGGTCCGATCTCCCTTCTCTCTAGAGTTAGCCGAAGACGAAGCTTTCAGCTTCGATCTTCTTAGTTAAAGATGAAGAAGAAGTCTTCAATACTTCCTTCTTCTCTTAAACATTTAGTCTAGGAATTAATGTAATTTCTTCCCAAATGTTTATAAATAAAAAAAAGAGACTGCTTTACCAATTAACCGGTCATCTTCTTAATCTTTTCTTTTTATGTTTAGGTTTTTATTTTAAAAACTTAATCCCCGCTGTTATATGGAATCAAAGCCACATGGTTGGTTCTTGATGCTATCGGTGGTTTCGATTAAAAACAGTTTGATTTGTTTACTTAAATGTTTTTTCAAACTTCTATTTTTCTTGCTCCGCTTTTAATCGCCCGACCTTCGCCGTAAACCACCCAAGATCGCCTCAAGTCCCGAATAATGCTGTTTGTAAGTCTCAATTGGGAGCAGTGTAAGGCTAAAGGGAATCTTTAGATCTACGGGTATGTGTTCAAGGCAAGTAAGGCTAGAGTCTGAAGTGGACCTTCAAGAAAAAGAATTTTTGTTTAAACAGTTAACATAGAAGTCTTCTGTTTAGATCGATTTTACTGATAGATCAGGACCAATCGAGTGATCCTTTGTTTCAGATTTTAGTCTGATTTGTTTTTAAACAAAATATTTTTACAAAATCTAAGAAATTTTGAAGATTTTGACCAATTTTTGGTAGAAAATTTTTTCCTCCTTCTTTATAAACCAAATTTTTGGGGGTGAAAGGGTTATTTCCTGGATAAAAATTTTAAGGTGGAAATGTATGGGGATGGTGACTCATCTGAGAAGATGATCATGAAACCTTTTCCGACATTCGAACAGAGATGGACCAGTCAACGAAGAAGACGCCAGAGGCATCTTCAAGTCACAGACAGGTGATGGCCCATACATCATCTAGCTTTTGCTTTCCGTAAAGCAAAAGTCTATTACTTTAGTAAATGTAAAAGTAAAAGTAAAAGAATAACTTTTGCTTTTACTTAAGTTAAATGTTTTTAACTTTAGTTAAATGTTTCTTACATTTACCAATGTAAAAGTAAATGTAAAATGTTTCTTACGTTTTACTTTTACTTTAGTAAATTACTTTTACTTTAGTTAATGTAATAGTGATTCTGCGTGAATCAAATAGTAATTTACTTTTCGCTTTTTCTATTTAAAGAAACTCAAGTGTTAGAGTTTCTTTAGGCTTAATTCAATGTAGCCTCGAGCTTCTCTCTCTAGAAAGCTCTTCCGAGGTCTTCTCCCTTCTCTCTTAGTTAGCCGGAAACGAAGCTTTCAGTTTCGATCTTCTTAGTTAAAGATGAAGAAGAAGTCTTCAATACTTCTCTCTTCCCTTAAACATTTAGCCTAGGAATTAATGTAATCCCTTCCTCAAATGTTTATAAATAAAAAAAAGAGATTACTTTACCGATTCACCCCTGCCATCTTCTTAATCTTTTCTTTTTTACATAAGTTTTCCTAATAAAAACTTATCCCGCTGTTATATGGTATCAAAGCCACACGGTTGGTTCTTGATGCTATCGGTGGTTTCGATTAAAAAGCAGTTTGATTTGTTTACTTAAATGTTTTTCAAACTTTTATTTTTCTTGCTCACTTTTAATCGCTTCGACCATCGCCATGAAAACACCCAAGATTGCCTCAAGTCCTGATTAATGTCGTTTGTAAGTCTCAATTGGGAGCAGTGTAAGGCTAAAGGGAATCTTTAGATCTACGGGTATGTGTTCATGGCAAGTAAGGTTTGAGTCTAAGTGGACCTTCAAGAGAAAGAATTTTTGTTTAAACAGTTAACAAAGAAGTCTTCTGTTTAGATCGATTTCACTGATAGATCAGGACAAATCGAGTGATCCTTTGTTTCAGATTTCAGTCTGATTTGTTTTTAAACAAATTTTTTTTACAAAATCTAAGAAATTTTGAAGATTTTGACCAATTTTCGGTAGATTTTTTTTTTCCTCCTTCTTTATAAACCAAATTTTTGGGGGTGAAAGGGTTATTTCCTGGATAAAAATTTTAAGGTGGAAATGTATGGGGATGGTGACTCATTTGACAAAGATGATCAACAACACCTTTTGGCACCTACAGGAGACGGACCAGTAAACGAAGAAGACGCCAGAGGCATCTTCAGTCAACCGACAGGTGATGGCCCATCCATCATCTCAGCTTTTGCTTTCCGTAAATTAAAAAGTCTTTTACTTTAGTAAATGTAAAAGTAAAAGTAAAAGAATAACTTTTGCTTTTACTTAAGTTAAATGTTTTTAACTTTAGTTAAATGTTTCTTACATTTACCAATATAAAAGTAAATTTAAAATGTTTCTTACGTTTTACTTTTACTTTAGTAAATGTAAAAGTAAAAGTAAAAGAATAACTTTTGCTTTTACTTAAGTTAAATGTTTTTAACTTTAGTTAAATGTTTCTTACATTTACCAATGTAAAAAGTAAATGTAAAATGTTTCTTACGTTTTACTTTTACTTTAGTAAATTACTTTTACTTGATTAATGTAATAGTGATTCTGCGTGAATCAAATAGTAATTTACTTTTCGGTTTTTCTATTTAAAGAAACTCAAGTGTTAGAGTTTCTTTAGGCTTAATTCAATGTAGCCTTGAAGCTTCTCTCTCTCTAGAAAGCTCTTGAGAGTCCGCTCTCCTCTCTCTAGAGTTAGCGAAAAGACGAAGCTTTCGGCTTCGATCTTCTTAGTTAAAGATGAAGAAGAAGTCTTCAATACTTCCTTCTTCCCTTAAACATTTAGTCTAGGAATTAATGTAATTCGTTCCCAAATGTTTATAAATAAAAGAAAGAGACTGCTTTACCAATTAACCGGTCATCTTCTTAATCTTTTCTTTTTATGTTTAAGTTTTTATTTTAAAAACTTAATCCCCGCTGTTATATGGAATCAAAGCCACATGGTTGGTTCTTGATGCTATCGGTGGTTTCGATTAAAAACAGTTTGATTTGTTTACTTAAATGTTTTTTCAAACTTCTATTTTTCTTGCTCCGCTTTTAATCGCCCGACCTTCGCCGTAAACCACCCAAGATCGCCTCAAGTCCCGAATAATGCTGTTTGTAAGTCTCAATTGGGAGCAGTGTAAGGCTAAAGGGAATCTTTAGATCTACGGGTATGTGTTCAAGGCAAGTAAGGCTAGAGTCTAAGTGGACCTTCAAGAAAAAGAATTTTTGTTTAAACAGTTAACATAGAAGTCTTCTGTTTAGATCGATTTTACTGATAGATCAGGACCAATCGAGTGATCCTTTGTTTCAGATTTTAGTCTGATTTGTTTTTAAACAAAATATTTTTACAAAATCTAAGAAATTTTGAAGATTTTGACCAATTTTTGGTAGAAAATTTTTTCCTCCTTCTTTATAAACCAAATTTTTGGGGGTGAAAGGGTTATTTCCTGGATAAAAATTTTAAGGTGGAAATGTATGGGGATGGTGACTCATCTGAGAAGATGATCAACAGCACCTTCCGACACCGACAGAGATGGACCAGTCAACGAAGAAGACGCCAGAGGCATCTTCAAGTCACAGACAGGTGATGGCCCATACATCATCTAGCTTTTGCTTTCCGTAAAGCAAAAGTCTATTACTTTAGTAAATGTAAAAGTAAAAGTAAAAGAATAACTTTTGCTTTTACTTAAGTTAAATGTTTTTAACTTTAGTTAAATGTTTCTTACATTTACCAATGTAAAAGTAAATGTAAAAATGTTTCTTACGTTTTACTTTTACTTTAGTAAATTACTTTTACTTGATTAACGTAATAGTGATTCTGCGTGAATAAAATAGTAATTTACTTTTCGGTTTTTCTATTTAAAGAAACTCAGTGTTAGAGTTTCTTTGAAACTTAATTCAATGTAGCCTCGGAGCTTCTCTCTCTCTGCAGCTCTTTTCGAGGTCCGATCTTCCTTCTCTATCGATAGTTGCAGAGGCGAAGCTTTCACCGATCTTCTTAGTTAAAGATGAAGAAGAAGTCTTCAATACTTCTCTCTTCCTTAAACATTTAGTCTAGGAATTAATGTAATCCCTTCCTCAAATGTTTATAAATAAAAAAAGAGATTACTTTACCGATTCACCGGTCATCTTCTTAATCTTTTCTTTTTCTGTCTAAGTTTTCTGAATAAAAACTTATCCCGCTGTTATATGGTATCAACGCCACACGGTTGGTTCTTGATGCTATCGATGGTTTCGATTAAAAACAGTTTGATTTGTTTACTTAAATGTTTTTTCAAACTTTTATTTTTCTTGCTCCGCTTTTAATCGCCCGACCATCGCCATGAAACACCCAAGATTGCCTCAAGTCCTGATTAATGTCGTTTGTAAGTCTCAATTGGGAGCAGTGTAAGGCTAAAGGGAATCTTTAGATCTACGGGTATGTGTTCATGGCAAGTAAGGTTTGAGTCTAAGTGGACCTTCAAGAGAAAGAATTTTTGTTTAAACAGTTAACAAAGAAGTCTTCTGTTTAGATCGATTTCACTAGATAGATCAGGACAAATCGAGTGATCCTTTGTTTGATTTCAGTCTGATTTGTTTTTAAACAAAATTTTTTACAAAATCTAAGAAATTTTGAAGATTTTGACCAATTTTCTTGAAGATTTTTTTCCTCCTTCTTTATAAACCAAATTTTTGGGGTGAAAGGGTTATTTCTGGATAAAAATTTTAAGGTGGAAATGTATGGGGATGGTGACTCATTTGACAAAGATGATCAACAACACCTTTTAGCACCTCTGAGAGACGGACGATGTTGAAGAAGGCGCTGAGAAATCATCTTGATCAACAAACGGTGATGGCCCATCCATCGTCTCTAAACTTTTCTTTCCAAAATTAAAAGTCTTTTACTTTAGTAAATGTAAAAGTAAAAAGTAAAGAATAACTTTTGCTTTTACTTAAGTTAAATGTTTTAACTTTAGTTAAATGTTTCTTACATTTACCAATATAAAAGTAAATGTAAAAAATGTTTCTTACGTTTTACTTTTACTTTAGTAAATGTAAAAGTAAAAGTAAAAGAATAACTTTTGCTTTTACTTAAGTTAAATATTTTTAACTTTAGTTAAATGTTTCTTACATTTACCAATGTAAAAGTAAATGTAAAATGTTTCTTACGTTTTACTTTTACTTTAGTAAATTACTTTACTTGATTAATGTAATAGTGATTCTGCGTGAATCGAAATAGTAATTTACTTTTCGGTTTTTCTATTTAAAGAAACTTCAGTGTTAGAGTTTCTTTGAAGCTTAATCGATGTAGCCTCGAGCTTCTCTCAGAAAGCTCTTGAGGAGTCCGCTCTCCTTCTCTCTAGAGTTGGCAGAAGGCGAAGCTTTCGACTTGATCTTCTTAGTTAAAGATGAAGAAGAAGTCTTGAATACTTCCTTCTTCCTTAAACATTTAGTCTAGGAATTAATGTAATTAGTTTCCCAAATGTTTATAAATAAAAGAAAGAGATTACTTTACCCGATTAACAGGTCATCTTCTTAATCTTTTCTTTTTATGTTTTAAGTTTTATTTTAAAACTTAATCCCATTATATATGGAATCAAAGCCACATGGTTGGTTCTTGATCTTGTCGGTGGTTTCGATTAAAAAGCAGTTTGATTTGTTTACTTAAATGTTTTTCAAACTTCTATTTTCTTGCTTCAAAGCTTTTAATGCTGGAGCCTTGTAGTAAACAACCCAAGATCGCCTCAGTCCCGAATAATCTTTGTTGTAAGTCTCGATTGGGAGCGATTAAAGGCTAAAGGGAATCTTTAGATCTACGGGTATGTGTTCAAAAGCAAGTAAGGCTAGAGTCTAAGTGGACCTTGAGAAAAAAAATTTTTGTTTAAGCAGTTAACATAGAAGTCTTCATTTAGATCGATTTCTTGATAGATCGGGACCAATCGAGTGATCCTTTGTTTGATTTCGATCGATTTGTTTTAAACAAAATATTTTTACAAAATCTAAGAAATTTTGAAGATTTTGACCAATTTTTGAGTAGTAGAAATTTTTTTCCTCTTTCTTTATAAACCAAATTTTTGGGGTGAAAGGGTTATTTCTGGATAAAATTTTTAAGGTGGAAATGTATGGGGATGGTGACTCATCGAGAAGATGATCAATGACACCTTCAGCATCCACAGAAGATGGACCCGATCCCAGCGAAGAAGGCGCGAGGCATCTTGAGTCACAGACAGTGATGGCCCGACCATCATCTCATCTTTTAACTTCAAGTAAAGCAAAAGTCTTTTACGATAGTAAATGTAAAGTAAAAGTAAAAAGAATAACTTTTGCTTTTACTTAAGTTAAATATTTTAACTTTAGTTAAATGTTTCTTATATTTACCAATGTAAAAGTAAATGTTAAATGTTTCTTACATTTTACTTCTACTTTAGTAAATTACTTTTACTTGAGTTAATGTAATAGTGATTCTGCGTGAATCAAATAGTAATTTACTTTTCAGTTTTCTTATTTAAAGAAACTTCAGTGTTAGAGTTTCTTTGAAGCTTAATGAATGTAGCCTCGAGCTTCTCTCTCTAGAAATCTCTTAGAGGTCCGCTCTCCCTTCTCTACAGAGTTAATCGGGAGGCGAAGCTTTGACTTCGATCTTCTTGAGTTAAAGATGAAGAAGAAGTCTTGATACTTTTCTCTTCCTTTAAACATTTAGTCTAGGAATTAATGTAAACCCTTCCTCAAATGTTTATAAATAAAAAAATGCAGTTACTTTCACTGGATTCACGATCGTCTTCTTAATCTTTTCTTTTTCTGTCTGAGTTTTCTGAATAAAAACTTATCCCGCTGTTTACAAAAAAATTTAAGTAAACAAATCAAACTATTTTTAATCGAAATCTCCGAACAGAATCAAGAACCAACTGTGTGGCTCTGATACCATATAACAGCGGGATAAGTTTTTAAAAGAAAAACTTAGACAGAAGAAAGAAAAGATTAAAAAGATGACCGGTGAATCGGTAAAGTAATCTCTTTATTTTATTTATAAACATTTAAGGAAGGGATTACATCAATTCCTAGACTAAATGATTAAGAGGGAAGATCGAAGTATTAAGGACTTCGCCTTCATCTTCTAATTAAAGAAGATCGTTTCAAAAGCTTCATCTCCTATAACTAAGAGAGATGGGAGAGGACCTGACGAGCTTTCTTTGCAGAGAAAGCTCCGAGGCTACATCGAATTAAGCTGAAACTCTAACACTTGAGTTTCTTTTAAATAGAAAAACCTAAAAGTAAATTACTATTTGATTCACGCAGAATCACTATTACATTAATCAAGTAAAAGTAATTTACTAAAGTAAAAGTAAAACGTAAGAAACATTTTACATTTACTTTTACATCGTAAAATGTAAGAAATATTTAACTAAAGTTGAAAATATTTAACTTAAGTAAAAGCAAAAGTTATTCTTTTACTTTTACTTTACTTTTTTTACATTTACTAAAGTAAAGACTTTTGCTTTACTTGAAAGCAAAAAGCTGGGACGATGGATGGGCCATCACCGCTTGGCTGACTAAAGATGCTTTCTGCGCCTTCTTCGCTTCTTTTATCGTCCGCTCCTGTGAATCTTTAAGGTGTCAAGATCATCTTCTCGATGAGTCACCATCCCCATACATTTCACCTTAAATTTTATTATCCAGAAATAACCCTTTCACCCCCAAAAATTTGGTTTATAAAGAAGGAGGAAAAAATTCTATCGAAAATTGGTCAAAATCTTAAAAATTTCATAGATTTTGTAAAAAAGTTTGTTTAAAACACAATCGAAAGTAAATCAAATAAAGGATCACTGATTGGGTCCTCGATCTATCGTTGAAATCGATCTAAACAGTAAGACTTCTTTGTTAACTGCTTAAACAAAAATTTTTTTGAAGGTCCACTTGCACTTAACCTTACTTGCTTTGAACACATACCCAGTAGATCTAAAAGATTCCTTTAGCCTTACATCTGCTTCCCAATCGAGACTTACAAAACCAGCATTATTCGGGACTTAAGCGATCTTGGGTGTTTCACTGGCCAAGGTCAAGCGATTAAAAGCGAGAAAGAAAAAATAAAAGTTTGAAAAAACATTTAAGTAAATAAATCAAACTGCTTTTTAATCAAAACCACTCGATAAAGATCAAGAACCAACCGTGTGGCTGGCTCGATACCATATATAAATGGGATAAGTTTTAAAATAAAAACTTAAAAAAAAAGAAAGATTAAGAAGATGACCGGTGAATCGGTAAAGTAATCTCTTTCTTTTATTTATAAACATTTGAGGAAGTGATTACATTATTTCCTAAACTAAATGTTTAAGAGGGAAGATCGAAGTATTAAGGACTTCGTTTTCATCTTCTAATTAAGAAGATCGAAGTTGAAAGCTTCGTCTCCGGCTAACTAAGAGAGAAGGGTTAGGACCTCGGAAGAGCTTTCTAGAGAGAGAAGCTCTGAGGCTACATTGAATTAAGCCTAAAGAAACTCTAACACTTAAGTTTCTTTAAATAAAAAACTGAAAAGTAAATTACTATTTGATTCACGCAGGAATCACTATTACATTAACTGAAGTAAAAATAATTTACTAAAGTAAAAATAAAACCTAAGAAACATTTTACATTTAATTTTACATTGGTAAATGTAAGAAACATTTAACTAAAGTTAAAAACATTTAACTTAAGTAAAAGCAAAAGTTATTCTTTTACTTTTACTTTTACATTTACAAAAGTAAAAGTAAAACGTAAGAAACATTTTACATGTACTTTTATATTGGTAAATGTAAGAAACATTTAACTAAAGTTAAAAACATTTAACTTAAGTAAAAGCAAAAGTTATTCTTTTACATTTACTAAAGTAAAAGACGTTTGCTTTACGGAAAGCAAAAGCTGAGATGATGGGTGGGCCATCACCTGTCGGTTGACTGAAGATGCCTTTGGCGTCTTCTTCGTTTACTGGTCCGTCTCCTGTAGGTGCCGGAAGATAAGGCGATCTTGGGTGTTTCACGGCGAAGGTCGGGCGATTAAAAGCGGAGAAAGAAAAATAAAAGTTTGAAAAAACATTTAAGTAAACAAATCAAACTGTTTTCAATCGAAACTACCGACAGAATCAAGAACCAAAAGAATGGCTTTGATACCATATAACAGCGGGATAAGTTTTTATTCAGAAAACTTAGACAAAAAAAGAAAAGATTAAGAAGATGACCGGTGAATCGGTAAAGTAATCTCTTTCTTTTATTTATAAACATTTGGGAAGGGATTACATGTGAATCCTAGATCTAAATGTTTAAGGGAAGATCGAAGTATTAAGGACTTCGTCTTCATCTTCTAACTAAGAAGATCGAAGCTGAAAGATTCGTCTGTCCAATTAACTAGAGAGAGGAGAGAGAGACTGGGAAGAGCTTTAGAGAGAGAAAGCTACGAGGCTACATTGAATTAAACCTAAAGAAACTCTAACACTTGAGTTTCTTTAAATAGAAAACTGAAAAGTAAATTACTATTTGATTCACGCAGGAATCACTATTACATTAACTGAAGTAAAAATAATTTACTAAAGTAAAAGTAAAACGTAAGAAACATTTTACATTTAATTTTACATTGGTAAATGTAAGAAACATTTAACTAAAGTTAAAAACATTTTACTTAAGTAAAAGCAAAAGTTATTCTTTTACTTTTACTTTTATATTTACTAAAGTAAAAGTAAAACGTAAGAAACATTTTACATGTACTTTTATATTGGTAAATGTAAGAAACATTTAACTAAAGTTAAAAATATTTAACTTAAGTAAAAGCAAAAGTTATTCTTTTACATTTACTAAAGTAAAAGACTTTTGCTTTACGGAAAGCAAAAGCTGAGATGATGGTTGGGCCATCACCTGTCGGTTGACTAAAGATGCCTTTGGCGTCTTCTTATGCGTTCTTGGTCCGCTCTCCAGGTCTTGCCAAGATAAAAGCGATCTTGGGTGTTTCACGGCGAAGGTCGGGTGATAAAAAGCGAAAAGAAAAATAAAAGTTTGAAAAACATTTAAGTAAACAAATCAAACTGTTTTCAATCGAAACTACCGACAGAATCAAGAACCAAAAGAATGGATTTGATACCATATAACAGCGGGATAAGTTTATATTCGAAAAACTTGTATGTAAAAAAGAAAAGATTAAGAAGATGACCAGGTGAATCGGTAAAGTAATCTCTTTCTTTATTTATAAACATTTGGGAAGGGATTACATGTGAATCCTAGATCTAAATGTTTAAGGGAAGATCAAGTATTAAGGACTTCGCCTTCATCTTCTAACTAAGAAGATCGGTTGAAAGCTTCGCTCTCAGCCAACTAGAGAGAAGGAGAGAGACCTCGGAAGAGCTTTCTAGAGAGAAGCTCCGAGGCTACATTGAATTAAACCTAAAAGAAACTCTAACACTTGAGTTTCTTTAAATAGAAAACCTAAAAGTAAATTACTATTTGATTCACGCAGAATCACTATTACATTAATCAAGTAAAATAATTTACTAAAGTAAAAGTAAAACGTAAGAAACATTTTACATTTACTTTTACATTGGTAAATGTAAGAAACATTTAACTAAAGTTAAAAACATTTAACTTAAGTAAAAGCAAAAGTTATTCTTTTACTTTTACTTTTACATTTACTAAAGTAAAAGACTTTTGCTTTAAATAAAAACAAAAGCTGATGATGGCTGGGGCCATCACAGTCGGTTGACTGAAGATGCCTCTGGCGTCTTCTTCCTTGACTTGGTCCGTCTCTTGTGGATGCCGGAAGGTTCTATTGATCATCTTCTCAGATGAGTCACCATCCCCATACATTTCCACAATAAAATTTTTATCCAGGAAATAACCCTTTCACCCCCAAAAATTTGGTTTATAAAAAAGGAGGAAAAAAAAATTTCTACCGAAAATTGGTCAAAATCTTCAAAATTTCTTAGATTTTGTAAAAAAAATTTATTTAAAAACAAATCAGATGAAATCTGAAACAAAGGATCACTCGATTGGTCCTGATCTATCAATGAAATCGATCTAAAGAGAAGACTTCTTTGTTAACTGTTTAAACAAAAATTCCTTTTCTTGAAGGTCCACTTAGACTCTAACCTTACTTGCCTTGAACACATACCCAGAGATCTAAAGATTCCCTTTAGCCTTATACTCGCTCCCCAATTGAGACTTACAAAAACGACATTATTCTAACTTAAGGCGATCTTGGGTGGTTTACTATGAAGGCTCAAGCGATTAAAAGCGGAAGCAAGAAAAATAAAAGTTTGAAAAAACATTTAAGTAAACAAATCAAACTGCTTTTCAATCGAAACTAAGGCTGTAATCAAGAACCAAAAGAATGGCTCTGATACCATATAACAGCGGTTGAGGCTAAAGATTTATCAGAGAAGGAACTCTGAGTCTTTCTAAGTCTTTTATTTTTTCTTGAACTCTGTTACTCTTAAGTTGTTCTTCAACTTGTTGATACCTAACTTCTTCTTTAAGAAAACTTAGGTGGGTAACTTTACGCTTATCAGATTCAAAGATTTAGAAATCGATTCTTCTTGAATAAATTTTAAATCTCTTTCTTTTGGTTTAATAAGAAATTTAAAGGTAATTTTCTTTCCTAAATGTTCACAACTTAGACCTTTATTACTAGTGGTAAATGGATATAATAAATATATAAATGGAAAACCTAAAATGATTTTGTCAGTAAGATTGCGAACTAAGACAAATGCGGTCTTAAAACACATACTGTCTTGACAAATATGTACATTAGGTAATTTATATTTTATTTCCATTTGACTACCGTTAGATGAATTTAGTTTTTCACTAGTTTTCTTATAATATCTGGCGGGGATAATACCTTCTTAAATATAGTTCAAGTATGCACCAGTATCAACCAAAGCAGTGAGCTGTACCGAGAAAGTTTTATCAATAACTAAATTAATAGAGATATACCATTTTTGAGTAGTAATATCTTTAATTCTTTTAAGGGAGAGACCTTGAATAAAGAGATCAAAATCTTTACACTTAGTGATTCTCGGTTCATCGTGACTTTCATCACTGTAAGAGGAATCATGAACTTGAAGATCCGATTTTTATCATCAATCTCTTTTCTTAAGTTTGAAATATCTAATTTTAAGTTAGAAATTTCTTTCTTAAGTTTATTAACTTCTTGATTTAACTTGTGGAGGTAATTTCTTTTTACCGGGACTTAAATCTTTCAAGAGTTTTATTGAGACCTAAAATAGGTTTTTCTTCGCTCTAAGAACCTTATCGCTGACTTTTCTTATCTTTAGTTAACAATTCTTTTAATTGTTTCAAATACTGAGTTTTTAATTCGGGGTCTGTAATTTTACTGATTAAATCTACTAATAAAGAACTTTCTTCTTCTTCTTTTGTAATTACATTAACTCTTTTACAATAGTTTTTATTAAAATTTTCTGTACATATGGTGACTTCATTTTCACTATCAGATTCATCCTTAGATGAGTTATTACTAGAAGATTCTCGGGATATCGTAAGCTTCTTCATTATCGCTACTATCGTTATTATCAATTCTCATTAATTCTAATAACCTGCTCAGATCTTCAAATTGAAATATTCAATTGAGCTAATTTTTGTTTAACTCTACATTCACTTTTATAATGTCCTTTCTACCACAATCATGATGTATAATTTTACTTTTATCATATTTCTTTGATTTTTATATGACTTTTCTTAGATGACTTAGGTTTATTGTAATAAGTATCTTGATTATGACTTTTATTATTACTTTTATCTTGATTATATCTTTTCTTACTACGCTTACGACTTTTATGTGACTCGATATGTTTATTCTTATATCTGTGCTTTCGCCTGTAGGAGCAACCGGTCAGAAAACCATAATTGCTCACAAAATGTTCCTAACTCAGATTTGGCTTTATTTCTATCTTTACTAGCTTGTTTAGATAATTTAAAATCAATACACATTTTTAATCCTAACTAATAATATCACTATAGGTTAAATTATCATAATCAATATTTCCTAAATTTTTACTTAATTCTTCTTTAACTTTGTGAGCAAATAAAGATGGTAAACCATTAACGAATTTCTCTTTCCAAAATGGTTTATTACTATCATTTCTCATCATAACTCTAGAAGTAAATACATCTTTGTACCATCTAAAATCACTTAGAGTGAGACACGTAAGATTACTTAATTGATCATGAATTCTTTCTGTAATATTACTAGGGTTTCCAACAAAATGTTTAATTATAGTAAATATTAAAGTATTAACTCCATCAGGAAGACCAATACCAGCAT
Source organism: Panax quinquefolius (assembly GCA_020205615.1). NCBI lineage: Eukaryota > Viridiplantae > Streptophyta > Magnoliopsida > Apiales > Araliaceae > Panax > Panax quinquefolius. The sequence goes on along the minus strand of CM035165.1, from coordinate 92,730,340 downwards.
CTTCATCAAAGATGGGATTGCCTTCATTATCTCTTTGGATAGCATGAACTATAGATATTCTAATGTCTTCTGTGAGATGTTTTTCCCACCAAGACCTGAGAATACCAAAGAAAATCCACTAGCTAATAATTCAACTATATCTGGTTGAGATAAAGTGTTGAATTTGGTGATATAGTCATTGCTACCATAGACATATGATTAAGTTTATTAAGAATTTCTTGTTCACTAAATCCATCTATATTCCATTCATAAATTTTATTAGAGGACACAGAAAACTGTTTATCTAGATTTCTCTCTTCGAATTGTAGATCCGGAGGAGTTGGTCTAGAGTACCAATTTTTGGTAATACTTGTGTTATTGATGCTTAATTTATTTAGCTGTTCATTAAGGTTTGAAATAGATGAGTGATTAGAGTGATCAGAAGAACTTTCGTTATCATCATCAGATTCCACTTGATCAATAACAAAGAATAGTTCCACTTGGGCCGGTTCTGCTTTTAAATTTTTAAATAATTTTTCAATAGATTGGACCAATTCACTTTCTTTATTAGGTAAACCTAAATTATATCTGTTCTCTGGTAAGTTAATTAGAGGTTGTTCAATCTTTGAATCAGGTTTTTTATTAATACTTTCTTCAGGTAATAAAAGACTACAATTTTCGTATTCTTTGTTAATTGCATAAACTCTTTCAACTGTTTTGAAATTATAGTCAGTTTTGAATTTATCTGAAAAGGTTGACTGATAAATATCTTTTGGAGATACTCTAGGTATGTTCTAATTGTGTAGAACTTGATTAATGTTTTCATAACTATGTTCTTCTTGGTTAACTATGTCCGGGACAGGAGGCAAAGCTGACCTGTTACTAACCGAAGAGCTGGATCTGAATAATCTACTCATCTTGACTGTTTCAAAATAAAATCTTACTCAAGGTTCATTCATACATACCCCGTTTACCCAAAGACAGTATATGTTTTAAGACCTCATTTGTCTTAGTTCGCAATCTTACTGACAAAATCATTTTAGGTTTACCATTTATATATTTATTATATCCTTTTACCATTAGTAATAAAGGTCTAAGTTATGAACATTTAGGAAAGAAAATTACCTTTAAATTTCTTATTAAACCAAAAGAAAGAGATTTAAAATTTATTCAAGTAGAATCAATTTCTAAATTTTGAATCATAAAGCGTAGTTACCCACCTAAGTTTTCTTAAAGAAGAAGTTAGGTATCAACAAGTTGAAGAACAACTTAAGAGTAATAGAGTTTAAGAAAAAATAAAAGAGTTAAAAGATTATTTAATAAAAAACTTATGTTCTGATTCTCCCAATTCTTTTCGGCATAGGAAGAAGCACACAGTTAGATTACCCTATGCTAAAGAATTTAAAGAACATTTAATTCCCACCAAAGCTAGGCCTATTCAATTGAGTTATGAACAGATGGAGTTATGTAAAAGTGAAATTAATGATCTTCTTAGTAAGGGTTTAATTAGACATAGTAAGTCACCATGGTCTTGCCCAGCCTTCTATGTTAATAACGAAGCTGAGAAAGAAAGAGGTGTCCCTAGGTTAGTCATTAATTATAAACCATTAAACAAAGTACTAGAATGGATTAGGTACCCTTTGCCCAACAAGGATGATCTCCTTGGTAGGTTAAGTGTCTCCACAATCTTTAGTAAATTTGACCTCAAGTCGATTCGGCAAGTTGCTATTCATCCGGATGATAGGTACAAATCGCATTCACCAATTCGTTCGGACATTACGAATGGAATGTTCAAATATTTGGACTTAAAATGCACCTAGTGAATTTCGAATATTCTTAATAATATTTTGAATCCTTTCACCATTTTATTATTGTATACATCGACGATATCCTTGTATTCTCCAAGACTATCAAGAGCATATTAAACATTTGAATTGCTTCTTCAAAACAGCTTAAAACCAATGGTCTTGTTCTTTCTCCTTCCAAATGTAGTCCGATTACGACTAAAGTCATATTTCTCGATTAATCCTCTATCATAGACTCACGCAGCCCAATTGATGAGCTATTCAATTCACCACCAGCCTCCCGAGATAAGATTACCGATAAAACTCATCTGAGGTTTCTTGGCTCGCCTCAATTATATTGGCAAGTTTTATAAGAACCTCCTAAGATTTGTAAGCCTCTTCTTCAGGTAACCATAATGTAATCCACCTCCATGGATCGACATTCATACTCAGTAGTCCAAAAATTAAAAAATATGTTAAGGTTTTGCCACGCCTTGGCATCTCTAAAGATTCAGCTTTCAAAATAGTTGAAACCGATGCTTCTGACATTGGATTCGGTGGCATACACAAACAAAAGTTAATTCCTACCTCTGATGAACAAATTGTTCATTTCCATTTTAGCGCATGGAACCCTACACAGTTAAAATACAGTACTATTAAAAAAGAGATTTTATCATTAGTTTTATGTATTAAAAAATTTCAGAGAGATTTATTGAACCAAAAATTCCTAGTTAGAATAGATTGCAAGTCAGCAAAATTTATTCTTGAAAAAGATGTTGAGAATGTCGCCTCTAAGCATTCATTCGCTATATGGCAAGTAATTTTAAGTATTTTTGATTTTGATATTTAATATATTAAAGGTAGTAACAACTCAGTTCCAGATTTTCTCACTCGTGAGTTTATTAACACAGTACTATTACGTGAAAGAACAATGAAAGTGTACGAGGAGGTTCATCTTCCGTGGTCATGCTGGCCTTCTCTGTAGATCCAGATTAATCGACCAAAAGGCTGTTGTTCTCATCCAGCTACCCAAACCCATAATAAATTTTAGGTGCTTGGTACAGCTTCCCAAACCCTACTCTTGATTCTTCTTAGTCACCCAAAACCATTTGATATTTTGCTAGTCAAACCAAGTCTACCTCATCACAATCCAGTCACCAGTTTCAGACTATCGTCAAATTTTTGATCAGCACTTATTCCATATTGAGTTACCAATGAAACCCAAGAATGACCCGATTCAATTAGCTGCCTAGAATTTTCCTACTAGATGGTATTTTCTTCCATTAGTTCCTTATAAATAACTTTAGTTAATGTAATAGTGATTCTCTGCAGAATCAATAGTAATTTACTTTTCGAGTTTTATTTAAAGAAACTCATGTTAGAGTTTCTTTGAAGCTTAATTCAATGTAGCCTCGCAGCTTCTCTAGAAAGCTCTTACGAGGTCCTCTCCTTCTCTCTTAGTTAGTGGAGACGAAGCTTTCAAATTTCGATCTTCATAGTTAAAAGATGAAGACGAAGTCCTTAATACTTGATCTTCCCTCTTAAACATTTAGTCTAGGAATTAATGTAATCCCTTCCCAAATGTTTATAAGTAAAAGAAAGAGATTACTTTACCGATTCACCGGTCATCTTCTTAATCTTTTTTTTCTTCTGTTAAAGTTTTTCTTTTAAAAACTTATCCCGCTGTTATATGGTATCAAAGCCACACGGTTGGTTCTTGATGCTATCGGTGGTTTCGATTAAAAATAGTTTTTACAAAAGTAAAAGACTTTTGCTTTAAGTAAAAGCAAAAGCTGATGATGGTTGGGCCCATCACTGTCGGTTGACTGAAGATGCCTCTGGCGTCTTCTTCCTTGACTTGGTCCGTCTCCTGTGGATGCCGGAAGGTGCTGTTGATAATCTTCTCAGATAAGCCACCATCCCCATACATTTCCACCTTAAAATTTTTATCCAGGAAATAACCCTTTCACCCCCAAAAATTTGGTTTATAAAGAAGGAGGAAAAAAAATTTCTACAGAAAATTGGTCAAAATCTTCAAAATTTCTTAGATTTTATAAAAAAATTTGTTTAAAAACAAATCAGATGAAATCTGAAACAAAGGATCACTCGATTGGTCCTGGTCTATCAGTGAAATCGATCTAAACAGAAGACTAATTTGTTAACTGTTTAAACAAAAATTCTTTCTCTTGAAGGTCCACTTAGACTCTAACCTTACTTGCCTTGAACACATACCCGTAGATCTAAAAGATTCCCTTTAGCCTTACACTGCTCCCAATTGAGACTTCTACAAACCAAGCATTAGTCGGGACTTAAGGCGATCTTGGGTGTTCTACCTAAAGGTCAGGCGATTAAAAGCGAAAAGAAAAATAAAAGTTTGAAAAACATTTAAGTAAACAAATCAAACTGTTTTTAATCGAAACCACCGATAGCATCAAGAACCAACCATGTGGTTCGATACCATATAACAAATGGGATAAGTTTTATTCAAAAACTTAGAGCGTAAAAGAAAGATTAAGAAGATGAATTTGAATCGGTAAAGTAATCTCTTTCTTTTATTTATAAACATTTGGGAAGGGATTACATGTGAATCCTAGATCTAAATGTTTAAGGAAGATCAAGTATTAAGGACTTCGTCTTCATCTTCTAACTAAGAAGATCGAAGTGAAAGCTTCGTCTCCTGGCCAACTAGAGAGAGGGAGAGAGACCTCGGAAGAGCTTTCAGAGAGAAAGCTCCGAGGCTACATTGAATTAAGCCTCAAAGAAACTCTAACACTGAGTTTCTTTAAATAGAAAAACCGAAAAGTAAATTACTATTTGATTCACGCAGGAATCACTATTACATTAACTAAAGTAAAAGTAATTTACTAAAGTAAAAGTAAAAGTAAGAAACATTTTTTACATTTACTTTTACATTGGTAAATTTAAGAAACATTTAACTAAAGTTAAAATATTTAACTTAAGTAAAAGCAAAAGTTATTCTTTTACATTTACTTTTACATTTAGTAAAGTAAAAGACTTTCGCTTTCTGAAAGCAAAAGTCGAGATGATGGATGGGCCATCACCGTCTGCGTGACTTGAAGATGTCTCTGCGTCTTCTTTGTTGACCGTCCGTCTCTTTGGTCTTAGGAAGGTCTTTGTTGATCATCTTCTCGGATGAGTCACCATCCCCATACATTTCCACCTTAAAATTTTTATCTAGGAAATAACCTTTTCACCCCAAAAATTTGGTTTATAAAGAAGGAGGAAAAATTTTCTATAAAAATTGGTCAAAATCTTCAAAATTTCTTAGATTTTGTAAAAAAATTGTTTAAAAATAAATCGGATGAAATCTGAAACAAAGGATCACTCGATTGGTCCTGATCTATCAGTGAAATCGATCTAAACAGAAGACTTCTTTGTTAACTGTTTAAACAAAAATTCCTTTTCTTGAAGGTCCACTTACACTCTAACCTTACTTGCCTTGAACACATACCCGTAGATCTAAAGATTCCCTTTAGCCTTACACTGCTCCCAATTGAGACTTATAAACAGCATTAGTCGGGACTTAAGGCGATCTTGGGTGTTTCACGGCAAAGGTCAGGCGATTAAAAGCGGAGCAAGAAAAATAAAAGTTTAAAAAAACATTTAAGTAAACAAATCAAACTGTTTTTAATCAAAACCACCGATAGCATCAAGAACCAACCGTGTGGCTCTGATACCATATAATAGCGGGATAAGTTTTTATTCGTAAAATATGTATGAAAAAGAAAAAGATTAAGAAGATGACCGGTGAATCGGTAAAGTAATCTCTTTCTTTTATTTATAAACATTTGAGGAAGGGATTACATTAATTCCTAGACTAAATGTTTAAGGGAAGAGAGAAGTATTGAAGACTTCTTCTTCATCTTTAACTAAGAAGATCGTCGTAAAGCTTAGTCTCCCAACTAACTAAGAGAGAAGGGAGAGGACCCTAAGAGCTTTCAGAGAGAAAGCTACGAGGCTACATTGAATTAAGCTTCAAAGAAACTCTAACACTTGAGTTTTTTTAAATAGAAACCAGAAAAGTAAATTTCTATTTGATTCACGTAGGAATCACTATTACATTAACTGAAGTAAAAGTAATTTACTAAAGTAAAAATAAAACGTAAGAAACATTTTACATTTACTTTTACATTGGTAAATGTAAGAAACATTTAACTTAAGTTAAAAACATTTAACTTAAGTAAAAGCAAAAGTTATTCTTTTACTTTTTTACTTTTATATTTTAACTAAAGCAAAAGAGATGATGGCGTGGGCCGTCACTGTTTAATTGATGAAGACTCTCCTCTGGTGTCTTCTTGGATGATCGGTCCGCTCTCCGTGGATCTTGGAAGGTGCTATATGATCATCTTCTCGGATGAGTCACCATCCCATACATTTCCACCTTAAAATTTTTCTCCAGAAATAACCCTTTCACCCCAAAAATTTGGTTTATAAAGAAGGAGGAAAAAAATTTGGTTTAAAAATCTTCAAAATTTCTTAGATTTTGTAAAAAAAATTTGTTTAAAAACAAATCGGTCAAAATCAAAACAAAGGATCACTCGATTGGTCCCGATCTATCGCTGAAATCGATCTAAACGTAAGACTAATTTGTTAACTGTTTAAACAAAATTCTTTCTCTTGAAGGTCCACTTGGACTCTAACCTTACTTGCCTTGAACACATACCCGTAGATCTAAAAGATTCCCTTTAGCCTTACACTGCTCCCAATTGAGACTTACAAACGCTATTAGTCGAGACTTAAGGCGATCTTGGGTGTTTCACGGCAAAGGTCGGGCGATTAAAAGCGGAGCAAGAAAAATAAAAGTTTGAAAAAGCATTTAAGTAAACAAATCAAACTGTTTATTCTTCAAATCATCAATGTAATCAAGTACCAACCGTGTGGCTCGATACCATATAACAATGGCGATTAAGTTTTTAAAATAAAAACTTTAATGAAAGAAAGAAAAGATTAAGAAGATGATCTAATAATCCAGTAAAGTAATCTCTTTCTTTTATTTATAAACATTTGAGAAGGGATTACATTAATTCATGTAGACAAAATGTTTAAGGGAAGATCAAGTATTAAGGAATTCGTCTTCATCTTCTAACTAAGAAGATTGAAGGCTGAAAGCTTCATCTCCATTAACTAAGAGAGAAGGAGAGCGGACCTCAAGAGCTTTCTAGAGAGAAAGCTCCGAGGCTCTGATTAATTAAGCTGAAGAAACTCTAACACTCGAGTTTCTTTAAATAGAAAAAGCTAAAAGTAAATTACTATTTGATTCACGCAGAATCACTATTACATTAATCAAATAAAAGTAATTTACTAAAGTAAAAGTAAACGTAAGAAACATTTTATATTTACTTTTACTTTGGTAAATGTAAAAACATTTAACTAAGTTAAAATATTTAACTCTAAGTAAAAGCAAAAGTTATTCTTTTACTTTTTATTTTACATTTTAACTAAAGTAAAGAGATGATGGCGTGGGTCATCACACATGTCGATGTTGAAGACTCCTCTGGCGTCTTCTTGGTTTCTTTCAAAATCTCTCGTGGATCTGTCGGAAAGGTCTTGTTGATCATCTTCTCGGATGAGTCACCATCCCATAATGGTGACTCATCCGAGAAGATGATCAACAGACCTTCCTAAGATGTAATGGGATGGTGACTCATCCGAGATGATGATCAACAAGACCTTCCTAAGCACTGAGGTGGAGATGCATCAAGAAACGAAGAAGACGCTGCAGGCATCTTCAATATCGGGACATAATGACGCCCACGCCATCAACTCAGATGGGATGGTGACTCATCCGAGAAGATGATCAACAAAGATACCTTCGGGCACCTACAGAGCGGACTTTGATTAAATGAAGAAGGCGTTAGAGGCATCTTTAGTCACCGACAGGTGATGGCCCACGCCATCATCTCTTTTACTTTTATTTTAAAGAAAACTTAAATGAAAAAGAAAAGATTAAGAAGATGACCGTGAATCCAGTGCAGCAATCTCTTTCTTTATTTATAAACATTTGAGGAAGGATTACATTAATTCCTAGACTAAATGTTTAAGGGAAGAGAAGTATTGAAGACTTCTTCTTCATCTTTAACTAAGAAGATCGGCCGAAAGCTTCGCTTCCGGCTAACTAAGAGAGAAGGAGAAGACCTCAAGAGCTTTGAGAGAGGCTCGAGGCTACATTGAATTAAGCCTAAAGAAACTCTAACACTTGAGTTTCTTTAAATAGAAAACCGAAAAGTAAATTACTATTTGATTCACGCAGGAATCACGATTACATTAATCAAATAAAAGTAATTTACTAAAGTAAAAATAAAACGTAAGAAACATTTTACATTTACTTTTACATTGGTAAACGTAAAAACATTTAACTAAAGTTAAAAACATTTAACTTAAGTAAAAGCAAAAGTTATTCTTTTACTTTTACTTTTACATTTACTAAAGTAAAGACTTTTGCTTTACTTTTAAAGCAAAAGTTCGAGATGATGGATGGGCCATCACCGCTTGGTTGATCAAGATGCCTCTAGCGTCTTCTTCGTTCTTGGTTAAGTCTCATGTAGGTCTTTTGAAGGTCTCATTGATCATCTTCTCGGATGAGTCACCATCCCATACATACCTTAAAATTTTTATCCGTGAAATAACCTTTTCACCCCAAAAATTTGGTTTATAAAGAACGAGGAAAAAAAAAAAACCGAAAATTGGTCAAATATTCAAAATTTCTTTGATTTTGTAAAAATAATTGTTTAAAACAAATCGATCGAAATCAAAACAAAGGATCACTCGATTGGTCCCGATCTATCGGTGAAATCGATCTAAATAGAAGACTTCTTTGTTAACCTGCTTAAACAAAATTCTTTCTCTTGAAGGTCCACTTGCACTTAACCTTACTTGCTTTGAACATACCCAGTAGATCTAAAAGATTCCTTTAGCCTTACAATCGCTCCCAATTGAGACTTACAAACGGCATTAGTTCGGGACTTAAAGCGATCTTGGGTGTTTCACCGCGAAGGCTCAAAGCGATTAAAAGTGGAGCAAGAAAATAAAAGTTTGAAAAAACATTTAAGTAAACAAATCAAATCTGCTTTTTAATCGAAACCACCGATAACATCAAGAACCAACCGTGTGGCTTTGATACCATATAACAATGATGGTGATTAGTTTTTAATAGAAAAACTTTAATGTAAAAAGAAAAGATTAAGAAGATGACCTAAGAATTGGTAAAGTAATCTCTTTCTTTTATTTATAAACATTTGAGGAAGGGATTACATTAATTCCTAGATCTAAATGTTTAAGGGGAAGATCAAGTATTAAGGACTTCATCTTCATCTTCTAACTAAGAAGATCGGGTTGAAAATTTGAATGCTTCGCCTCCGCCTAACCAAGAGAGAAGAGAGGATCTCAAGAGCTTTCTTTCTAGAGTTTCTGCGAGGCTACATCGAATTAAGCTTCAAAGAAACTACAACACTTGAGTTTCTTTAAATAGAAAAAGCGAAAAGTAAATTACTATTTGATTCACGCAGAATCACTATTACATTAATCAAGTAAAAGTAATTTACTAAAGTAAAAGTAAAACGTAAGAAACATTTTACATTTACTTTTACATTGGTAAATGTAAGAAATATTTAACTAAAGTTAAAAACATTTAACTTAAGTAAAAGCAAAAGTTATTCTTTTACATTTACTTTTACATTTACTAACCTTTGTAAGTCTCCAGGGTGTGAGCAGTGTCGGGTTATAGAACATAGGTATGAGTCTACTTTGGGTAAACGGGGTATGTATGAATGAACCTTGAGTAATATTTTATTTTGAAACAGTCAAGATGAGTAGATTATTCAGATCCAACTCTTCGATTAGTAACAGGTCAGCTTTGCCTCCTGTCCCGGACATAGTTAACCAAGAAGAACATAGTTATGAAAACATTAATCAAGTTTTACACAATTGGAACATACCTAGAGTATCTCCAAAAGATATTTATCACCAACCTTTTCGGATAAAATCAAAAGCCGACTATAATGTCAAAAGCAGTTGAAAGAGTTTATGCAATTAACAAAGAATACAAAAATTGTAGTCTTTTATCACCAAGTTATTAAAACACGGAAAAAAGGGTTACAATTTTATTCATATAAGTCTTGTTCAAGTTGCAGTTAAACCACTCAACAGAAAAGGAATTAATTTGTGACGCCCCCAAAATAGGTATACATCACCCATTCTGAGTTGTCAATACATGGTACAGAAACAACTACAACTTTATTATTACAACAAAGAAATCAGAGTTTAAATACAAATATTATCTTCTGTACAATATTTATACTCACATAAATCCTCATCACATTTATCGATACATTATTTTACAAAAAATGGTGAGGACTACTAAACAATCCTTTCTAAAACCTTCATTCCATACCCCCACTTGCACTCGCTTATATTCTCGCCTCCCCGAGAAGAATGGAACAAAAGGAAAAGGGTGAGCTCAACTAGCTTCAAGAAAGAATATTATGACTAAGATAATACACAACAAATTATCGTTAGTCTTCAACAGGAAAAATTTTAATAGAATACAATAGACAACAAATTTTCAATCAATATTCGCAATGAAATAATAATTCATTAGAAGAGTTAAGTAGAGAATGCAAACTACTATCTTCTATGTATGAATTTAAAAGTTCATCGCTATCTTTTATCCTCAGAATAACAATCAATATACATCCTGAATCAAATATTCATCTTTGCACTACAGCCAAAGATATTCATCACTTGGTCATGTTCATTTAAACACTGCTCATCTTTGCACTACAGTGCCAAAGATATTAATCACCAATATGTTCATCTCAACACTGCTCATCTTTGCACTACAAAAAAAGATATTCTTCGCATTCATCTTTGCAAAAGATATTCTTCAGAAATCATTCATCTTTTGACTACAGCCAAAGATATTCAATAATATCATCATTTAAGACCGAGGATGATGAAAAATATTTTAAAGAACGAATCCAAAGGAAACAAAATGACAAGGATTAAGGATTAAGGATTCAGACTTTGTTTTATCCATGTCCAACAATACCCCAAAAATAATCACAAAGGTGTAAAATTCAAGAATGATCAAAACATGGATACAATCAAAGCTAGTATCCAAAATAGATGTTTTGGACAAAAGAAGAAATTTTATTTTTTTTGGTGAATAGTGCCAGATATCGTGAATAGTCCAGATACGTGAATAAAGACCGTATACATGAATAGTAAATCCGACACCAAAAGATAGAAATTCCACAAAAAATCATCTTCACGCTTCATTTAATAGTACTCGTGAATAAGAATCGTGAATAAGAACTCATGAATAGTAACTCGTGAATAAGAAACTCATGAATAGTAACCCCGACATGAAAAAGTTCCAAATTTGATAAAAATATCGATCAACATTTCAAAGATAATGATATCAAGAAATAATATCATTACGAAAAAAAATAATATCCCTTACCTCAAAGAATCAAGATTTCTAAGGAAAGGCTCAAGTGATGCCGAATGAAACTTGTACCGAATAAAGAACTCTCAAAGTATCTAAATACTCACAAAATACGCCAATAATATAGAGAGAGAAGAGAGAAAACTTTGTTTCGTGTGATTTTCAATTCTAACTTAGCCCTCTATTTATAGAAAAATGTTAGCCCGTCCAAGCGCATTTCGACTGCCACCGATGGCTTTACTCGCTACTATTGCCACCCACCACATTTGAAATAAAATTCAGCACATTTCTTCACCAACCACAAGTGGGGCCCACTCAATTCTAGAATTTTCCACCAAAATCAATTATAACCCTAATTTCCTAATCGTATACCTCTTAAAATTCATAACAAATCATTCGTGACATTTTTAACGGCTCAAAATTTGTGGACATATACTCAACTTATATATGTATAACATATCCAAAATTACCATATTATCCAACTATTTGGATTAAAAATTATAATCCCATAATATATCTCAAAACCCCGATTTAATTTTTAATACCTCCAACTGCGTAAAATACCGATAAAACACCTCAACAATAATTTCTTCATTTATAACCACATAAATAAATCCATCATTTATATCCACATAAAATAAATATTTCTTTATCATATGAATCAATAATTAATTATTCACAAATAATATTACGTAATCACAATTATGACAACCAAAGCCGCTCCTGTGAAAGGGGCTTCCGATAAGGATTTCTCCTCATCAAGCGCCGCAATTAGGTGACCAAACCTCTCTTCGATGTAACTTTCTAGACATCGCTAATAATGCTATCTAATAATATTATTCAAATAATATGAATTATTGATCCGATAATGGAGATAATGTGCAAAGTGACAATTATCGAACAACAATAATATAAAATATCAACGCAAAGAATTATCGAATCAATAAAATAAAATATCGAATAAGAATTCATCGTGAAAATTATTGAGTAGTGCCTTCACGTAAGGATCAATAATTCAACAATACTGCGTAATACCGTGGTGCTATCGCAAGAACCACGCCAGACATCGTATTTTAACCACCGGGTATTCCAATGCCTTTTTAATCTGTAATAACTACGCCAAGTATTTTTAACCAACTTATATTTGTCGCTTTCTTCATCCAATCGCTTTCCGTTATGGGCTCCACACATGGTCACTACTATTCCGCATTTAATATTCCCCGACAAAGATTTAATATTCCACGACCAAACGAATATTCCCCGACAAAAATGAATATTTTATAACCACTTGCTTATTTTGAAATATTTATGTATTTAACCCTTAACTATCCACATTAATCAAATCAACCCTTACTATTTCAAAATAATAAATAAAGGAAATTCCTTTTATTTAAAAAATTTCGGGTCTTACAACCTCCCTCCTTATGAAATTTCGTCCTCGAAATCGACGACGCGCATTCGGTGTTTTCAAAAGGTGAGGATACCTCGCTTTCATTTCCGCTTCCAATTCCCGTGTCATTTCCTCTATAGCATGATTCCTCCACAAAACTTTAACTTGTGGTATGACCTTTTCATAAGGCGTAGGACATGCTCCTTCCTATCCAAGATCTTGATGTACCTCCTCATACGTTAAGTCTTCTACTATCTCGTCCCGGCTTTCTAACTCAATAACGTGGTTCGGGTCTTTCACATATTTACGAAGTACGATATGTGAAACACATTATGAACACGAGACATACTCGAGGTAACGCAAGTCTATAGGCTACATTTCCTACTCGGTCAAGAATTTGAAATGGACCAATAAATCGTGGATCGAGCTTTCCTCTCTTCCCAAATCTTGTAACTCCTTCCACGGAGCAACTCGCAACAATACATGATCCCCACATTAAATTCCACGCCCTTTCGATGAAGATCCGCATAACTCTTTTGTCGATCTTGAGCCGCTTTGTATACGCTTGTCAATTATTTGGATCTTTTCTTTGTGAGTCATACGCATTAACTCTGGTCCCAACAATGTTGCTTCACCCACCTCATCCCAACATATCGAGAACGACATTTTCGTCCATATAATGCTTCAATGGAGCCACACCTATACTTCGCCTCGATAATCGCTGTTGTAGGAGAATTCCACCAATGGTAAATACTTATCCTAACCGCCTTCAAGTCTGGACACGTAGTCTTAATAAATCTTCAAGAGTTTGAATAGTCCTCTCCGATCTCCATCTGCTTTGGGATGGTATGTCAACTAAATCGCAAACTGCGTCTCCATAGCTTTTTGCAAGCTAACCCAAAATCTTGAAGTGAATCTTGGGTCACGATCCAAACTATGGATACAGTGCATGCCATGCAACCTCACAATCTCATTTACGCATATACTAGCAAGACGCTCAAGTGAATAAGTCTCCCAGACGGCAAGAAATGAGCAGACTTGGTTAATCTATCAACAATAACCCAAATAGCATTGATGCCTTTGAGAAACCGTAGGAAGACCCGTAACGAAATCCATGGTAATGTGTTCCCACTTCCATTCCTAATCTCAAGTGGTTGCAACGGACCCTTAGGTACTAGATGCTCCGCCTTTACACGCTGGGCAAGTTAAACACATCGAGATAAACTTTGCAATCTCTCTTCATATTATTCCACCAAAATGTATGTCAAGATCACGATACATTTTAGTACTTCCGTGATGGATTGCAAATGGTGTATTGTGTGCTCCATCATAATCTTGTACTTCAAATCGTAGTCATTAGGAACACAAAGTCTAGAGTGGACTCAAGTATTCCTTCTTCATCAATTCTCGCCCTAATAGCTCCTTCTTGTACTTTCTTCTTCATACGATCGTTCCCGGCCTGCTGGCTCGAGCAACCTTAACTTTTTCTATTAAAGTTGGCTCTATGCGATACTTGACATCATCGCACTCTGCTCCTCGCATATGATCTTCTACTCAACGCGTCACCTACCACGCTCGCTTTTCCGTGATGGTATCAATAGTGTGGTCGTAGTCTTTCAATAGTTCGAGCCAACGTCACCGCCGCATGTTGAGTTCTTTTGAGTGAAGAAATATTTAAGGCTTTTATGATCCTAATATATCTCCACTTTCTCCCCATATAGATAGTGCCTCCATATCTTTAATGCTGAACGATCACGCTAACTCTAGATCATGAGTAGGATAATTCCTCTCATACTTTTTAAGTTGTCATGAGGCATAAAGCTATGACTTTCCCACGCTGCATGAGAACACATCCTAACCCTTTGCCTCAAGCATCACAGAGATAACAAATCCATCCGAACCAGATGGTATTGTTAGAACAGTGTTAGAAATAAGTCTCCTCTTAAGCTCTTGGAAACTCTTCTCGCATTCTTCACTCCAAACGAATTTTCAGATCCTTCCGAAAGTTAGTCCGAGTTAATGGAGTAAGCGATTCGAGAAAACCTTCCACGAATCTCCGATAATAACCAAATTAAGCCCAAAAATACGTGACTTCAACACCGACTTTTGCTGTTGCTCTAACTTTGATTGCTTCAATCTTCACGATCAACAGATATCTCCATGTTTTGACACCACATGCCCAAGAAATGCTACTTCCTCAAGCCGTAACTCGCATTTCTTCAATTTGGCATATAGTTGGTTTTCACGGCCTTCGAGTACCAAATTTTCAAATGGTGCTCATGATCTTCACGACTTTTGGAATATATAAGGATGTCATCAATAAAGACAACAACGAATCGATCCAAATATTCCTTGAATACTCGGTTCATCATATCCATGAAAGCCGCAGGAGCATTAGTTAGTCCGAAAGACATGACTAAGAATTCATAATGCCCATACCGAAGTTCAAGGCGCAGGCTTTGAATATCCTCGCCTAATCTTCACCGATGATATCCGTAATCGAAGATCGATTTTTGAAAAGAATTGTGCCCTCAGCAATCGGGTCAAACAAGTCATCAATACGAGGTAGAGGATACCTATTCTTGATGGTGACATGGTTCAATTCCCCGATAATCAATACAAAAGTCGCATACTCCCGCTTTTCTTTTTACAAATAAAACAGAGCACCCCAAGGAGATGTACTAGACGAATGAAACCGATGTCCAACAATTCCTCAGAGTTGGACCTTTAACTCCTGAAGTTCAATAGAGCCATTCGATATGGGTTTTAGAAATGGGCTTTGTACCAGTTCAAGATCAATAAAGAATTCAACTTCACGCTCGGGGTAGACCGGAAGTTCTTCGTGAAATACGCCGTGAAAGTCAATAACAACAGAATATTATTCAAATTTGACGGTCTTTATTCAAATCCATAACATGGGCTAAGAAAGCTTGACATCCGCTTTTCAATAAACGAATAGCTTTATGATTAGATATGATGTTGATTGATTTTAATGGTTTAGTTGCTTGAATTGCATAACAAAGTCAAGTTAGAATATGAAAACTAACAACCTTACGAAAAACAATCAATTTTGGCATGATGAGTAGTTAACCAATCAATCCCTAAAATCACATCAAAAGCAAGTATCTTTAAAGAGATAAGGTCACATGTAAGGTAATGGTGCCAACTTGAATCAAACAAGATTTATAAACAAAGGATGTGATGAAAGTTTCTCCTAATCTGAGTTTCCACAGATAGGTCAAAGTCTAATTTCTCCTGAGTCAAGTTTAAACGCTGAGCACAAGCAGAGAGATAAATGAATGGGTAGCACCAAAGATTGGTAAGGTATAAACTTCGCAAGAATTTATAAATAACTTACCCGTGATCACCTCGCTTGGGTTCCTCGACATTACTGACCAATACAACAAACGCTTCTTCCCTAATCGCTGACTTTGACTTTTCTCGGGACAATTTTTTGAGTCACCGTCCCTCACGAACTAGGTTTTGCTACTGCATAATCTCGAAAGCGATATGTCCTTCCTTTCCACAACTATAGCATACCTTGAACTCATAGGGCGCTTGACCGATATGTCCTCTTTTCCGTGATTTGTAGATACGACCGGTGGTCGTTTCTCCCTTAGAACCGAACCGCTTGTCACGCAAGACTGTCGTCTTCACATAGTCGTTGTTAAATCTCCTCTTTTAAAATCTCCTCCCACTCGCTTCTTCGCTTTTCACGACCATGATTACCACCAGAGTGGTTACCATTTCGTCTCATTTCTTTTCTCCGCAGTTATCATTATTCTGCTTGATCGCTATCTCTCGGTACGATCCTCGCTATGGTCCTCACTTGACCGTATTTCGTTATCTCGCCTAATAATTGAGCCTCATTATAACATCTCAATAAAGAGAAAGTTTATGAGAAATGAGATATCGACGTATCCGTGTTTCAAACCTCTAAGAAACATCCGCTACATAATGCCCTCATTCTCCACCAAATGAGGTGCAAACTCGATAACTCGCAAACTTTGCCTCGCATCGAGACACCGCCATGTTATTTTGCTCTAATCTGATGAACTCCACTTCCTTCATACGACGAACACTTTCGTGAAAGTATTTGTCATTAAATAGTCTCTCAAACGCTCTCCCAAGACATGCCGAAAAGGCCTGGATGGGTACGCTTCACGCATCTCCACCAAAGAGTCCGCCGCCACGGAACATAAAGGTGGCGAATGGAACCTTCGTTTCTCCGCGCATCCCAAGACATCGAATATCTTGGTAATTTGTTTGACCCATGTTTCCGCCATGATCGGATCCGCTTCCCTTAAATTCTCGTGGTCCCAACTTTGAATCGCTTGTCGTGACAACCCGTGAATTGCTATCATTTCCTCCTCAGATTTTGAACACGAAGTCTCCTCGCTCGATTTTTTGCATGAATCGCAAAAAACTTCTAAACATCCCTCGCTCATCATCTCGCCAGCAGGTGTTGCTCACAGAGGAACATTGCCACCGCTGTATCGCTTCTCCTCGCTTGGTAAGTACAGCATCTCCACTGGCCTCATTTACTCCAATCATAATATTCTCACGACATTCTCAAATACCGCCATAAAACAAGGGTTAATTAAGGAAATCAATATATCACATAATATCCCTATATACCGACCAACTAACAAATAAGTTAGTAGACACACTAGCGAAGGATTTACTCGCCTCTCCCTCCTAGTTCTATTCCCGATCTCCGCCAGAGATCATATCCCTAAGCTCGATACCAACCGCAGACGCCCCCAAAATAGTATACATCACCCATTCCGAGTTGTCAATACATGGTACGTAAACAACTACAACTTTATTATTACAACAAGAAAACTGTGAGTTTAAATACAAATATTATCTTCTGACAATATTTATACTCACATAAATCCTCATCACATTTATCGATACATTATTTTACAAAATGGTGAGGACTACTAAACAATCCTTTCTAAAACCTTCATTCCATACCCACTGCAGTACTCGCTTATATTCTCGCCTCCCCGAGAAGAATGGAACAAAAGGAAAAGGGTGAGCTCAACTAGCTCAAGAAGAATATTATGACTAAGATAATATACAACAAATTATCGTTAGTCTTCAACAGGAAAAAATTTAATAGTAATACAATAGACAACAAATTTTCAATCAATATTCGCAATGAAATAATAATTCATTAGAAGAGTTAAGTAGAGAATGCAAACTACTATCTTCTATGTATGAATTTAAAAGTTCATCGCCTATCTTTTATCCCCGTAAATAACAATCAATATACATCCGAATCAAATATTCATCTTTGCACTACAAAATAAAAGATATTCATCACCGGGTCATGTTCATTTAAACACCGCTCATCTTTGCACTACAGCCAAAGATATTAATCACCTACCATGTTCATCTCAACACCTGCTCATCTTTGCACTACGTGCCAAAGATATTCTTCAGAAATCATTCATCTTTGCACTACGTGCCAAAGATATTCTTCAGAATCATTCATCTTGTGCCAAAAGATATTCAATAATATCATCATTTAAGACCGAGGATGATGAAAATATTTTTAAAGAACTAATCCAAAGGAAACAAAATGACAAGGATTAAGGATTAAGGATTCGTACTTTGTTTTATCCATGTCCAACAACACCCCAAAATAATCACAAAGGTGTAAAATTCAAGAATGATCAAAACATGGATACAATCAAAGCTAGTATCCAAAATAGATGTTTTGGACAAAAAAGAAGAAATTTTATTTTTTTGGTGAATAGTGCAGATATCGTGAATAAAGGTCGATATCGTGAATAAAGGTCAGATACGTGAATAAGACCGTATACATGAATAGTAAATCCGACACCAAAAAGATAGAAATTCCACAAAAACATCTTCACGCTTCATGAATAGTACTCGAATAAGAATCGTGAATAGTAACTCATGAATAGTAACTCGTGAATAAGAACTCATGAATAAGAACTCCGATATGAAAAAGTTCCAAATTTAATAAAAATATCGATCAATATTTCAAAGATAATGATATTGAAGAAATAATATCATTACGAAAAAATAATATCCCTTACCTCAAAGAATCAAGATTTGGAAGGAAAGGCTCAAGTGATGTTTAATGAAACTTGTACTTTAACAAAGAACTCTCAAAGTATCTAAATACTCACAAAATACGCCAATAATATAGAGAGAAAGAGAGAAAACTTTGTTTCTCGTGTGATTTTCAATTCTAACTTAAATTTCATTTATAGGAAAATGTTAGCCACCAAGGCAGCATTTCGACTGCTACCGATGGCTTTTTACTCGCTACTATTGCCACCCACCACATTTGAAATAAAATTCAGCACATTTCTTCACCAACCACAAGTGGGGCCCACTCAATTCTAGAATTTTCCACCAAAATCAATTATAACCCTAATTTCCGAATCGTACACCTCTTAAAATTCATAACAAATCATTCGTACATTTTAACGGCTCAAAATTTGTGGGACATATACTCAACTTATATATGTATAATATATCCAAAAATTACCATTATCCAACTACGGATTAAAATTATAATCCCATGCAATATATCTCAAAACCCCGATTTACATTCATCTATCTACCTCTTTAGAGAGATGCTAGATTTTTAAATTATTATCCAAGTATTATTGGTGTCATGGAAGCAAGTTTGCATAATGGACCTGTCCATTTCAATTGCTTTCCTGATTTCACCTCGAGTCTTAGTGATCAAAACTTATTTAAAGCTTTATCATTAAATATTAAAACTGATGGAGAGATTACTCAAATGATTAAAGGATCTCAACCCATTGCTTTGATTTACAAGATTTATTATAAGACAATGAAGTTAAACTTAAACATTCATGCTCTTAATAAAAGTCCAAAAGATCAAACAGTTTTAATTCAAAGTTCAACTAGTGATGCTAATATCCAGATCCCAAGAACAATTCTTTGGAAAGATATTACCTTACCTAATCAATGGACTTTACCGAATGAATTACCACAACAACCCATAGTTAACAATTTGTTAAATATTGAAAACATCCAACAGTTTTCTGATGGAACTGTTAAAATTAGTTTTGAACGCACTTGAACACCGCTTATCATAGAAGACATTTCCGCTTTTCTTCCTCCCTTCAGCTATCCACACTAGAAGAGATATCAAGTCCTTAGTAATCCTTCTGCTAGAGATATCAAACTTAAAGGTATCCTTAATCAAGGACAAGTTAGTCATCCTTGCTATATTCAGAATGATACCGTAGAAGATGAAGGTTCTTCTTCTCCCAAGATCCTCAAGATATCCCACATACCGATATTAATGCCCCAATTCATAATCAATTAAGAGTCATTAAAAAGAATTTCGCTTTTAGATCGGGATAACTTAGTAAAAGATTTTAATTCAAAATTTAATAAAGAAAAAGACATCTATTCAGATCTAATCACCCAATTGAAAAGGAAAGAGATAAGATAGTAAATAGATGGAAAAGATTTATTAAAATGAAGAAATTAATATTACTTTTTACGAATCGTATGAACAATATCAAAGTAAATGTAATGTTATTAGTAAAATTCAATGGATTAAAGAAGACAGATCTAAAGTATCGCCTAGTCATCCTCCTTTAGAGACAGCTTCTAATTCCAAAGTAAAAACACTTCATTATTGCTAGTCCTTCAAGATTCCCGATGGAACTAATGATGATAAAAAAATAATTGAACAATTAAACTTTAGTAATCAATATCTAGCAACAAGAGGAAAACAAATAGATAGATCAAGAAAATTTGAAGAAAGTATTATTAAAAACCCCGATTCAAAGATTGAACAACCTCTAATTAACTTACCGTAGAACATATATAATTTAGGTTTACCTAATAAAGAAAGTGAATTGGTCCAATCTATTGAAAAATTATTTAAAAACTTAAAATGTAACCCATCCAAGTGGAACTATTGTCATTATCGATCAAGTGGAATCAATGATGATAACGAAAGTTCTTCCTCGATCACTCTAATCACTCATCTATTTCAAACCTTAATGAATGTACTAAATTAATCAATCAATAACACAAGTATTACCGTAAATTGGTACTCTAGACCAACTCTCCTGGATCTACAGGTCAAGAGAGAAATCTAGATAAATGTTTTTGGTGTCCTCTAATAAAATTTATGAATGGAATATAGATGGATTTAGTGAACAAGAAATTCTTAATAAACTTAATCATATGTCTATGGTAGCCAACAGCTATATCACCAAATTCAACACTTTATCTCAACCAGATATAGTTGAATTATTAGCTAGTGGATTTACCGGTATTCTCGTGTCTTGTGGGAAAAACATCTCACGTAAGACATTAGAATATCCATAGTTCATGCTATCCAAAGAGATAATGAAGGCAATCCCATCTTTGATGAAGATGCTGGTATTGGTCTTCCTGATGGAGTTAATACTTTAATATTTACTATAATTAAACATTTTGTTGGAACCCCTAGTAATATTACGTAAAAGAATTCATGATCAATTATAATCTTACGTGTCCCACTCTAAGTGATTTTAGATGGTACAAAGATGTATTTACTTCTAGAGTTATGATGAGAAATGACAGTAATAAACCATTTTGGAAAGAGAAATTCGTTAATGGTTTACCATCTTTATTTGCTCACAAAGTTAGAGAAGAATTAAGTAAAAATTTAGGATATATTGATTATGATAATTTAACCTATGGTGATATTATTAGTTATATTCAAAAATTGGATTAAAATGTGTATTGATTTTAAATTAGCTAAACAAGCTAATAAAGATAGAAATAAAGCCAAATACGAAGTTAGAATATTTTGTGAATAAGATGGTTTTACCGCCATTGCTTGCTCTCTCTGCATTTAAAGCACGTGCATAAGAATAAACATATCGAGTCACATAAAAGTCATAAACGCCGTAAGAAAAGATATAATCAAGATAAAAGTAATAATAAAAGTCATAATCAAGATACTTATTACAATAAACCTAAGTCATCTAAGAAAAGGTCATATAAAAAATCAAAGAAATATGATAAAAGTAAAATTGTCTGTCACAATTGTGGGCAGAGAGGACATTATAAAAGTGAATGTAGAGTTAAACAAAAATTAGCTCAATTGAATATTTCAACCAAGATACGTAATGCTTATTAGAATTAATGAGAATTGATAATAATAAGAGTAGCGATAATGAAGAAGCTTCCGATATCCCGTAATCTTCTAGTAATAACGCATCTAACGATGAATCGATAGTGAAAAATGAAGTCACCATATGTACATAAAATTGCAATAAAAACTGCTGTAAAAGAGTTAATGTAATTATAAAAAAGAGAAGAAGAAGAAAGTTCTTTATTAGTAGATTTAATCAAGAAATCACAATACCTCAATTAAAAACTCAAGATTTAAAACAATTAAAAGATTTGTTAACTAAAGATAAGAAAGTCACCGATAAGGTTCTTAGAGCCAAAGAAAAACCCATTTTCAGCTTTAAATAAAACTCTTGAAAGATTTAAGTCTCCTAAGAAAAAAATTACCTCCCTCGAAAGTTAAATCAAGAAGTTAATAAACTTAAGAAAGAGATTTCTAATTTAAAATTAGATATTTCCAATCTAAGAAAAGAGATCGACGATAAAAATCGATCTTCAAGTTCACGATTCCTCTTCTAGTGATGAAAGTCACGATGAACCGTAATCATCAAAAGCAAAGATTCTGATCTCTTTATTCAAGGTCTCTCCTTAAAAGAATTAAAGATATTACTATTCAAAATGGTATATCTCTATTAATTTAGTTATCGATAAAACTTTCTCAGACAAATCCCCTTTGGTTTGATATCGCAAAGTGCTTTGAATCTGTATTCAAGAAGGTATTATCCCCACCAGATATTATAAGAAAACTAGTGAAAAACTAAATTCAGCTAACGGTAGTCAAATGGAAATAAAATATAAATTACCTAATGTACATATTTGTCAAGACAGTATGTGTTTTAAGACCTCATTTGTCTTAGTTCGCAATCTTACTGACAAAATCATTTTAGGTTTACCATTTATATATTTATTATATCCATTTACCACTAGTAATAAAGGTCTAAGTTGTGAACATTTAGGAAAGAAAATTACCTTTAAATTTCTTATTAAACCAAAAGAAAGAGATTTAAAATTTATTCAAGAAGAATCAATTTCTAAATCTTTGAATCTGTTAAACTGTAAAGTTACCCACCTAAGTTTTCTTAAAGAAGAAGTTAGGTATCAACAAGTTGAAGAACAACTTAAGAGTAACAGAGTTCAAGAAAAAATAAAAGAGTTAAAAGATTATTTAATAAAAAACTTATGTTCTGATTCTCCCAATGCTTTTTGGCATAGGAAGAAGCACACAGTTAGATTACCCTATGCTAAGGAATTTAAAGAACATTTAATTCCCACTAAAGCTAGGCCTATTCAAATGAGTCATGAACAGATGGAGTTATGTAAAAGTGAAATTAATGATCTTCTTAGTAAGGGTTTAATTAGACATAGTAAGTCACCATGGTCTTGCCCAAATTTTCTATGTTAATAATGAAGTCGAGAAAGAGCGAGGAGTCCCTCTGTTAGTCATTAATTACAAGCCATTAAACAAAGTTCTAGAGTGGATTAGGTACCTTTTACCCAACAAGGATGATCTCCTCGTAGGTTAAGTGTCTCCACCATCTTTAGTAAATTTGACCTTAAGTCCGATTTCGCAAGTTGCTATTCATCCCGATGATAGGTACAAAATCGCATTCACCACTCCGCTCGGACACTACGAATGGAATGTTCAAATATTTCGACTTAAAATGCACCCAAAGGAATTTCGTAATATTCTTAATAATATTTTGAATCCTTTCACCATTTTATTATTGTTTACATCGATGATATCCTCAGATTCTCCAAGACTATCAAGAGCATATTAAACATTTGAATTGCTTCTTCAAAATAGTTAAAACCAATGGTCTTGTCCTTTCCCTTCCAAGTGTAGTCTGCTTTCGACTAAAGTCGTTTCTCGGGTTAATCCTCTATCATGGACTCACGCGGCCAATTGACAGAGCTATTCAATTCGCCGACCGGTTCCCAGATAAGATTACCGACAAAACTCAGCTACAGAGGTTTCTTGGCTCGCTTAATTATATTGGCAAGTTTTACAAGAATCTCAAGAAGATTTATAAGCCTCTTTTCAAATGCGCCATTTAAAGTAATCCACCTCCATGGACCGACATTCATACTTACTCGTCATCCAACAAGTTAAAAATATGTTAAGGTATTGCCCATTGCATTTCAAATGATGTAGCATTCAAAATAGTTGAAACCGATGCCTCCGACATCGATTCGGTGGCATACTCAAACAAAAGTTAACTCCTTCTTCAGATGAACAAATTGTTCATTTCTATTCTGGCGCATGGAATCCTACACAGTTAAAATACAGTACTATTAAAAAGGAAATTTTATCCCTAGTCCTATGTATTAAAAAGTTTCAGAGAGATTTATTAAATCAGAAATTTTTAGTTAGAATAGATTGTAAGTCTGCAAAATTTATTCTTGAAAAAGATGTTGAAAATGTCGCCTCTAAGCATTCATTCGCTAGATGGCAAGCTATTTTAAGTATTTTCAATTTTGATATTGAATACATTAAAGGTAGTAACAACTTAGTTCCTGATTTCCTCACCCGTGAGTTCCTTAACACAGGTACTTCTGCAGCAACATGAGTGTACGAGGAGGATCATCTTCTCGTGGTCATGGCCTCTTCCATCGGCCCAAGAATCAAAAAAGGAACTATTGTTCCTCATCCAGCTTACACAAACACAAAATAAATTCTAGGCGCTTGGTACAGTCCCAAAGCCCTACTCCTCAGTTCTCTCTAGTCAGCCCAAGCCGTTTGATATTTTTGCTAGTCAATCCTAAGCTACCTCATCAATACCTAGTCACCCAAAGGTCTGATTATCGCCGATTTTTGATCAAGACTTATTCCATATCGAGTTACCTATGAAACCCAAGAATGACCCAATTCAATCGGGTCACCAAAGATTTTCCTACCGGATGGCATTTCCTCCCTCTTGCTCCTTATAAATCACTTGTGTATTATAGGATATCCTTATCAAACAGAGTCACTTTCATTAAACTAATTTATGCCAACGATGATAAATCAAAGCTCCTTTATCATTCGTCAGATATTAAACAAGTTCTCAATCATCCGATTGGGGTAGTCATCCATCGATCTCAAGTCACTTTCTAATCACACTAGCTCCTTTTTGCTATTATGATTATATCGAGGTTTCAGCATAAAATCATGCTTCATCAAAATGAAGAAGATCATAGTCATTCGTGGTTTTTCCAGTTCGACCACAAGTTCAAAAGTCAATTCCCCAAATGGTTTATCCTTTGGTGGACAAGGTATGGTTTGTGCCATGATATTTTCCCCAAACCTCTCCTCGCCTTGCTTAGAACATTTTGTCATCACAAGAATTATCATTCCAAATATGAGGAAATTCCAGCCTTCCTTATATTCTCAGTAGTAAATATAAAATCCTTTGGATTCTTAAATGGCAATATATCGCTTTAGCTACCCAAGAAGTCACAAGATTTTTTAGTCTCCGTCATCCATAGGTATTCGCACAACTCGCACTTGTCTTTCCCCCTATTTCTCATGTCTCTCGCCTTTTTTTCATTAAATGGTGGGATAAATTTGGTCGATAGAATAGTTGGCCAAGTTTAGAAAGAATTTCCGCCTTCTCTTTTATCGACTCCTCCAAGAACTACTCCTTCAGCTACTACTACCCTTGCATCAGATCTTCCAAAGAAAACAAATACTAAGACAAATTGATAAGTCAAAAGAAAAATCAATTGTTCCTCCCTGCTTTTGATGAAGTTACTAACGCTTCTAGTTACTCCAAATCTCGCCAAGGCGCTTTGCAGATGCCATTCATATGAGACTTGATCAATTACACGAAGAATCAGACAAAGCTTCTTCTCAGCCCAGAGGAGAAAATTCTAGTCAAGATCTTGATGATGAAGGTGAAGGTGATTGTGATCCCTATGGCACGATCATCCTTCGTGATGCTCAAGATCCCTTTTCTTGAGTCCCGTAGTAATCAATCAAGGTGTGTTGATGTTATCACCGCCATCATAGCCTTAATCAACCAAAGACTCTCTCCTGGCAAATTTCGGCCACCAAAGACTCGCCTCAAGAAGATAATCAAGAACATCTTCTCGCTTTTCCACCAAAAGCAAAGAATCAATCGTGCATCCGCCCCACTAACGCATTAGTCAAAAGAGACGCCCGCTTTCACCCGAAAGCGCTTTTTTTCCTTTTACTTTAGTAAAATATTTTTACTTGTACTTTTTACTTTAGTAAAATGTTTCTTACTTTTACTTTACCCAAGTTATTGTAATAGTAATCTTTGTAATAGCTTCATTTCCTTGTTCTATAAAAGGAAATCAATTCATTTGGTTTAAAGCACTTTTAGAAAGACTCAAAGTTCATTCCTCGATAAATCTTTAGCCTCAACCATTGCTTTTAGCCTACTTAAACCCTCTTTATCTAATGTTCTTATTTCAAAGAAACTTGTAAGTCATTTTAATTGTTCATCTTGTAAATAGTTTGAGTCATTATTATCAATAAAACTGCTTTTATTTAGTAATTTAATTATGTTTGTATGACAAGACACTTGTTCTTCTCTCTTTATATTCTCCTTCCGCCTTTAATATATATATATATATATATATACATTTATATATATTAACTATATATGTCGATTTTGTTCGATGAGCCTGAACTTGATTTTGCAGTGCGTTTATTAAGCTTTTATATATATATATATATATATATATATATATATATATATATATATATGAATTGTAGGACTGCTCGATGAGCTTGGATTTTACATCCTAATGCGTTTATTCGCTTATATATATATATATATATACTTATATATATGAACTGTGGTCGAACTCATTGATGAGCTCGGATTTTACATCCTAGATGCGTTTATTGCTTATATATATATATATATATATATTTTTTGTCCCACAGGAGTTTACTTCGTGGTGGTTGATCGCTTTATAGCTTTATTTACATTTCGTCACCTTTGGAGTTTACTTAATGGCAGCTTGATCGCTTTTATACTGACTTTTATTTATATTTTGTCCCGCTTAGAGTTTCCTTCGTGGCGGTGGCGATATATACTGACTTTATTTACGTTTAAGTCACCGCTTTGGAGTTTCCTCCGTATGGTTGATAGCTTTTTTATAGCTTTATTTATTTTTTGATCCCCCATAGAGGTGCTTCGTGGTTGGTGATCATGTCTATATATATATATTTATAGCTTTTATATATATATACCTACTTACTGCTTTCATACAAATTGCAGCATTCTGTGCGCCTAGGAATCATGTGATCACAGATTCATCCCATTGGATCTAGATTCGGTTCCCGTGATGGACATTTTCTGTGGTGTCTGAATTTCCTTAGATGGTTTCCATACCCACGAGGAAGTCGGCATTATTTTTGAATATTATTTTCGTACGGATGCCTCTCATCCGTCAAATAAAAAATCAATCAAGCCGATCACTTAATAAAGTAGGAGAGTAAAAGGTCTCAATTCCTATTGAGCATCAGTGTTTGAAAAACCTCTTTTATAAAACATCACTGCCATATCTTGCTAAAAATTGAATTTTTACATAAATTCAAACCCTATGTATATAGGTTCGAACAAGGCCTCGCACAACTTCCATATAACAAAGACATCAATTGACATACACACACACACTCGGATAATAGTTTCTTGAAAAGAGGCTCACCACTGTGGTAACACGGATGTCTGGGTGCCTAACACCTTCCCCGCATAACCAAGTCCCTGGACCTAAAATGAATCTCTTGTTTCACCGACCAGATAATGATGTCACATCACTGGATCAATGTGCAAACCTTTTCTCTATTGTGTTGGTACAACCATTTAAAAAAACCAACTGGCGACTCTTAACAGCCCATCATCGACATTATACATGTGAGACCCCAGATTTTATCAATAAAGATTTAAATTTTGTCGAAATAATTTTTTAATATTATGGTGTGAATTTGAGATAATATTATAGTTGTGGGTAGTATTTATAAATTTTACAAAGTATGCAAGTGGTTATATTATATTCGATTGGTCTGGGAATATTAGCTTTAGCAGGAATATTCGCATAACTACCAATCATCATTGGTGGACCCCACAATGTAATTATTATCGGATTGAGAAAACGACAAAAATATTTTATTGAAATAACGACGGAAGTTTTACCGCTGATACTTGTTGAACTACTCTCATAGTAAAAGTACAAAGAATACGTGTGGTCGCATAAGAAGACACTGCAGATTGATTATCGATGCTTATGTGAGAAGTCACTCATTTGATTCAATTATTGTCGATTAATAATATGAATTATTATAATGATAATGACGTTTTGTTTTATTCGTATTATTAACGTAATAAAATGTAAACATCTTTTATATAAAAATGTAATACTTTATTAAAGTTATTCTATAAATAGAATATATTATATTTTATTATGCATAGTGTTGCATAGTTTTGCATTTGCATAGTAAAAATGTTTTTATATAAATAGAATATATGATATTTTATTTAAAAGATTTTGCTTTAAATATGGACCGTCCGATTAAAGTAAATCAATCTGGACCGCTCATGGATTAATTACTATGCATTCTATTTTCCTATAAATAAAGCTCATTCCTTCATTATTTTCTTACTTAATTCACCAAAACTCTAGAGAGAAATTATAGAGAGAAGCTATAGAGAGAAAATCTATAGAGAAAAGAAGAAGAGTATTCTCGTACTTCACTACTTTGATATCCAAAGTCTTTTTACTAGTAAGGGGTATTATTTGTTGTACTTCGTAATGGGTGTTATTCTTTTCTTATTCATGAAGAGAACTTCATTATTCCATTCATTATTATTCTGCTGAATAACTCGTAAAAGTGGTATACCCTATACATAACTCTCGTATATCTGCCAGAATTCTATACTTGGTGAAATCCTTATGTTATTCCATTCTTATTTATTCATTGAATAACTCAGTATACGCTTAATCCCCTATACTTGGTGATCTTCTTCATTATTCCATTCTTTATTATTCTGTTGAATATCCTGTCGTGTGTTTTACACCCGACCGGTTCCATTGCTTATTATTCGCATTTATTATTCTCATTGAATATCCTCGTCATGTGTTTTTACACCGACCTAGTTCCATTGTTTATTATTCAAAGATTTATTATTCTGTTGGATCATCCTCGCTTGGCTTGAATTTCACCCGACCGGTTCCGTTATTATTATTCTATTGAATAACTCGCTCATGCAAAGTACCGCATGCACGGTGATTTCTTTTGTTATTCCATTCTTTATTATACCCAAATTGGTTAAAACTTTGACTTCTATACTCCATGAAATTAGTAGAATATCCTTGATATTTGCGCTTCATCCAAAGATCTTTTCATGGAAATATTCTTCCGATCATTCTTGAATTTTACTCTACAAAACAAAGATCATGTTGACAATTTGGACGTTAATAATTCCCGGATTAAATAATTCTTGAACTTGTTTTATTGAATTATTATGTCATTGTCATCATCCTCATGTTATATTATGTTATCTTTAGCTTACGTGCATAGATGAACTTAGTATGATTATGACCAGGATCATTCTTAAGATAATCACGGCTTGATATAAATGATGTGATAAAAGTCCTCGGTGGCTGTAATGCAGTTGATGGATAGTTTTTGGTATGATTATGACTAGGGGTGATTCGGTAGATAGTCATGACCATTGATAATTTGATGAAAATCCTCGACCGTGGGTAATGTGGATGATTCGATGATGTGGTTTATTTATTAAACCGAGTCTCAAATGATAAAAATTGATGAAAACCTTTAAAACCTAAAAGATAGTAGACTTTATTCTCTACTTGACTTTTTAATGGATTACATATTCCGCCACAGCTTAAACCGGTTGTCTATTGTATTTTATCGCTTTAACATTGTTGAAGACTATTGATAATTTATTCTCGCATTATCTTAGTCATAATATTTCTTATCGGGCTAGTTGAGCTCACCCTTTCTTTCACCGTTTTCTTCGTGAAATGAGAATATAGTCGGGACGAAGCCTGGGAAAAGAGTGATGGTCCTGAAGATAGCATTAGTAGTCCTCACCATTCTGTTAAATAGTGTGACAATAAATGTAATGAGGACTCCTTGAGTATGGATATTATCTAAATGACAATATTCCTATTAGAACTCTCGCTTTATGTATTGTCGTATGTTACACTGACGTATGTATAATTAAGTTTGTATTTGAATTTATGTACCATGTAAGTGGCGACCCAAGATGGGTGACGATACCTAATTTTGGGGGCGCCACAACAGTATCGTAGCTTAGGATATGATCCTCGCTAAGATGTGAGAATAGTACTAGGAGGAGAGAGACGGGAATATCTTCGCTAGTATGACCTACCTAAGTTTATTTGGTATTTGATTGGTCGGTCGAGTATAGTGATAATATGTTGTATGTCAATTAACCCTTATTTTGTGGCAAAGGTTTGAAAATGGCATCCGAGAATGTTGAGAATAGCAAATGGAGCACAGAGACCGCTGATTCTCCACGATCAATAATCGACAATGTGCAACAGATGGCGATAATCCTCCCAGTAAACAACAACACCGATCAATCGATTTAACGATTTTAGACGCTTAAAAGGTTTTAGAATTCATGCAACATCAAAGTAAAACGACTCGCCCAAAACGTAGGTGGAAACACGGAAAACTCTCTAAAGGTCACCGCTAAACAATTCAAGGAGCCGGGACCACCGGAGTTTAAGGAGAGCCAAAACCACTTCCGGCGAAAGCATGGATAAAGCAGATTACCAAGATATTTGATGTCTTGGGATGCTCCGAGGAGCAAAGGTTCCTTTTGCCGCCTTTATGTTCTGCGGAGAGGTAGATTACATCGGTGGGAATCGGTGAAACGTACTCAACCTCGCTGTGTCTTCAAGATATCTTGGGAGAAGTTCCAGAGTCGTTCAACGACAAATACTTTCCCGAAAGTATTCGCCATACGGAAGGAGGTGGAGTTTATCAAGATGGAACAAAACAATATGACCGTGTCGCAATACGAGGCAAAATTTGCGAGTTATCACTTATTTATATTCCCACTGGTGGATAATGAAGAGAAATGGCGCTAATGTTTTTAAGAGGTTTGAAGCCGAGATACGCCAACATCTTATTTCTCATAAACCGTGTTTTTATTCAGATGTTGTAAATAGGGCTCGCTTAGTGGAGCGATAACGAGTCAACGCAACTAAAAGAGAGAGCAATTTAAGAAAATTATAATACCAAATGAGAGTAGTCATCGAAGCGGGGACAACAAGCGTGGAGGAATCAACAAAGCCGATATTGTAACCACTTCCGGGGTAATCGTACCAAAATAATAAGAATGGACATTTCAAGAAAAGGAGATTCAACAATGATGGAAAGACGCCAAGACCAAAGACCCGTTGTTAAGGAAGGAGAAAGACCACCTATCATATGCTTCAAATGCGGAGGAGAGGACACATCATCCGAATCAAGGCCATGCCATCCAAAGCATGTTATAATTGTGGAAGAGAAGGTCACTTAGCTCGATTTTGTCGCCATCAAGACAAATTCAACTAGGATGGAGGCACCAAAGGTCATCCCAGCATAAACCAAAGCCGGTAGTTTAAGAGAGAGCGTTTTTTTCTCGTGACGAGAACCCAATAAAATTATCACGGTAAGTTAATCATAAGCTCTTGCGAAGTCTATACCGTGTTAGACACCGCCTCTACCCACTTTTTATTTCACCTAGTTGTGTCAACGCTTAAATTTGACTCAAGAAGTTAAACTTTGACTTATTGGTTGAAACTTCGTTAGTAGGAGCCTTCATTATCGCTTACTATTTTTAAATCTTGTTGATTCAAATAAACATTTTCACGCTACTTCGTCGATCTTATCTTTTGAAAATACTTGCCTTTGATGTGATTTTAGAATCAATTGGTTAGCTAATCATCATGCTTTTCGTAAGGTTGTTAGCTTTTATATTCATAACCAACCCGTTATACTGAATTCAAAGTAACCAAACCCTAAAGTTAATCAACGTTATATCAAGCCATAAGTAAAGAGCCCCGATCCTTTCGTTGTTGACTTCCTTGTGTGGAATGCACCGCCGGACTTTCAGTGAGGCGACGCCGTGAATGACGATGACAAGTTGATAGGTATCATTGTGAGGTGCTATCTCTAGGTTAAAGGATAGAAGTCACAGCTTGGTATCAATGTAACGTATTATCCAAGTCTTGGATAAGAGTAGTAGTTTTGAATGATATTTCTATCATTAATAAATTTCTTGACGTTCTTCTTGAAGATTTCCTAGCCTACCCTAGAGCGTGAAATCGAATTTTGTATTGACCCCAGTACAAAAACCCATTTCTTAAACCCTCAAATATTTCTTCAACTAAAAGGAACTGATGAAAATCATGGGTATATGAAGTATTAGTAAGTTTTATGATGAGTTATGTTGGTTAGTATGTGAAAACATGAAAGTTTCTTAGAAATCATAAAGAGTTGAAAATCAGATTTTGGTGAAAAACGTAACATGAAATTTAATTGACCATATCTCCTATTATATTTTGAATTTTTGAGTGTGGTCAAGTCCTAGAGTTAGATCTATGAGTTACCTAACTAATCCAAGTGGAATTACTGGAAAAGGTGTTGTAGATTTTTGTGTGGACTGATTTTAGCAAAGGAGTGCAAAGCTGTAAAAACCGAAAAAAATTCACTGCCATAATTTTAGAGGGGCTGTTTCGGCCACTTAAATTATGAGAAAAATTCTGGACCTTTTGGGACATGAAAGTATATGGTATAAAGTACCTCCTGTCCAAAAATGAGCTCATTCTCGACTTAAAATGAGCAAGTTATGACTATTTCAATATTTAGGTTTTTCCGATAAAAAAAGCTATAACCTGGAGTTCTATAACTCCGATGACCATGAAATTTAAACTGGAGGCTCACGTTAATATGTGTAAGGTCCTGCCAAGATTTGGGAATTTTGGAGTTAAACTTGAGGTAGCTAATTTCTTAAGGAATTAATTAGAAATTGATTTTGAAAAATAGTAAATGAATTTTAAAATTCCGAGAAAATATATATTTTCATTATGGGACTATATTATGCTAAATCCCAGAAAAGAAATATTTTTGGGACTGATTTGGTATTTTTCATGAAAATAGTTTAGTTACTGAACATATGAGTTAAATATGTTATGTGAAGTAACAAAGTTGAAAATAGGATTTTATGGCTGAGGATCCTATATGTAGTATATGCATATTTTTTTGATGAGGATTTGATAATTGGTGATGATATCTTATGAGTATGGAATTTTTGAATGATTAAATGCATTATATGGTAAAGCGTAAACAATTGAGATAAATTGTTTATAAATTTAAGAAGTGATTAAAATATTGTTGTAATATTAATGATATTAGATTATGAGATTATTAAGTGATTGATAACATGGGGATATTCTTGAATCTCGGATAAATTATATTATAAATGTTTAATATTTATCCTTTATCTCATTTGATTGATTCTTTATATCATTATCCTCATGTTTATATTATGTTGAAAGTCATCTGTGGCTTCAGTAATGCATAGATGGACTTGGTATGATTATGACCGAGGGGTTGTTCTAAGATAATCATAACCGTAATTGAATACACGATTATATTCGGTCGTAGTGTATGGATAATTTGTGGTCGTGATACTAATGAATACACAATTATCTTTGGTAGTAGTGTATGGATAATTTGTGGTCGTGATACTAATGAATACACGATTATCTTTGGTCGTAGTGCATGGATAATTTGTGGTCGTGATACTAATGAATACACAATTATCTTTGGCCAGTAGTGCATGGATAATTCGTGGTCGTGATACTAATGAATATCCTTGGCGTCAGAAAGTGCGGGATGATTCGATGATATGAATTAATTATCGAAATGAGTCTCAAAGAATGAAATATTAATTCATGGATGTGGTAAAAAATCATCTTTGTCAGTAGTGCATTGATAGACTTGGTATGATTATGACCAAAGGATTATTCGGTATAATCATGATCAGTAATTGAAAACACGAATATCCTCGGCCAAATGGTGCATGGATAATTCGTGGTCGTGATACTATTAAGTCGCTGCCTCAAAGATTATTGGTTTTATAGAGTATATCTTTGGCTTGTAGTGCAAAGATGAATTGATATCTTTAAATTTGATTATGAAGATGAATTTAATATTTTTAACGATAAAGGTATTCAAGGTATCCTCACCTCTTTATCATACTCAGTATCGCACTTAATTTCGAGGGCTTAAATTCCATAAGGAGGGAGATCAGAGAGACCCTGATTTTATCAATAAAGATTTAAATTTTGTCGAAATAATTTTTTAATATTATGGTGTGAATTTGAGATAATATTATAGTTGTGGGTAGTATTTATAAATTTTACAAAGTATGCAAGTGGTTATATTATATTCGATTGGTCGGGAATATTCAGCTTTAGCAGGAATATTCGTATAACTACTCAATCATTGGTGGACCCTACAATGTAATTATTGTTTGATTGAGAAAACGACAAAAATATTTTATTGAAATAACGGCGGAAGTTTTACCGCTGATATTTGTTGAACTACTCTATAGTAAAAAAAGTACAAAGAATACGTGTGGTCGCATAGTAGACACCTGCAGTATTGATTATCGATGCTTATGTGAGAAGTCACTCATTTTGATTCCATTATTGTAGATTAATAATATGAATTATTATAATGATAATGACGCTTTTGTTTTATTCAGATTATTAACGTAATAAAAATGTAAACATCTTTTATATAAAAATGTAATACTTTATTAAAGTTATTCTATAAATAGAATATATTATATTTTATTACGATATAGTGTTGCATAGTGTTTGCAGTATAGTAAAATGTTTTTATATAAATAGAATATATGATATTTTTTTATTTAAAAGATTTTGCTTTAAATATGGACCGTCGATTAAAGTAAATCAATCTGGACCGCTCATGGATTAATTACTATGCATTCTATTTTCCTATAAATAAGCTCATTCCTTCATTATTTTCTTACTTAATTCACCAAACTCTAGAGAGAGAAATTATAGAGAGAAGCTATAGAGAGAAAATCTATAGAGAAAAGAAGAAGAGTATTCGGTACTTCACTACTTTGATATCCAAAGGTCTTTTACTAGTAAGGGGTATTATTTGTTGTACCTGTAATGGGTGTTATTCTTTCTTATTCATGAAGAGAACTTCATTATTCCATTCATTATTATTCTCATTGAATAACTCGTAAAAGTGGTATACCCTATACATAACCTCGTATATGCTGTAATTCCCTATACTTGGTGAAATCCTTATGTTATTCCATTCTTATTTATTCTGGCTGAATAACTCAGATACGCTGAATCCCTATACTTGGTGATCTTCTTCTCGTTATTCCATTCTTTATTATTCATTGGAATATCCTCGTCTGCGTGTTTTTTACCTGGACCGGTTCCATTGCTTATTATTCTCGCATTTATTATTCTGCTGGAATATCCTCATCACATGTGTTTTACACCTGACCGGTTCCATTGTTTATTATTCAAAGATTTATTATTCTCGTTGGATCATCCTCGCTTGCGGTGAATTTCACCCGACCGGTTCCGTTATTATTATTCTCATTGAATAACTCGCTCATGCAAAGTACCGCATGCACGGTGATTTCTTTTGTTATTCCATTCTTTATTATACCCAAATTGGTTAAAACTTTGACTTCTATACTCCATGAAATTAGTGGAATATCCTTGATATTTGCGCTTCATCCAAAGATCTTTTCATGGAAATATTCTTCCGATCATTCTTGAATTTTACTCTACAAAACAAAGATCATGTTGACAATTTGACGTTAATAATTCCTGGATTAAATAATTCTTGAACTTGTTTTATTGAATTATTATGTCATTGTCATCATTCTCATGTTATCTTATGTTATCTTCGGCTTACGTGATAGATGAACTTAGTATGATTATGACCGTGGATCATTCTAAGATAATCACGGCTTGATATAAATGATGTGACAAAAGTCCTCAAATGGCTGTAGAATGCAAAGTGATGGATAGTTTTTGGTATGATTATGACCAGGGGGTGATTCGGTATAGTCATGACCATTGATAATTTGATGAAAATCCTTGACCGTGGTACGTTGATGATTAGATGTGGTGGTTTATTTATTAAAATCGAGTCTCAAATGATAAAAATTGATGAAAACCTTTTAAAACCTAAAAGATAGTAGACTTTATTCTCTACTTGACTCTTTTAATGGATTGCATATTCCGCCACAGCTAAACCGGTTGTCTCATTGTATTTTATCGCTTTAACATTGTTGAAGACTATTGATAATTTATTCTCGCATTATCTTAGTCATAATATTTCTTCTCGGGCTAGTTGAGCTCACCCTTTCTTTCACCGTTTTCTTCTTGAAAATGAGAATATAGTTTGGACGACGAGTCGGGGAAAAGAGTGATGGTCCTGAAGATAGCATTAGTAGTCCTCACCATTCTCGTTAAATAGTGTGACAATAAATGTAATGAGGACTCCTTGAGTATGGATATTGTCTAAATGACAATATTCCTATTAGAACTCTCAGTTTATATATTGTCGTATGTTACACGACAGATGTATAATTAAGTTTGTATTTGAATTTATGTACCATGTAAGTGGCGACCCAAGATGGGTGACGTATACCTAATTTTGGGGGCGTCACAATACATGTCGGACCTTTTTCACTTGTTTTTTCAAACAAATCTCACCTAAAATAAGAACACCATAGAACAAGTAACGGAAAGGGACATCCAAAAATCCCGACGTCGACAGGTGGCGACTCCGCTGGGGACTCCAGTAAGAGGACTTAAGCCACTATTACAATCTTGTCAAAACTGTTATCTGCTTGTGTGTGGATGTTGCATTTACATTTTGATAAATTTATAATTCATTTCCTTGCATTTCCTTTGCACTTAGTGCTTCGCACCATAACTCGCTTGCGATATTAGTGCCTCGCATATGTCATCATTTTCATGCGGTGAGACGCGATGTATGTGAATGTATGTTGTGTGGTCCCTCCACCAGAGGCTATCTAAATCGGTGTTTGATTCTTGGACTCGTGAGAAGTCTAATTCTCCGAGGCTCGTGAAAGGCACCACCCAAATTCGCTCCAGTTGAAAGACCTGGGATTAACTTCCCGTCAAGTAGATTGCGATGATTTAGGAACCTTTATGCCAAAAAGCCATGAGTAACCTAAGATAGGTCACCTCGATAAACCCAAAACGGAGGAAAGTCTCTTCATGCTCTCATTTCAATTACTTACTTGTAAACACAATTACTTGTAATTTCATTCCATATCTATCTCCATGTAATGAGAAATATTAAGAAATGTGTACACATACATGCTACTACAAAAAGTCATCCATCCGTTGTATGCAGATAAAATTCCTAAAATGGACATATCACATAGCATGTTATTATATACATTCCCTGCAAAGACTAAACTATGCAAGTCTTTCGCGAGGAATCAATCGGACCTACTACCCTTTAAAGTCCAAAAAGGCGGGAAGTGTTCGCAATCAATCATGTCATCATCCGACTCGATCGAACTTAATCCAGCTTTCTCACAAAATTCGACGGATTAAGCAAACAAATCACAAATTTGGCCGTTTCTACTCAAAGAATTACATTACACCTACACTGTATTGGTAGTACTGAATTAAACTGACTTCCTGATGCACAGGTCAAAAATACCCATACATGTTTTAATCCTCCACACAAGGAGGAACCGATCGACCTTCATGTTCAAGACAATCGGGAGATCATAGTAAAAACCCCGATCAAATTTCACATGTTCAAGACAACCCTCTTCCTCAACACAAAGAAGAAGAGGTCAACATGATTAATTGGAGCAATGGATAGAGTTCCAACTTCAACTGTGAATCTTCCCAGACCCTCAAAGATGGTGATGACATATGGGATTATGCCAAGTTCTAGTTCACAATGGAACGAAGATGAAAGCTCTCTCTCGCAAACAAATTGAGCAATCATGAATCGGGATGACTTATCAAATTGATCAAGTGACGCGTCAATTAATCGACCGACCAGGAGCATGCCAATCTCCTACCTCTTGTCATGAATATTCCCTCGTCACTTTCAGAAAATGAAATGCTGGAAGACAAAGTGATGAAGAGAGCAAATGCCAAAGCCCGTCGAGATTTCGCCAACAAAAGGGAATTCATCTATTTGGGTCAACCTATGGAAGAAATCCTTCATATGTTAATCAATGAAAGAAGGATCAGTTCCCTTTTACCTCCAATCAATCCTCGTTCGGGACGGTACATGTAACGACCCCAAAATAGGTCCATTCCATCCAACCCATTCTGAGTCGCCAAATATATGATACGAAAAACAACTACAACTTTATTACAACAATTGTCGTGCAAAATACAACAACACATATATTGTGAGTTTGGATACAAATATATACCAACCAGAAGCACGTCACAATGACACCTTACATAAAGGTATAGTCAAAAAACCTGCTTTTAGAAATTAGAATCTTTGGGAAGTGCTCAAGAAACCTTCGTATACGGGGAGGCCATGCTTTTAGGTTATGGTAGATATCATATGGCCACGAATTATCCTTGGTTGATTAATAGACCCCAAAGAAAAAACGAAAGATTACTATCATATTCTTCCCAATGGTGAGTCTTCTCTTGACATATCATTATCTCCACTGCTCTAATTGAGTATTATACTCCAAACAAACACCAAGATTATATAGGTAGTGCTTGTAAATATACTCGAGCAAGTGGATGAGCACAACCATGTCTTATGATGACACGAGGTTCTATGTCATTAGACATCTTGTATGATAGTGGCAAAACACCTTCCAAGTTAAATTCACCTCACCCTCAACATCTATAGACCACCATTCTCTATTCCCTCGCTATCCCCGCTTTCGACCCAAATTATATACTTTTATTACCCGAAAGGAATTGTGAAACAAAAGGGTGAGCACAACTAGCTCAGTAAAGAATATTATGACTAAAGATAAATAAATTATCAATAGTCTTCATCAGTAATAAATCAGAGATTTAGAACATATGATAGATGATAAAACTTTTCAACCATAGTTGCAGCGGAATGAGCAATCCATTAGAAGAGTCAAATAGACTATAAAGTCTATTGTCTTCTCCACGTTAAAAGTCCACCAACAATATTTTATCCCTGTAACATCAATCAACAGCCTTTCCACAATCAAATGAATAACTTATAATCATAATTGTAATTCTAAATTCTCTTCTCTCATCCGGAATGAAGATAATTTTCATCACCGCTTTACCTCAAACATCAAATATCATGGTTATACCAAATCACGCCCTTTTCATAATCATACTAATAAATTCATCTTTGCACCACGGGCCAAAGATATTCATCAACAGCTTCATCTTTACACTACAAGCTAAAGATATTCAACAACATGTCATCTTTGCATTCTGACAAGCCAAAGATATTCATCAATAATTCATCTTTGCACTACAAAGCAAAGATATTCAACAACAAAATCTCTTTGCATTACGAAGCAAAAGATATTCATCAATAATTCATCTTTGCACTACAAAGCTAAGATATTCATCAACAAGTCATCTTTGCACTACTGAGCCAAAGATATTCATATATCAAAGAAATACATAATCATTTCGTAGTTATATAACAATAATTATAACCATGTTGATCAATTCACCTTTGCACTTAAGCTAAAAATATTCAATTGTAAATTCAATGGTCATGATCATACTAGTCAACAATTCAACTTTTGCACTACTGGCCAAAGAGAACCTATAGTAACGATCATACCAATAATCTACCCATCTTTACACTCAAGTCAAAGAGAAATATCATCATTAGGGTTATAAAAATGTTATATAAAAACAATATAATCAAAACATAGTTTTAATTTCAAGAGTAAGATTCATAAATCAACGATAATTTGAGCAAAGAAGAAACCAATTTGTCATGAATAGTACCCCGTATTCGTACATAGTACCGTATACGTGCATAGTAACCTCGACAGGAAAAGATAAAGTTTCATAATAAAATTCATATCCATATTTATAACACCTTAATCCAAATGTTATAAATCACTTAGAAATCTCATAATCTAATATTATTAATATTATAATATTATTTTAATCATTTCTTAAACTTATAAACAATTTAATCCAATTATTTACACTTTAATAATTAATGCATTTAATCATCTAAAATGCCAAACTCATAAGATTTCATCATCATTAACCAAAACCCTCATAAAAATCAGATATACCTCATATATGATTCTCAAGCCAATAAATCATATTTTATAATTTTCTTACTTCACATAACATATTTAATTCATTTACTCATAACTAGAACATTTTCATGAAAAATACCAAATCGGTTCCAAAAATATTTTTTTTCTGGAATTTAGCATAACATAGTCCCATATTGAACATATATTTTTTCTCAAAATTTTAAAAATTCATTTACTATTTTTCATATGGCCAAAACCAATAGAATATTTAAACATTTATCATAAATTATACTTTTATCCAACAATTCTGAAATTTACACGGTATAATGATATTATATAGATGTACTCCCAATAAAATTTTCATCAATTTTGGAGTTAATCACAAGGAGTTATAAACGGTTACTTTTAAAATAGTCTTTTCTCATAAAATTCATAACTCTCAATCTATATATCCAAAAATCGCCATTTTTGGACACAATATATAAAAATCATCAAATTATCATTTCAAATTTTTCCAGAATTTTTGAAGGTTCAGAAAAATTTTGAAATTAAAAACATAATAACCCTTAAAATCCCTTACTATCCCTTACCTCAAAAGAGCAAGATTTCCGACCGAATAACGTTGAATCGAACTTGCAACCGTATAGCAATACTCAAAGTATACTCAAAATACTCACAAGAATACGCCGATAATAATATAGAGAGAAAACTTGAGTTTACGGTGTGATTTTCAATTCTAACCTAAACACCCTATTTATAGGAAATTGTTTAGAATACCAAAGCAGAAAATTGAATATAATAATAATATTATTATCAAATTTCAAGCCCACCTCTAGAAATTTGAAATCAGCTGATTTTGCACATGTTTAATGAGGCCACAAAATATAAAAAACATTTTTATTAATAAAATAAATAAAACTTCCAAAAATCAATTATTTGAACTTGAACTTCAATAATTCATAATAAATAGCCTTTTATCGTAAAATTGAATCTCGCTAGTTTTTATAGGAAATTCAATTCTCTACAACTTTTCGTAAGAAAGTTTTTCCAAATTCCAAATGTAAATTGACCAAAAATCCACAAACGACGATTTTACGTGCTATAATCAAATTTCGATCAAGAAATGGGGTCCAATTTACACATAAAACATGGTTTAAATATTTTTGGTAACAAAAATTCTTCTCCTCCACATATACTCATATATCCCACATTCATCGTAAAAATATCATCATTAATATATTATTAAAATAAAATATTTAAATGAATTATTTTATCGAGAAAAGATAAAATATTAATTTTCAACAATTGTCACTTTAAAAATTTTCTCCATCTATATCCACATAAAATAAATATTTTTCTCATCATAAAAATCAATAATTAATTATTCATAAATAATATTACATAATCACAATATTGACAACCAGTGCGCCTTCTGGAAAGAGGGGCTTTCCAATAAGAATTTCTCCTTACTTACAAGCAATTAGGTGACCAAACCTCTCCTTAGACGAAACTTTCTAGACATTGCCAATAATGTTATCCAATAATATTATTCGGATAATATGAATTATTGTCTGATAATGGAAAATATCGTCTGTGTGACAATTATTGAAACAACAATAATATAAAATATTAACGTAGCAATTATTGAATCAATAAAATAAAATATTGAACAAAGAATAATTCGTAACAATTATTGAGTAATGCCTTCTTACGAAAAAAAATTTATCATGCTTCATGAATAGTACTCGTGAATAGTAACTCGTGAATAGTAACTCATGAATAAGAACTTCGTGAATAAGTAACTCATGAATAAGTAACTCATGAATAGTAATTAAAAAATTGAATACTTTTATTTCATAAAATTCGGGTCTTACAAAGACAACTCGATGGAGTATGTCAATATCACTCCTAGTCTCATGGCACACATCACGGAAGAATGTTTGGGCACTTCGTCATCTTATTCAAAATTTAATCGACGGTGGTGTCTGTGTCTGGCGGATAACGACCTACATCATTATTGAAGCAAGTGAGGATTCGGGTCCTACCAAGTGGAAGAGTGTGTAGCAGTCATATCCATGGCC
Source organism: Panax quinquefolius (assembly GCA_020205615.1). Lineage (NCBI taxonomy): Eukaryota > Viridiplantae > Streptophyta > Magnoliopsida > Apiales > Araliaceae > Panax > Panax quinquefolius. The sequence continues at coordinate 92,688,176 of CM035165.1, read as the reverse complement.
CGATGGGATTAATACCTTATTCACAACGCCAATAATTCAACTCGAGGAATAAACAATCCTTTGAAAATGGGCATCCTCGAGCCAATCAACTTGCTTGCGTCACGAGCATAATATCCTATTGTTAGCTTACATACGATTACGTGGAATTATGGAAAAGGTGAAGGATCCACCTCACACAATGGCTACTCACGATGTTGAAGGAAAATCCACTTTGTATCTTCCCCAACGGGTGATGAAGCCTACCACCAAATCAAAGGGGAAAATACCCGTGGAGAAGATTGAAAATTTCCTCCGCACTATGGGTCATAACGAAGCCACGGTGGTTTTAAGCTTGAAAGAAGCTCCACAACAAATATCAATTTTGGACTTGGTCCTAACTTCCGAGAATCACCGGAAGGTCTTGCTAAAGGTTTTAGAAGAAGTCTGTCTCCCGATATCAGTGGATACTGAAAAGTTTCAGCATCTGGTTGATAACATTTTCAACAACAATGTGATATCCTTCACTGATGATGACATACCGCCCGAAGGGACCGGTCATTTCAAACCGTTGCACATTGTGGTTTTGTCCTCCGGATATATAGTAGCTGGAGTCTTAATAGATGGAGGTTCCTCTCTGAATATTTGCCCATATGCTACCTTGGTGAAGATGAACATGAATCTCAACTGAATTCGGAGTAGCCATACTATCATCAAAGCTTTTGATGGAGCCCGCCGTAACTCGATCGGAGTAATTGAGCTGCCAATCAAAATTGGTCCGCACACATTCTGCGTGTCTTTCCATGTACTCAAGATAGACTCGGGATACAACCTGCTCCTGGGACGACCATGGATTCATATGGCAAGGGCAGTCCCCTCCACTCTTCATCAACAGTTGAAATACATTATCAACAATAGCCTAGTCACAGTCAACGTTGAACCGGAGATTCCTCAGCACGGAGACATGCCATTCATCAATGCCAATGCCGATGTGGAACCAGTCAGTTTTCATGCTTTGGAAATAAGCAACACCCAATACCATGCTATTGGAGCGCCATTGCCCGAACCCAAGATTTCTGCCGAGGTAATGTCGGCCACTCAAGAAATGATGTCGTTGGGTCATAAACCGGGACAAGGGTTGGGTAAAGATTACCAGAGTATCAAGTACCCAATTTGCTTAACCAGGCAAGCTAGAATAGCTGGGCTAGGCTATTCTGCCAGTTCTAGTCACAGGAATCCTCATAAATATCAGCAGATTCCTTCAGCTTCAACCATGTGGCGTTTATCTTCGCCTTCAAACTCTGAGTCCGCACAACCTCCCGTAAAGGTGCCAGCCAACATAATGGCTATGTTATGTCCCAAGCCGGTACCGGTGAAAGGAAAAGAAATCTTTGTTCCAAATCCCGCAGTGGAAGAAGAGGAACGAAGAATCAAACAAGACGTCATACGGATGATGTCCGGTATACGCATCATCGTTCATGATGAACATACCAACAGATACACCCCAGACGATGATTGCTTAGACGTAATGGCCATCATTCGGGATAGGAGGATGATGACAATCCCTCCATCATCTGCGGTCCACCGGACTTTGCCTTTGCTTAATTGGAACAACATTCCTTGCATTGGTCGTCGAGGGTGAAGCGGCGAAACTCTTTCTACCCTCAGATATATATAATAATCGCTTACTTTTCAAAGACAAGATATTAGCTTTATTTTGCCAAGATATGCTAACACCGTATGATCGACATTTCATATATACTAAGTGAAAGCATATTTTGTTTCAGGACTCTGAATTTAGATGTGCTTGTAATTGCTGATACGGTGCCTCTTCTATAAGACCCCAAATTATTAATAAATGAAATTTAATTTACTCTATTTATCATTTTGAAATAGTAAGGGTTGATTTGATTAATGTGGTTAGTTATGGGTAAAATGCGTAAATATTTCAAATAAGCAAGTGGTTATAAAATACTCATTGTTGTTTGGAGAATATTCGTTTGGTGTGGAATATTCTTACTGTCAGGAATATTAAATGCGACGGTAGCGAAATTTTTGTGTGGGCCGATAACGAAAAAGCGATTGGATGAAGAAAACGACAAGTATAAGTTGTTTATAAATAACTTGGTAGCGATTATTCACAAGTTATCTGATTGGAATACCCTATGGTTAAAACACGATGTCTACGCCGCGTTGTTGCACAAGAAGCATACCAGATTGCACCAATTATTGATTCTTACGTAAAGAAGACACTACTCAATAATTGTTACAATGAATTATCGCTCAAGATTTTTATTTTATTAAATTCAATAATTCTTTAAGGTTGATATTTTATATTACTGTTGTTTCAATAATTGTCACTACACATTATTTTCCATTATTGAAGCAATAATTCATATTATCTGAATAATATTATTAGAAAACATTATTGGCAATGTCTAGAAAGTTCTGTCTAAGGAGTGGTTTGGTCACCTAATTGCGCGCCAGTAAGGGAAATTCTTATTGGAAAGCCCCCTCTTTCCTCGAACGACACGGTTACCAAAGATCTTGTGATTCTGTAATATTATTTATGAATAATTAATTATTGATTTATATGATGAGGAAAATATTGATTTTATGTGGATATAGATGGAGAAAATTTTTAAAGTGACAATTGTTAAAAATTGATATTTTATCTTTTCTGATAAAATAATATTTTATTATATTATTATAATAGAATAATGATGATATTTTTACAATGAATGTGAGATATATGAGTATATGAGGAGAAAGAGTATTTTTTTGTTGCATTAAATGATTAACACATGTTTTGTGTGTCGGTGGACCTCATTTCTTGACTGAAATTTGATTATAGCCCGAAAAATCACCCGTTTGTGGATTTCGGTCAATTTATGTTTGAAATTTGGAAAAACTTTCTTCTGCAAAGTTGTAGAGAATTGAATTTCCTATAAAAAGTCTCAAGATTCGAATTTTCTGATAAAAGGGCTATTTATTATGAATTATTGAAGTTCCGAAGTTCTGAAATAATTGATTTTTAAAAGTTTTAATTATTTTTAATATGAAAAACGTTTTTGTCATTAATTGTGGGTCTTGCATGTGATGTAGTTGCTGAATTCAGATTCAAGAAGTGGGCGTAGGAAATTTGTTTATATATAATATTACTATATTAAATTTTCTGCTTTAGTGTTCTAAGCAATTTCCTATAAATAGGGTGCTTAGGTTAGAATTGAAAATCACACCAGAAACTAAAGTTTTATCTCTCTTTCTCTCTCTATAATATCGAACGTATTTTGTGAGTATTTTAGTACTTTAGTATTGCTATACTGTGCAAGTTCTTTCAAAGACTATATCCAGATTCCAATCGGAAGTCTTGCTTTTTAGAGGTAAGGATATTATTTTTTTTAAAAAAAAATGATTTTATTTCTTCAATATTATTATGCCGAAATATTGGTTGGAACTTTTTATCAAATTTAGAACTTTTTCATGTCGGGGTTACTATTCACGAGTTACTATTCATGAGTACTATTCACGAAGCATGATGATTTTTTTTATGAAATTTCTATCTTTTAGTGTCGGAGTTACTATTCACGTATATGGCACTATTCACGTATACGACATTATTCACGAATACGACACTATTCACAGAAAAATTAAATTTTCTTTTCTGTGTCCAAAATTGTCTGTTATGATTCCTATCTTTGATTGGATCTATATTTTGGTCTTCATTCTTGAATTTTACTCCACTCTGGTTATTTATGAAGTATTTTTGAACTTGGATTGTTTAAAGTACGAATCCTTAATATTTGTTCTTTTGTTTCACTAGATTCGTTTTCTTTAAAATATTTTTCATCATCCTCAGTCCTAAATGATGATATAACTGAATATTTTTGGCCCGTAGTGCAAAGATGAATGATTTTATGATGAATATCTTTGGCCTGTAGTGGTGCAAATGAATAGTGTTTAGATGAACATGACCAACTGGTGAATATCTTTGGCCTGTAGTGCAAAGATGAATATTTGATTTATGATGTATATTGATTTATGTTACAGGGATAAAATATCAACGATGGACTTTTAAATTTATAGATGATAGTAGATTTCATTCTCTACTTAACTCTTCTAATGAATTGTTGTTTCTGCTGCAGTTGTTGATCTAAAACTTGTTGTCTATTGTATTCTATCTGATTTTCCCTGTTGAAGACTAAGGATAATTTGTTGTACATTATCTTAGTCATAATGTTCTTTACTGGGCTAGTTGAGCTCACCCTTTTCCTTGTTGTTCCATTTTTCTTCTCGAGACGAGAATATAGCGGGAAGTAATGCAAGGTGTGGAGTAATGGTTCAAGACAGTTGTTTTAGTAGTCCTCACTATTTTGTAAAATAGTGTATCAATAATTGTAACGAGGACTTATTTGAGTGTGGATATTCTCTAGAAGACAATATTTGTATTTAAACTCACAGTATATGTATTGTCGTATTTTGCACGACAATTATATTAATGAAGTTGTACTTATTTCTGTACCATGTATTTGGCGACTCAGAATGGGTTGTGGATTGGACCTATTTTGGGGGCGTCACAGTTGGTATCAGAGCTTAGGAATATGATCTTTGGCGAGATCGGGGAATAGAACTAGGAGGGGAGAGACGAGTAAATCCTTCGCTAGTGTGTCCTACCTAAGCTTATTTGTTGGTCGGTTATAATATAGGGATATTATGTGATATGATAATTTGTTAAATTAACCCTTGTTTTATGGCAGTATTTGAGAATGTCGACTGAGAATGTTAACAGTGGAGTAAATGAGACCGTGGAGACACCTTTGCTCACCAATGAGGAGAACGTGCAACAGACTGGCAATGTTCCTCTTGTAAACAACACCACTGAGCAGACGATGAACGATGAGATGTTTAGAAACTTTTTGCGATTCATGCAAAAACCGTATTTAAGGAGATTCTGTTTAAAAATATAGGAAGAAACAATGGCAACGCTTTCGGATGGTCACCATAAGCGATTCGAGGAGTTAGGGACCGGCCGAGTTTTTGGGAAAGCCGAAACCACTTACGGCGGAGAGACGTGGATAAAGCAGATCACTAAGATATTTGATGTCTTGGGATGCTCAGAGGAGCAAAAGGTTCCTTTCGCCACTTTCATGTTACGAGGAGAGGCAGATTATTGGTGGGAATCCGTAAAGCGTACTCAGCCTACAGCACTAAAGATGTCTTGGGAGAAGTTCCAAGAATTGTTCAACGACAAGTACTTTCCCGAAAGTATTCGTCACATGAATGAGGTAGAGTTCATCAAGCTGGAGCAAAACAATATGAACGTGTTGCAGTACGAAGCTAAGTTTGCCGAGTTGTCCCGATTTGCATCCCATTTGGTTGATAATGAGGAGAGAATGACGCGAATGTTTCTGCGAGGTTTGAAACCCAAAATACGTCAATACCTCATTTCTCACAAACTTTGTTTATATTCAGATGTTGTGAATAAGGCTCAGTTATTGGAGCGCGATAATGAGTCGGCTCAACTAAAGAATGATGACCAACAACTCGATGATAATCGTACCGGTGGCGACGGTCATCGGAACAATGATAACCATCGTGGAGGAAATTATCATGCCAGAAATGGTAACCGCTTTAGTGGTAATCATGGTCAAGATAATAGAAGAAATAATTCAAGTGGAAATTTCAAAAAGATAAGATTCAACAATGCCGGAAGACGTCAACACTGTACTAGCAACGAATTTTAGAGGAGGAGAAAGACCGCCATTAGATGCTACTGACGACGCGAGAAGAGGACACATAAGTTCAAACTGCTCACAACCTTCCAAAGTATGTTATAATTGTGGAAAAGAAGGTCATATCGCCGAGATTATGCAGAAGCGAAAACCCACCCAATGAGGATGGTGACTAAAAAGGCTATCCCGAAAAGTCAAAGTCAATCGGTTCTGGAAGAAGCGTTTGTCGTGATCGGTCGAATGCGAGAACCCGAACGGTTAGCACGGTTAGTTAATTATAAATTCTTACGAAGTTTATACCTTATTAGATACCGGTTCTACCCATTCATTTATCTCTCCTGCTTATACTCAACGTTTAAACTTGACTCCGGAGAAAATTAGACTTTGACTTATCTGTTGAAACTCCGTTATGAGAAACTTCCATTATATCCACTGTTTATAAATCTTGTTTGATCTAAGTTGGCACCATCACATTACCTGTTGACCTTATTTCTTTAAAGATACTTGCTTTTGATGTGATTTTGGGGATTGATTAATTAACTACTCATCATGCCAAAATTAATTGCTTTCATAAGGTTGTTAATTTTCATATTCCTAAGCAACCTGTTATTCGAATTCAAGCAACCAAACCATTTATGTAAGACCCCGAATTTTATAAAATAAAAGTATTCAATTTTTCTTATAATTACTATTCAGTAAATGGTTAAATTGATAAAAAGTTAAAGTTAAGGGTGAAATATGAATTTTTTTCAAAATATGCAAGTGGTTATAAAATATTCATTGTTGTCGGGGAATATTCGTTTGGTCGTGGAATATTCTTTTCGCTTCGGGAATATTCATTCAACGATGCAAATGTTTATGGCCCCATAATGTAATAACCGCTTCGGATGAAGAAAAAACGACAAATTTGAGTTTTATAAATAATAACTGCGTAATTATTATCAATAACACTTTGGAATACCCGGTGGGTAAAGTAAAATAATGGCGTTGTTGCCAGAAAGCATGCAAGTATTACATAAAGATATTTTGAATTATTGATTCTTACGTAAGAAGGCACTTTACTCAATAATTGTTATAATAATTATTGTTCAATATTTTATTTTAATGATTCAATAATTCAACAGCGTTGATATTTTATATTATTGTTGCTCAATAATTGTCAACGCATGATTTCCCATTATCGGATCAATAATTCATATTATTTGAATAATATTATTATATAGCATTATTGGCAATGTCTAGAAAGTTCTCATCGATGAGAGGTTTGGTCACCTAATTGCATGCTACCGTAAGGAGAAATTCTTATCGAAAGCCCCTTTTCCTGAACCGCCTGGTTGTCATTATTGTGATTATGTAATATTATTTGTGAATAATTAATTATTGATTTATATGGTAAGGAAAATATTCATTTTATGTGGATATAGATGGAGAAATTTTTTTAAAGTGACAATTGTTGAAAATCAATATTTTATCTTTTTTGATAAAATAATATTTTATTATATTATTATAATATAATAATGATGATATTTTTATAATGAATGTGGGATATATGAGTATATGAGGAGGAAGAGTATTTTTGTTACAAAAGTTGTTTAAAACATGTTAAACATGTCCGTGGGTCCATTTCTTGATTGAAATTTGATTATAACCTATAAAATCGTCCGTTTATGGATTTCGATCAATTTCTATTTGGAATTTGGAAAAACTTTCTTCTACAAAGTTGTAGAGAATTGAATTTCCTATACAAATATGCAAGATTCAAATTTTCTGATAAAAGGGCTATTTATTATGAATTATTGAAGTTCCGAAGTTCCGAAATAATTGATTTTTGAAAGTTTTAATTATTTCTAATAACAAAAACTTTTTTTTGATTTAGTTGACTATTGGTGGCTGATTTTGGATCTGATTTAGTGTGCGTAGGAATTTAATATATATATATATATATATATATTATTTTATTAAATTTTCGACTTTGGTGTTCTAAGCATTTTCCTATAAATAGGTGCTTGGGTTAGAATTTAAAATCACACCGTAAACTAAAGATTTCTCTCTTCTCTCTATATATCGAAATGTATTTTTTGTAAGTATTTTAATACTTGAGTATTACTATACTGCATTGCAAGTTCTTTTAGCACTATATCCAAGATTTTAAATCAAAGTACTATTCTTTCTCGAGGTAAGGGTGTTATTTTCTTCATAAATGATATTATTTCTTCAATATCATTACGCCAAATATTAGTTGGAATTTTTATCAAATTTGGAACTTTTCATGTCTGAGTTACTATTCATGAGTTCTTATTCACGAAGTTACTATTCACGAGTACTATTCACGGCTAAGTGATGATGATTTTTTTGTGAAATTTTTATCTTTTAGTGTCTGAGTTACTATTCACGATACTAAGACTATTCATGAATACTGAAGACTATTCACCTAAAAATGAAATTTTCTTATTTTTGTTCAAAATATCTATTCGGATACTAGCTTTGATTGTATCCATGTTTTGAAACATTCTTGAATTTTACTCCACTATGATTATTTATGAGGTATTTTTGGACATGGAATAGGCGAAATACTTAATCCTTAATATTTATTCTTTTGTTTCAATTGGATTCGTTTTCTTTAAAATATTTTCATCATCCTCACCCTAAATGATGATATAATCGAATATCTTTGGCACAGTAGTGCAAAGATGAATGATTTCGATGAATATCTTTGGCCAAGATGGTGCAAAGATGAACATGTGTTTGGATGAACATGACCAATCGATGAATATCTTTGGCTGTGGCAAAAGATGACATGTTGTTGAATATCTTTGGCCAGTAGTGCAAAGATGAACTGTTGATGAATATCTTTGGCTCGTAGTGCAAAGATGAATTTATTAGTATGATTATGAACAGGAACTGTGATTTGGTATAACCATGATCTTTGAAATTTCAGGTAAAGACAGGTTGTAACGACCCCAAAATAGGTCCATTCCATCCAACCCATTTTGAGTCGCCAAATACGTGGTACGGAAAACAACTACAACTTTATTAAAACAATTGTCGTGCAAAATACAACAACACATATGTTGTGAGTTTGGATACAAATATATATACCAACTGTAGCACGTCACAATAACACCTTACATAAAGGTATAATCAAAAACTGTTTTAGAAATTAGAATCTTTGGGAAGTGCTCAAGAAACCTTCGTATACGTGGGAGGCCATGCTTTTAGGTTATGGTAGATATCATATACCACAAATTATCCTTGGTTGACCCAATAGACCCCAAAGAAAAAATCGAGAAGATTACTATCATATTCTTCCCAATGATGAGTCTTCTCTTGACATATCATTATCTCCATTGTCTCTAATTGGGAATTAAACTCTAAACAAACACCAAGATTATATAGGTAGTGCTTGTAAATATACTGAGCAAGTGGAGCACAACCCTGTCTTATGATGACACGAGGTTATATGTCATTAGACATCTTGTATGATAGTGGCAAAACACCCTTCCAAGTTAAATTCACCTCACCCTCAACATCTATAGACCACCGCTTCTATTCCCTTGTTATCCCTCTCCAGCCCAAATTTACACTTTTATTACACGAAAGGAATTGTAAAGCAAAAGGGTGAAAGCACAATAGCTCAAGAAAGAATATCACGACTAAAGATATATAAATTATCAATAGCCTTCAACAGTAATAAATCAAAGATTTAGAACATATGGTAGATGATAAAACTTTTCAACCATAGTTGCAGCGGAATGAGCAATCCATTAGAAGAGTCAAATAGACTATAAAGTCTATTATCTTCTCCATGTTAAAAAGTCCACCAACAATGTTTTATCCTCGTAACATCAATCAACAATTCCTCGCCCACAATCACATGTATAACTCATAATCGTAATTGTAGTTCTAAATTCCTTTTCTCATCCAGGACAAAGATAATTTTCATCACCTGAAACATCAAAGATTATGGTTATACCAAATCACAGTTTATGTTCATAATCCTACTAATAAATTCATCTTTGCACTACGGCCAAAGATATTCATCAACAAGTCATCTTTGCACTACAGGCCAAAGATATTCATCAACAAGTCATCTTTGCACTATAGGCCAAAGATATTTATCAGTTGGTCATGTTCATCTAAACACCTGTTCATCTTTGCACTACGGGCCAAAGATATTCATCTGAAATCATTCATCTTTGCCACTCTGCCAAAGATATTCATTATATCATCATTTAGGACCGAGGATGATGAAAAATATTTTAAAGAAAACGAATCCAAAGAAACAAAAGAACAAATATTAAGGATTCATACTTTAAACAATTCCCCGCTCAAAAATACTTCATAAATAACCGTGAGCGAGTAAAATTCAAGAATGAAGACCAAAACATAGATCCAATCAAAGATAGTATCCGAATAGATATTTTGGACAAAAGAAGAAATTTCATTTTTCTATGAATAGTGCCGATATCGTGAATAGTAACTCAGAGCACCAAAAGATAGAAATTTCACAAAAAACATCATCACGTTTTGTGAATAGTACTCGTGAATAGTAACTCGTGAATAGTAACTCATGAATAGTAACTCGTGAATAGTAACTCATAAATAGTAACCCCGAACATGAAAAAGTTCCAAATTTGATAAAAATTTCCAACCAACATTCTGGCATAATGATATTGAAGAAATAATATCATTTTAGAAGAAAATAACCTCCCTTACCTCAGAAAGAATAGTACTTCTAACTGGAATACTGGATATAGTGCTAAAAGAACTTGCACCGTATAGCAATACTCGAAGTACTAAAATACTCACAATAATACGCTCGATATTATAGAGAGAGAAAGAGAGAGAAATCTGTAGTTTCTGGTGTGATTTTCAATTCTAACCTAAGCACCCTATTTATAGGAAAATGCTTAGAACACCAAAGCAGAAAATTTAATAAAATATTAATATATATATATTAAATTCCTACGCACACTTGACTTCTGAATTTTAGCATCTAACAACACATGGGCCAATAATAAAAATGTTTTTCTAAAAAAAAATATTTAAAACTTTAAAAAAAATGATAATCAATTAATCCGGAATTTCAATAATTCATAATAAATAGCCTTTTTATCAGAAAATTCGAATCTAGCGACTTTTTATAGGAAATTCAATTCTCTACAACTTTGCAGAAGAAAGTTTTTCCAAATTCTAAATGCAAATTGACCGAAATCCATAAACCAGACGATTTTACAAGCTATAATCAAATTTCAGTCAAGAAATGGGGTCCACCGACACACAAAACACGTGTTAATCTTTTAATGCAACAAAAATACTCTTTCTCCTCATATACTCATATATCTCACATTTATAGTAAAAATATCATCATTATTATATTATTAAAATATAATGATATATTAAAATGAATTATTTTATCGTAAAAAGATAAAATATTAATTTTCAACAATTGTCACATTAAAAATTTTCTCCATCTATATCCACATAAAATCAATATTTTCCTCATCATATAAATTAATAATTAATTATTCACAAATAATATTACGTAATCACAATAATGACAACCAGTAGCTTCTGTGAAAGGGGGGCTTTCAATAAGAATTTCTCCTTATCTTGGTAAGCAATTAGGTGACCAAACCTCTCCTTAGATGAACTTTTAGACATTGCCAAGACCCCTAACTTTTATGAATAAAGAATAATTTTCTTTAATTATATTTTTTGAATATTATGGTATTGATTTGATATAATGTTATAGTTGTGGGTAATATTTATAAATTTTTAAATTTTGAAAATCAATTATATTTTTGAATTTATGTTATATAATATTATTGATTGGTGGGGAATATTAGTTTTAACAGAGGAATATTAATACAATGACACAATCATTGGTGGACCCCACAACGGAATTATTGTCGGATTGAAAAAGCGACAAAATACTTTATGAAAATAACGGCGGAGGTGTTACCATTAAAAGCTGTTGAACTACCCGGTAGTAAAAAATGCGATGTCTGGCGTGGTTACCGCGATAGCACTTACGGTATTGATTATTGATGCTTACGTGAAAGTCACTCGGTTATACTCGATTATTACTACGATAATTCTTGCATCATATCTCTCGTATTATTGATTCAATTATTATTACGATATCATCTGCATTATATGATATATTATTAAATCAATAATTGAGGCAACAAAAATTATTCATATTATTATTTGCAATATTGACATGTCTAGAAGTTACATCGAGGAGAGGTTTCACACTAATTGCGCGCCCGATAAGGAGAAATCCTTATCGAAAAGCCCCTCTTTCACAGGAGCGACACGGTTGTTAAATATTGTGAATTATAATATTAATGATGAAATAAGTTCGTGTTGATTAAAGATGAATTTTATAGTTCCATTGTGTTGGACTTATTTGTGTTAGTATAATTGATGTGCGGAGGATATATTGTTCATTGGGTATTAGGGACACTTTTAGTGTACCGATTCGAGTTACTATTCACGAGTTACTATTCACGAGTTACTATTCACTTTCATTCATGAGTTACTATTCACGAGTTACTATTCACGAGTTACTATTCACCCTGAGTTTATTATTCACTCTAAACCGATATATTTTCATTCTGGTATTATTTGATCATTTTTGTACAATATTATTCCATGAGGAGATGTGCTAATTTTTGAATAGTTGGTTGAAGATATAATAATAAGTCGATATGGACCGGCTGGTGGAGTTATAATAATAAATCAATATGGATCATTTGGTTTAAAGTTTTAATAGTAAATCGGTATGGATGAATTGTTGTTTTAAGTTTTAATAGTAAACCAATATGGATCGTCGTTTTTAATAGTAAAATCAATCTGGACCGTTCATGAATTAGTTCTTATTCATTCCATTTTCCTATAAATAGAAGCTCATTCCTTCATTATTTCTTACGAATTCACTTTGAAACTCTAGAGAGAAATTATAAGAGAACTTTATAGAAAAGTATACGCTACTTCCCTACTCTTATATTCGGTTTCTTTTACGGTAAGGGATGTTATTTGTTGTACTCATGAAGAAGAACTTACATTATTCCATTATTTATTATTACATTGGAATAACTTTTGTATCTGTGAGCTACCTATACATGGTGACATTCTTCTAATATTCCGTTCTTTATTATTACGTTGAATATATCATCATGCATGCGTTCTGTGGGACTGGTTCCATTATTTATTATTACATGGAATATCACATGCACATGCGTGCGTTTCTGTGGACTGGTTCCATTATTTATTATTACATTGGAATATCACATGCATGCGTTTATGGTTCCATCCTTATTATTATTGGAATGGAATAACTTTTTGGACTGATTCGATCTTTATCTTATCGCGTGCATGGTGATTTCTTTTGTTATTCCATTCTTTATTATACTCGGTTGGTTAAAACTTTGACTTATATACCCATGAAATTAGTGGAATATCTTTGATATTTGCGCTTCATCGATATCTTTTCATGGAAATATTCTTACGAGCATTCTTGAATTTTACTCTACAAAGCGATATCATGTTGACAATTTGGGCGTTATCGGTTCTAGATAAATTAATTCTTGAACTTGTTTTATTGAATTCTTATATCATTGTCATCATCCTCATGTTTATATTTTGTTGAAAGTCATCTGTGTGGCACATAGTGCATAGATGGACTTGGTATGATTATGACCGAGGATTATTGGGTGTAATCATGGTAGTAATGTTACAAATGATGTGATAAAAGTCCTCATTGGCCCGTAGTGCATTGATGGGCGATTGTTGGCATGATCATGACCATTAATGAATACACAAATATCCTTGGCCCGTAGTGCATGAATAATTTGTGGTCGTGATACTAAATAATATCCTTGGCCGTAGTGCAGGGGTGATTCGATGATGTGGATTATTTATTAAAATGAGTCCCAATGATAAAAGTGATGAAAAACCTTTTAAATCATAGAAGATAGTAGATTTTATTCTACTTGACTCTTTTAATGGATTGCTTGTTCATTGCTGATTAAACTTGATAGTTATTATATTTTATCGGTTTAACATTGTTGAAGGCTAACGATAAATTATTACGCATTATCTTAGTCATAATATTTCTTCTTGGGCTAGTTGAGCTCACCCTTTCTTTTTACTTGTTCTCTTGAGAAATGAGAAGCGTGGCTTGGGACTAGTCGAGGAGCAGTGATGGTCTAGATGGTGCATTAGTAGTCCTCACTATTACGTGAAATAGTGTGATAATAATTGTAATGAGGACTCCTTTTGAGTTTGTATAATCTCTAGTAGACAATATTTGTATTCAAACTCACGATTTATGTTTTATGTCGTATTATACCACGAGTTGTATTATTAAGTTGTATTTGAATTACATACCATGTATCTGGCGACTTTCAAGATGGGTGATGTATACCTAATTTTGGGGGCGTCACGGTTGGTATCAAAGCTTAGGGATATGATCCTGGCTAAGATGTGAGAATAGAACTAGGAGGGAGGCAGGGGAATTCCTTAGCTAGTATGACCTACCTAAGTTTTTTTTGTGGTATTTAATTGGTGGAATTCGAGAATATAGGGATAATATGTTACATGTCAATTAACCTTTTGTTTTGTGGCGATGTCTGAAAATGACATCGAGAATGTTGAGAATAGCAATGGAGCACAGTGATGAGTTGATTCACCACATATCGATATCGAGGATAATGTGCATCGGGAGGCGACAATCCTCATGCAAACAACAACAACGACCAAATGATGAATGATGGAATGTTCGGAGGCTTTATGTATTTTATGCAACAATGAAGGAGAGCGGCTCTGTCCAAAATGTAGGTGGAAACACTTTGGAAACTCTCGGACGGTCACCGCTAAAGCAGTTCAAGGAGCTGGGACCACCGGAGTTTATTGGAGAGCAAAACCACTAAAAGCGGAAGCATGGATAAAGCGAGATCACCAAGATATTTGATGTCTTGGGATGCTCAGATGAAAAAGGTTCCCTTCCGCCTTTATGTTGCGAGGAGGCAGATTCTTGGTGGGAATCGGTAAAGCGTACTCGACTGCCGCCTTGAAGATGTCTTGGGAGAAGTTCGAAGAACTATTCAACGACAAGTACTTTCCCAAAAGTATTAAATCACATAAAAAGAGGTGGAGTTTATCAAGTTGAGCAAAATAATATGGCCAGTATGTCGCGATGTATGAGGCTAAATTTGCGAGTTGTCGGTTTGCATCCCATTTGGTGGATAATGAGGAGCGAATGGCGCGAATGTTTTTAAGAGGTTTGAAACACGAGATCGTCGACATCTTATTTCTCATAAAGCGTGTGTTTGTATTCGGATGTTGTAAATAGGGCTCGATTAGTGGAAGCGCGATAACGAGTCAACGCAACGAAAAAGAATGATAAGCGATCATCGAGCGGTGGTGACAACAAGCGTGGAGGAATCAACGAGCGAAAATGGTAACCACTTGGTGGTAATCGAGGCCAAAACAATAAGAATGGACATTTCAAGAAGAGGAGATTCAATGATGATGGAAGGGCGTCGGCACCGACACCGTTGTTAAGGAAGGAGAACGACCACCTATCATATGCTTCAAATGCGGAGGAGGAGGACACATCGGTCAAAGCTGCGCGATGCCGTCAAAGCGTGTTATAATTGTGGAAGAGAAGGTCACTTAGCCCGATTTTTGTCGTTCACCAAAAGACAAGTTCGAGCTAGGATGGAGCACCAAAGGCCAGTCCCGAAAAAAGTCAAAAGCCGGTAGTCAAGGAGGCGTTTGTTGTGACCTCCCGAAAGCAAGGAACCCGAATGAGGTCATCACGGGTAAAGCTTATCATAAACTCTAGCGAAGTCTATACTTTATTTGATCTGGGTTCTACCCATTCTTTTATTTCTCTACTTGCGCTCAGCGATTAAATTTGACTCAGGAGAAATTAGACTTTGACTTATCTGTGGAAACTCCGTTGGGAGAAACCTTCATTACATCCACTTTTATTTATAAGTCTTGTTTGGTTCAAATCGGTAGCACATTACTGTCGATCTTATTTCTTTAAAAATACTTGCGTTTGATGTAATTCTAGGGATTGATTGGTTAACTACTCATCATGCAAAAAAAATGATTGTTTTAAATAAGGTTGTTAGTTTTCATATTCCTAATCAACCTATTATGCGAATTCAAGCGACCAAACCATTAAAATCAATCACGGTCATTTCAAGCCATAAAAAGCTATTCGTTTATTGAAAAATGGATGTCGAAGCTTTCTTAGCTCATATCATGAGATTTAAACAAAAATAAATCGATTTTGAATAATATTTCTATTGTTAATAAATTTCTGACGTATTCCACGAAGAACTTCTGGCCTACCCCAGGCGTGAAATTGAATTTTGTATCGACCTTGAACTGGTACAAAACCCATTTCCAAAGCCCCATATCGAATGGCTCTATTGAACTTGAGAGTTAAAGACCCAATTGCGAGGAATTGTTAGACATTGGTTTCATTCGTCTAGTCGTCTCCTTGGGGTGCTCTGTTCTATTCGTGAAGAAGAAAGATGGGAGTATGCGACTTTGTATTGATTATCGAGAGTTGAATCATGTCACCATCAAAAATAGGTACCCATTACCACGTATTGATGACTGTTTGACCCGGTTGCAAGGAGCCAAATTCTTTTCAAAGATTGATCTTCGTTAGGATATCACCAATTGAAGATTAGAACCAGATGACATTCCAAAGGCGGCTTTGAACTTCGATGCGGGCATTATGAATTCCTAGTCATGTCCTTTGGATTGACTAATGCTCTCTTTGCCTTCATGGATATGATGAGCCAAGTATTCAAGGAATATTTGGATCACTTTGTGGTCGTCTTTATTGATGACATCCTTATTTATTCAAAAGTCGTGAAGATCATGAAAGCAACACTTGAGGTGACACTCCAAAAGCTTCGTGAATACAAGCTTTATGCCAGTTGAAGAAATGCGAGTTACGGCTTGAGGAAGTAGCATTCCTTGGGCACGTAGTATCAAGTCATGGAATATCTGTTGACCCGGCAAAAGATTGAAGCTATTCAAAGTGGGAGCAACCTAAATCGATGATAAAATCGTAGCTTTCTCGGTTTAGTTGGTTATTATCGGAGATTAAGTGGAAGGATTTTCTCGAATCGCTACTCCATTAACTTCGGTGACTCGAAAAGATCTGAAAGTTCGGTTGGAGCGAAGAATGTGAGAAGAGTTTTCAAGAACTTCGAGAGAGACTCATTTAAGACTGTTTACGACAATACCATACGGCTCGGAGGGATTTGTCATCTCTGATGATGCTTGAACAAAAGGGTTGGGATGTGTTCTCATGCAACATGGGAAAGTCATAGCCTATGCCTCAAGACAACTCAAAGAATATGAGAGGAATTATCCTACTCATGATCTAGAGTTGGCAGCTGTTGTCTTCACACTTAAAATTTGGAGGCATTACTTGTATGGGGAGAAAGTGGAGATCTTTATGGATCAAAAAAGCCTCAAATATTTCTTCACTCAAAAGGAACTCAACATGCGACAACGACGTTGGCTTGAACTGTTGAAAGATTATGATCATACCATCCAATACCATCTGGGAAAAGCGAGCGTGGTAGTGACGCGTTGAGTAGAAGATCATATGCAAATCTGAGTGCGATATTGTCAATGAAAGGCCCATTTTGTGTGACTTGCAAAGGATGGAGATAGAGTTAAAAACTCCGGGGACCCATGTGATGATGGCGAATATACAAGTAGAACCAACTTTAATTGATAAAGTTAAAGGCTGCTCAAGCTACTGAGACCCGGAGGTGATGCGTATGAGGAAGAAAGTGCAAAGGTGCTATCTTAGGAAGCAAGAATCGATGAAGAAGGAATACTTGAGTCGACTCCGGACTTTGTGTTCCTAACGACCACGATTTAAAGTATAAAATCATGATGGAGACACCTGACACACTGTTTGCAATCCATCACAGGAGTACCAAAATGTATCATGATCTTGACATACATTTTGGTGGAAGCGATATATGAAGAGAGAGATATAGCGGAGTTTATCTCAAGGTGTTTAACTTGTCAACGAGTCAAGGCGGACATCAAGTACCAAAAGGTCCATTGCAACCACTTGAAATTCTAGAATGGAAGTGGGAGCACATTACCATGGATTTAGTTCTTGGTCTTCCCAAGGTTTCTCAAGGCATAGATGCGATTTGGGTCATTGTTGATAGATTGACCAAGTCTGCTCATTTCTTCTGCGTCGAAAACTTATACACTTGAACGTCTTGCTTGTATATATATATAAATGAGATTGTAAGGCGCATGGTATGCCTGGGGTATCCATAGTTTACGATCGAGACCCAAGATTCACTTCACGATTTTGGGTTAGTTTGCAAAAAAGCTATGGGCGCAGACTTACGATTTAGCTCGGCATATCATCCTCGAGACGGATGGACGACGATCGGAGAGGACTATTCAAACTCTTGAAGATCTATTAAGACTACTGTCCTTGACTTCAAGGAAGTTGGGACAAGTTCTTACCATTGGTGGAGTTTTCCTGAACAACAGTTATCAAACAAGTATTGGCATGGCTCCATTTGAGGCGTTGTATGGAAGAAAGTGTCGTTCTCGATATCTTTGGGATGAGGTGGGTGAAGCAACGTTGTTGGGGCCGGAGTTGATACGTATGACTACGAAAAAGATTCAAGCGATCCGACACGTATAAAAACTTCACAAGATCGACAAAGAGTTATCTTGATCTTCATCGAAAGGGCGTAGAATTGATATTGGAGATCATGTGTTGTTACGTGTTGCTCCATGGAAAGGAGTTACGAGATTTGGAAAGAGAAAGCTCGATCCTCGGTTCATTGGCCCATTTTTAATTCTTGAGCGAGTGGGAAGCGTGGCTATAGACTACCTTTACCGCCTTGTAGTATGTCTCGTGTTCATAATGTTTTTCACATATCCATGTTACGTAAATATGTGAAAGACCCAACCACATTATTGAGTTAGAACCGAGACGAGATAGAGGAAGATTTAACGTATGAAGAGTTACTGTTAAAATCTTGGATAAGAAGGATCATGTTCTACGCTCGAGGTTATACCTCAAGTCGAAGTTTTGTGGAGAAACCACGATGTGGAGGAAATGACTTGGGAGTTAGAATGCGAGATGAAGTCAAGGTATCCTCATCTCTTGACATACCGGTATGTACCCTAATTTAGAGGATAAAATTTCATAAGAAGGGGAGGTTGTAAGACCCCAACTTTTATGAATAAAGAATAATTTTCTCGAATTATATTTTTGAATATTATGGTATTGATTTGATATAATGTTATAGTTGTGGGTAATATTTATAAATTTTGCAAAATACATGAAGTTGTTATATAATATTCGATTGGTGGGGGAATATTCGTTTTAAATAGGGAATATTAAATACAATGACACAATCATTGGTGGACCCCAGCGGAATTATTGTTGGATTGAAAAGCGACAAAAATACTTTATGAAAATAACGGCGGAGGTGTTCTGATTAAAAGCTGTTGAACTACCCGGTAGTAAAAGAAATGCGATGTCTGGCGTGGTTGCGCGATAGCACACGGTATTGATTATTGATGCTTACGTGAGAAGTCACTCGATTATACTCGATTATTACTCTGATAATTCTTTGCATCATATCTCTCGTATTATTGATTCAATTATTATTACGATATCATCTGCATTATATGATATATTATTAAATCAATAATTGAGGCGGCAAAGTTATTCATATTATTATTTGCAATATTGACAATGTCTAGAAGTTACATCGAGGAGAGGTTTGGTCACTAAATTGCGCGCCATAAGGAGAAATCCTTATCGGAAAGCCCCTCTTTCACAGGAGCGACTGGTTGTTAAATATTGTGAATTATAATATTAATGATGAATAAGTTAAGTGTTGATTAAAGATGAATTTTATAGTTCCATTGTGTTGGACTTATTTGTGTTAGTATAATTGATGTCGGAGGATATATTGTTCGATTGGGTATTCGGGACACTTTTAGGTAGTGTAGAGTTACTATTCACGAGTTACTATTCACGAGTTACTATTCACGAGTTACTATTCATGAG
The DNA here is from genome assembly GCA_020205615.1 of Panax quinquefolius. Lineage (NCBI taxonomy): Eukaryota > Viridiplantae > Streptophyta > Magnoliopsida > Apiales > Araliaceae > Panax > Panax quinquefolius. Next base: position 92,668,355 of record CM035165.1, on the reverse strand, counting down.
TTACTATTCACGAGTTACTATTCACGATTCACGAGTTCTTATTCATTCATTCTTTCTGTATTATGCATTTTTTTTTTCGAATTTTTTTGGGTACAATATTATTCCATGAGGAGATGTGCTAATTTTTTAGATAGTTGGTTGAAGATATAATAGTAAATCAATATGGACCATTGGTGGAATTATAATAGTAAATCAATATGGATCATTTGGTTTAAAGTTTTAATAGTAAATCGGTATGGAATAGTTGTTTTTAAGTTTTAATAGTAAACCAATATGGATGGTCCGTTTAATAGTAAATCAATCTGGATAGTTCATAAATTATTTACTATTCATTCCATTTTCCTATAAATAGAAGCTCATTCCTTCATTATTTCTTACGAATTCACTTGAAACTCTAGAGAGAGAATTATAAGAGAACTTTATAGAAAAGTATTACTACTACTTCCCTACTCTTATATTCGGTTTTTTTTACGGTAAGGGATGTTATTTGTTGTACTCATGAAGAGAACTTACATTATTCCATTATTTATTATTACATTGGAATAACTTTTGTATCTGTGAGCTACCCTATACATGGTGACATTCTTCTAATATTCCGTTCTTTATTATTACGTGAATATATCACATGCATGCGTTCTGTTTACGGGGACACAGTTCCATTATTTATTATTACATTGAATATCATGCATGCGTTCTGGCAGGACTGGTTCCATTATTTATTATTACATGAATATCACATGCATGCGTTTCTGGGGACTGATTCCATTATTTATTATTCGTTCCGGAATATCACATGCGTGCGTTCTGTGGGACTGGTTCCATCCTTTATTATTACATTGGAATAACTTTTGCATCTTGCGGTCTATCGCATGCATGGTGATTTCTTTTGTTATTCCATTCTTTATTATACTCGGTTGGTTAAAACTTTGACTTCTATACCCATGAAATTAGTGGAATATCTTTGATATTTGCGCTTCATCGATATCTTTTCATGGAAATATTCTTACGAGCATTCTTGAATTTTACTCTACAAAGCGATATCATGTTGACAATTTGGGCGTTATCGGTTCTAGATAAATTAATTCTTGAACTTGTTTTATTGAATTCTTATATCATTGTCATCATCCTCATGTTTATATTTTGTTGAAAGTCATCTACGTGGCACATGTAGTGCATAGATGGACTTGGTATGATTATGACCGAGGGATTATTGATTGTAATCATGGCCAGTAATGTTACAAATGATGTGATAAAAAGTCCTCATTGGCCCGTAGTGCATTGATGGACGGTTGTTGGCATGATCATGACCATTAATGAATACACAAATATTCTTGGCACGTGAGTGCATGGATAATTGTGGTCGTATTGATACTAAAGAATATCCTTGGCCGTAGTAGTGAGGGGGTGATTCGATGATGTGGATTATTTATTAAAATTGAGTCCCATGATAAAAGTGATGAAAAACCTTTTAAATCATAGAAGATAGTAGATTTTATTCCTACTTGACTCTTTTAATGGATTGCTTGTTCATTGCGATTAAACTTGATAGTTATTTATATTTTATCGGTTTAACATTTGTTGAAGGCTAACGATAAATTATTACGCATTATCTTAGTCATAATATTTCTTCTTTGGGCTAGTTGAGCTCACCCTTTCTTTTCTTTGTTCTCTTGAGAAAATGAGAACGTAAATTTGGGACTAGTCGGGAAGCAGTGATGGTCTAGATGGTGCATTAGTAGTCCTCACTATTACGTGAAATAGTGTGATAATAATTGTAATGAGGACTCCTTTTGAGTTTGTATAATCTCTAGTAGACAATATTTGTATTCAAACTCACAATTTTATGTTTTGTCTCAATATTGTACACCTAATTTTGGGGGTATTATTAAGTTGTATTTGAATTAGGGTGACCATGTAGGTGTGGCGACTATCATAGATGGGTGATGTATACCTAATTTTGGGGTCGTTTTACATACCATGTATTTGGCGACTCGAGAATAGGTTGGATGGAATGGACTGTTTTGGGGTTGTCACAGTTGGTATCGAGCTTAGGATATGATCTCTGGCGGAGATCGGGAATAGAAACTAGGAGGGAGAGAGATGAGTAAATCCTTCATTAGTGTGTCCTACTTAAGCTTAATTGTTGTTTGAGTCATAATATATGGAAATTATGTGATATGTTAATTTGTTTAATTAAACCTTGTTTTATGGCGATTTGAGAATGGCAAATTGAGAATGCTAACAATGGAGTGAATGAGGCTGTGGGATACCTCTAATCACTAACCATGATAATGTGATGTCGCACGAAGAAGGAATTAGAGATATTCTTGTGGTGAGTGAAGAATTGATAGTTGCACCTTTAGATAGTCGCAGAGGTAACAAATTGAGAGAGAGGAAGAAGAGGAAGAAGAGGTACCTGAGGAGAGTTTAGTAGAGGTATTATATGATCAAAATGTAGAATTGCAAAATCGTATTCATGAGTTAGAAGAGCAGGTTGAAGAACGACAGGCGATCGTGGAGCAAAAGGATGCAACAATTCAAGCTTGTGTTACCCGATATGTGATGCTTGAACAGAAGCATTCTTTGGCAGAGTATAAGATTATAAAGATGGAATTTGAGCTGAAAGAAGAAAAAACTGAACGAGTGAGAATAGGTGATGCATGGGCAAAAGCCGCACGACACGTGGATATTATGGAAAGAGATATCCGATCTAAGAAGGCTAAAATAAATAATATGAATTTCTCTTTTTGGAAAGCAATTGGGAGAACCCAACATTGAGTTTTGAATTACCCTGTACAGAGCGGTCTACCTAAATTCGATATGGATCAAAGATTGATGATTTAGATCATGAATCAGGAGTATGACGAGGCAGTTGAGGGAGGAATATGCCCTATAGAAAAGTATATTCCAACGGTAGTGATGACGCCACATGCTACCCCAGACAAGTTAAAACCGAGTACTTCGAGGGATAGCGGTTGTCATGACTTCCCAATAAGTGAGGAACCCAAATGAAGTTATCACGGGAGATGAGCAATGGAGAAATCATGATGACCGGAGAGATAGAATCTGAAATGAAAACAAGGTATTCTCAACTCTTCGAAATACCAGGTACGTAAATTTCGGGGATGAAATTTCATAAGGAGGGGAGATTGTAAGACCTCGAATTTTATGAAATAAAAGTATTCAATTTTTCTTATAATTACTATTCAGTAAATGGTTAAATTGATAAAAAGTTAAAAGTTAAGGGTGATATATGATTTTTTTTCAAAATACGCAAGTGGTTATAAAATATTCATTGTTGTCGGGGAATATTAGTTTGGTCGTGGAATATTCTTTCTGTCGGGAAATATTCGTACTACGGTGCAACCATTTGTGGGCCCCATAACAGAATAACTGTCGAATGAAGAAAATGATAAATTTGAGTTTTTATAAATAACGGCGTAATTGTTACCGTTAACATTGTTGGAATACCAGGTGGGTAAAGTAAAAATGTAATACGTTGTTGTTGCACAAGAGTACAGTATTGCACATTATTTTTTGAATTATTGATTCTTACGTAAGAAGGCACTACTCAATAATTGTTATAGTAATTATTGTTCAATATTTTATTTTATTGATTCAATAATTGTTGCGTTGATATTTTATATTATTGTTGCTCAATAATTGTCAATTGAACAAGATTTTCCATTATCGAAACAATAATTCATATTATTTGAATAATATTATTAGATAGCATTAGTGGCAATGTCTAGAAAGTTACATCGAGGAGAGGTTTGGTCACCTAATTACTTGCTTGCCAAAGTGAGGAGAAATTCTTATTGAAAGCCCCTCTTTCTGGAACCGTGCGGTTGTCATTATTGTTATTCGTAATATTATTTGTGAATAATTAATTATTGATTTATATGGTAAGGAAAATATTGATTTTATGTGGATATAGATGGAGAAAATTTTTAAAGTGACAATTGTTGAAAATTGATATTTTATCTTTTTACGATAAAATAATATTTTATTATATTATTATAATATAATAATGATAATATTTTACAATGAATGTGAGATATATGAGTATATGAGGAGGAAGAGTATTTTTTTTACAAAAGTTGTTTAAAACATATTAAACATGTCGTGGGTCCATTTCTTGACCGAAATTTGATTATAGCTTTGTAAAATCGTCCGTTATGGATTTCGGTCAATTTCATTTGGAATTTGGAAAACCTTTCTTCTCAAAAGTTGTAGAGAATTGAATTTTCTATAAAAAAGTCGCAAGATTCAATTTTTCGATAAAAGGGCTATTTATTATGAATTATTGAAGTTCAAGTTAAAATAATTGATTTTGAAAGTTTTAATTATTTTAATAACAAAAACATTTTTTTGATTTAGTTGACTATTGGTGGCTGATGTTGGATCTGATTTAGTGTGCGTAGGAATTTAATATATATATATATATATATATATATATATATTAATATTTTATTAAATTTTCTGTTTTGGTGTTCTAAGCATTTTCCTATAAATAGGGTGCTTAGGTTAGAATTGAAAATCACACCAGAAACTAAAGATTTCTCTCTTTCTCTCTATATATCAAGCGTATTTTTGTAAGTATTTTAGTACTTCGAGTATTGCTTATACTGGTGCAAGTTCTTTTAAGCACTATATCCAGTATTTCGATCGTAAGTACTATTCTTTACGAGTAAGGGTGTTATTTTCTTCATAAATGATATTATTTCTTCAATATCATTATGCCAAAATATTGGTTGGAATTTTATCAAATTTGGAACTTTTCATGTATGAGATTACTTATTCATGAGTTACTTATTCACGAGTTACTATTCATGAGTTACTATTATTCAGTCTTATTCACAAATCATGATGATTTTTTTGTGAAATTTCTATCTTTTAGTGTCTGAGTTACTATTCACGATATCGACACTATTCACGAATCACGACAATTATTCACCTAAAAAAATGAAATTTTCTTCTTTTTGTTCAAAATATCTATTTTGGATACTAGCTTTGATTGTATCCATGTTTTGATCATTCTTGAATTTTACTTCACTATGATTATTTATGAGATATTTTTGGAAATGGAATAAAGTAAATCTGAATCCTTAATATTTATTCTTTTGTTTCAATTGGATTCATTTTCTTTAAAATATTTTTCATCATCCTCGATCCTAAATGATGATATAACTGATTATCTTTGGCCTGTAGTGCAAAGATGAATGATTTCTGATGAATATCTTTGGCTGGTAGTGCAAAGATGAACATGTGTTTAGATGAACATGACCAACCGATGAATATCTTTGGCCTGTAGTGCAAAGATGACATGTTGTTGAATATCTTTGGCAAGTAGTGTAAAGATGAACTGTTGATGAATATCTTTGGCCCGTAGTGCAAAGATGAATTTATTAGTATGATTATGAACAAGAACTGTGATTTGGTATAACCACGATCTTTGATGTTTCAGGTAAAGATAGGTGATGAAAATTATCTTCGTCCTGGATGCGAAGAGAAATTTAGAATCACAATTATGATTATGAGTTATTCATATGATTGTGGACCAGAACTGTTGATTGATGTTACAGGGATAAAACATTGTTGGTGGATTTTTAACATAGAGAAGATAATAGACTTTATGGTCTATTTGACTCTTCTAATGGATTGCTCGTTCCGCTGCAACTATGGTCGAAAAGTTTTATCATCTACCATATATTCTAAATCTTTGATTTATTACTGTTGAAGGCTATTGATAATTTATTTATCTTTAGTCATGATATTCTTTACTGAGCTAATTGTGCTCACCCTTTTGCTTCACAATTCCTTTTAGGTAATAAAAGTGTAGCTGGGTCGAGCAGGGGATAACAGGGGAATAGAACGGTGGTCATCATTTTGTAGTTATATTTGGTGCATCAACTAGGGTGAAGCGAACCCAACGTTGGAAGGGTGTTTTGCCACTATCATACAAGATGTCTAATGACATACCACCTCGTGTCATCATAAGACAAGGTTGTGCTCATCCACTTGTTGAGTATATTTACCAGCACTACCTATATAATCTTGGTGTTTGTTTGGAGTTTAATTCCCAATTAGAGACAGTGGAGATAATGATATGTCAAGAGAAGACTCGCCATTGGGAAGAATATGATAGTAATCTTCTCGTTTTTCTTTGGGGTCTATTGGGTCAACCAAGGATAATTCTGTGGCCATATGATATCTATCATAACCTAGATGCATGGCCTTTCATGTACGAAGGTTTTCTTAAACACTTCCCAAAGATTCTAATTTCTAAAATAGATTTTGACTTTACCTTTATGTAAGGTGTCATTGTGACGTGCTATCTAAGGTTGGGATGAGAGTCACAGTTGTTATATATTTGTATCCAAACTCACAGCATATGTGTTGTTGTATTTTGCACGACAATTGTTGTAATAAAGTTGTAGTCGTTTTATGTACCATGTATTTGGCGACTCAGAATAGGTTGGATGGAATGGACCTGTTTTGGGGTTATCACAATTTAAGTCAAACACTTTCATATCAAGCCATAAAGTCATTCGTTTATTGAAAAACGGATGTCAAGTTTTCTTAGCCCATGTTATGGACTTGAACAAAAATACATCAGATTTGAATAATATTTCTATTGTTAGTAAATTTCCTGATGTATTTCCTGAAGAATTTCTTGGCTTACTCCCAAAGTGTGATATTGAATTTTGTATCGACTTTAAACCCGGTACAAAACCCATTTCTAAAATCTCATATCGAATGGCTCCTATTGAACTTCAGGAGTTAAAAATTCAACTATAGAATTTGGTACCCGAGCCTCTATCTAGTGACTTCCTTTGTGGAATGCAAAGCGAGACTCTCAGTAGGGGCGCCATATTCGTCTGCTGCTAGTAAAGCGATAGGTGTCATTGTGATGTCTTATCCAAGGTTGGGATATGAGTCACGATTGAGAACAACCTAAATCAGATCGAAATACGTAGCTTTCTAGGCTTAGTTGGTTATTATCGGAGATTCGTTGAAGGATATTCTCGAATCTCTATTCCATTAACGCAGCTGACTCGTAGAGATACAAAATTCGAATGGAGTAAGGAATGTGGGAAGAGCTTCGAAAAACTCAAGAGGAGACTCATTTCGGCACATGTTCTGACCATACCATCCTGGAAAAGCGAACGTGGTAGCTGACGTGTTGAGTAAAAGATCGTATACGAGTACGAATGAGATATTGTCAAAGACCCATTTCATATAACTTACAAATGATAGATATAGAGTTAAAGACTCTAGGGACACACGTGATGATATACAAGTAGAACCGACTTTAATCGATAAAGTTAAAACCGTTCAAGCTACACATCGGAGCTGATGAATATGAAGAAGGACGTACAAGAAGTTGTTATTCCAAAAGCGAGAATTGGTGATGAGAGGAAAGCTCAAACCTTTGATTTAGTAGTCAATTTGAGATTCTCGTTCAAGTAGGAACTGTGGCCTATAGACTCGTTTTACCGCCAAGTATGACGCGTGTTCATAACGTTTTTCACGTATCGATGTTACGTAAATATGTGGATAACCCGAACCACATTATTGAGTTAGAACCAGACGAGATAGCAGAAGATTTAACGTACGAGGAGGTACCTGTCAAGATCTTGGATAGGAAAGAGCATGTCCTACGCACGAAGGTCATACCACAAGTTAAAGTTTTATGGAGAAACCATGCTATTGAGGAAATGACCTGGGAGTTGGAAACGAAAATGAAAGCGAGGTATCCTCATCTTTTCGAAACACCAGGTACGTACGTCAATTTCGAGGACGAAATTTCATAAGGTGGGGAGGTTGTAAGACCCCAAATTATTAATAAATGAAATTTAATTTACTCTATTTATCATTTTGAAATAGTATGGGTTGATTTGATTAATGTGGTTAGTTATGGGTAAAATGCGCAAATATTTCAAATAAGCAAGTGGTTATAAAATACTCATTGTTGTTGTGAGAATATTCGTTTGGTCGTGGAATATTCTTACTTGTTGGGGAATATTAAATGCGACGGCGGTAGCGACCTTGAGTGGGCTCATAACTTCAGCGCGATTGGATGAAGAAAACGACAAGTATAAGTTATTTATAAATAACGGCGCTAGCTTGTTACTGAATTAATATTGTTGGAATACCCGGTTAAAACACAAGAATACTGGCGTTGTTGCGACAAGAAGACACTCAGTATTGCACCAATTATTGATTCTTAGGTAAGAAGGCACTACTCAATAATTATTACGATAATTCTCTCGCTTTAGTATTTTATTTTATTGATTTAATAATTTACTGCGTTGATATTTTATATTACTTGTTGTTTGAATAATTGTCACTACATAGTATTTTCCATTATCGAAGTAATAATTCATATTATCTGAATAATATTATTAGAAAACATTATTGGCAATGTCTAGAAAGTTCTATCTAAGGAGAGGTTTGGTCACCTAATTGCTTGGCCAATGAGGAGAAATTCTTATTGAAAGCCTCCTTTCTCTGAACAGGAATTTGGTTGCGATCTTGTGATTCTGTAATATTATTTATGAATAATTAATTATTGATTTATATGATGAGGAAAATATTGATTTTATGTGGATATAGATGGAGAAAATTTTTAAAGTGACAATTGTTAAAAATTGATATTTTATCTTTTCTGATAAAATAATATTTTATTATATTATTATAATAGAATAATGATGATATTTTTACAATGAATGTGGGATATATGAGTATATAAGGAGAAAGAGTATTTTTTGTTGCATTAAATGATTAACACATGTTTTGTGTGTCGATGGACCTCATTTCTTGACTGAAATTTGATTATAGCCTGAAAATCACCCGTTTGTGGATTTTGGTCAATTTATGTTTGGAATTTGGAAAAACTTTCTTCTGCAAAGTTGTAGAGTATTGAATTTCCTATAAAAAGTTGCAAGATTCGAATTTTCTGATAAAAGAGCTATTTATTATGAATTATTGAAGTTCTGAAGTTCTGAAATAATTGATTTTTGAAAGTTTTAATTATTTTTAATATGAAAAACATTTTTATCATTAATTGTGGGTCTTGCATGTGATGTAGTTGCTGAATTCGGATTCATGAAGTGGGCGTAGAAAATTTGTTTATATATAATTTTATTATATTAAATTTTCTACTTTGGTGTTCTAAGCAATTTCCTATAAATAGGGTGCTTAGGTTAGAATTGAAAATCACACCAGAAACTAAAGTTTTCTCTCTCTTTCTCTCTCTATAATAGCGAACGTATTTTGTGAGTATTTTAGTACTTTGAGTATTGTTATACGGTGCAAGTTCTTTCAGCACTATATCCAGTATTCCAGTCAGAAGTACTATTTTTGCGAGGTAAGGGATATTATTTTTTTTTAAAAAAATGATATTATTTCTTCAATATCATTATGCCGAAATATTGGTTGGAACTTTTTCATGTCGTGGTTATTATTCATGAGTTACTATTCACGAGTACTATTCACGAAGCATGATGATTTTTTTTATAAAATTTCTATCATTTAGTGTGAGATTCTTATTCACGTATCTGACTATTCACGTATACTGACCTTATTCACGAATACGACACTATTCACAGAAAAATTAAATTTTCTTTTCTGTGTCCAAGATTGTCTGTTATGCTTCCTATCTTTGATTGGATCTATATTTTGGTCTTCATTCTTGAATTTTACTCCACTCTTGTTATTTATGAAGTATTTTTGAACTTGGATTGTTTAAAGTACGAATCCTTAATATTTGTTCTTTTGTTTCACTGGATTCGTTTTCTTTAAAATATTTTTCATCATCCTCAGTCCTAAATGATGATATAACTGAATATCTTTGGCCAGTAGTGCAAAGATGAATGATTTTATGATGAATATCTTTGGCCCGTAGTGCAAAGATGAACAGGTGTTTAGATAAACATGACCAACTGGTGAATATCTTTGGCCTGTAGTGCAAAGATGAATATTTGATTTATGATGTATATTAATTGATGTTACAGGGATAAAATATCGATGATGAACTTTTAAATTCATAGATGATAGTAGATTTCATTCTCTACTTAACTCTTCTAATGAATTGTTGTTTCCACTGCAGTTGTTGATCTAAAACTTGTTGTCTATTGTATTCTATTAGATTTTTCTCTGTTGAATGTGAGACCCCGAATTTTATAAAATAAAAGAATTCAATTTTTCTATTTTAGTAAATGGTTAAATTGATAAAAGGTTAAAGTTAAGGGTGATATGTGAAAATTTTTCAAAGTAAACAAGTTGTCGTAAAATAATATATTTTTCGGTCTTATTCACGAGTTACTATTCACGGGTAAATTATTCAAAAAGCTTTTTATAAAAAGCATGTAATACTTTTATAAAGTTAAAAAATAGAATATATTCTTCCTCTTCTTCCTATTCTTCCTCTTCTTCCTCACTATATCATTATATTTCGCTTTTACCTCTTTTAGATAAAAAATAATACTTTATTAAAGCTATTCTATAAATAGTAATAATTAGTTCTTCATTCACTACGTGGATATCTCTAATTTGTTCCTCGTTAAAGTAAATCAATCTGACCTTTGCATTAACCTAATTAGTGATTAAAGGTGTCACAATTCTTTAGAGTTTATGAAAGCTTTGAAAGTAGTCATTCACTTTATTGTGAAATATTTTCATATTCATATTATTATCCAAACACGCTTTAATATTAAGTAAAGAATATTATTTTCGCTCAATATTCAAAGGGATATTATTATTATAGTAAGGGTTAATTAATATATCAAATATTATCCCTATACTCACATCGGCGCACCAATTAAATAACAAATAAACTTAGGTAGATATGTTATACTTCTCTCCTCCTAGTTCTTATCTCATAGCATCTTAGCCAGGATCATATCCTAAGCTCGATATAATTCAATGATGTGATTGGCGGGATCAAAATTAGGTATATAATGTCACCCATCTTGGGTTAGGTATCGCCCCACTTACATGGTACATAAATTCAAATACAACTTACTAATATAACTATCGTGTACAATACGACATAAACCGTGAGTTTGAATACAAATATTGTCTACTAGATATTATACTGACTCAAAAGGAGTCCTCATTACAACTATTATCACACTATTTCACATAATAGTGAGGACTACTAATGCTATCCTCTGGACCATTACTCCGCTTCCCAGGCTCGTCCAAATATGTTTTCATTTCACAAGAGAATAAAGGAAAAGAAAGGGTGAGCTCAACTAGCCCAAGAAGAAATATTATGACTAAGATAATGCGAGAATAAATTATCATTAGCCTTCAACAAGATGTTAAACCGATAAAATACAATAGACAACAAGTTTAATCTGCGATGGAATAAGCAATCCATTAAAAGAGTCAAGTAGAGAATAAAGTCTACTATCTTTTAGGTTTTAAAGGTTTTTCATCACTTATTATAAATGAGACTCGGTTTTAATAAATAATCCACATCATCGAATCACCCTTACACTACTGGCCAAGGATATTCATCAAATTATCAATGGTCAAATGACTATACCGAATCACCCTAGTCATAATCATACCAAAAACTATCCATCAACGCATTACGTGCCACCGAGGACTTTTATCACATCATTTATAACAAGCCATGATTATCTTAGAATGATCCCTTGTCATAATCATACTAAGTTCATCTATGCACGTAAGCCAAAGATAACATAATATAACATGAGGATGATGACAATGACATAATAATTCAATAAAACAAGTTCAAGAATTATTTAATCCGAGGAATTATTAACGTCCAAATTGACAACATGATAATCTTTTTTTGTAGAGTAAAATTCAAGAATGATCGAAAGAATATTTCCATGAAAAGATCTTTGGATGAAACGAAATATCAAGGATATTCTACTAATTTCATGGAGTATAGAAGTCAAAGTTTTAACCAACCGGGTATAATAAAGAATGGAATAACAAAAGAAATCACCATGCATGCGGTTGCTTAACGCATAGGCGAGTTATTCAATGTAATAATAATAATGGAACTAGGTCGTGTGAAATTCACAATCGACGGGATGTTCCAACCGAGAATAATAAAGATGGAACCGGACACGGTGTAAAACACACGATAGGATATTCCAACGAGAATGATAAAGATTTTAACCGGTGGTCCTGTAAAACACACGACATGGATATTCCAACGAATAATAAAGAATGGAATAACGTAAGAAGATCACCAAGTATAGGGATTTCACGTATATAAGTTATTACAATGAAATAAATAAGAATGGAATAACATAAGGATTTCACCAAGTATAGGGAATCCGCATATACGGAGTTATGTGTATAGGGTATACCACTTTTACAGAGTTATTCAACGAATAATAACGAATGGAATAACAAAAGTTCTCTTCATGAATAAAAAGAATAACACCCACTTACGAATTACAACAAATAATACCCTTTACCTTTAGAAGAAGCTGAATATTGGCGAGGTGAAGTAATAGGATACTTTTCTTTCTTTCTCTATATAGTTTCTCTCTATACTTTCTCTCTCTATAGCTTGAATGAATTAAGTGAAAAATAATGAAGCACTAGGCCTCTATTTATAGAAGATTTCTAGCTTAGCACCGCCCATGTGAAAAGGCAAGTGGCTTGATTTGGTGATGTGAAAAGAAAAGTGGTTTGGCGCTTTTAATGTGAAACGACAAGTGGTTCGGCCTTTTAATGTGAAGCGACAAGTGGTTCGGCGCTTTGTAATGTGAAACGACAAAGTGGTTCGGCGCTTTGTAATGTGAAACGACAAGTGGTTCGGCCGCCTATAATGTGAAATGACAAGTGGTTCGACGTCTGGTAAAGGTAATTACTATTGACGAAGGTAATTACTATTGACAAAGGAAAATACTATTGACGAAGGTAATTACTATTCACAAAGGTAATTACTATTCACAAAGGTAATTACTATTGACGAAGGTAATTACTATTCACAAAGGTAATTACTATTGACGAAGGTAATTACTATTGACGAAGAGACTCTTAAATGATGACATATGGGCCCCCCATAAAATAATCAACTTACCACAAATGTCTCATAACAGACTCTTTATATACATCAAGGATTGAATAAATATTACCACAAATCATTTTATTTTTAATCAACACATATTTAATCTTTCAATAATTATTAATCATTTATAACTTGTCGTCTCAATTATTGATTTAATACTATAACATATTATCTGAGATGATCTTGTGACAATAATTGAATCAATAATATAAGAGATATGATGCAAAGAATTACTATAACAATAATTGAGCATAGGAGTGACTTCTCACGTAAGCATCAATAATCAATATCGTGTGCTACTATATCTGACTACGGCGTATTCTTTACTTTTACTAAGATAGTTCAACAGTTTTAACGGTAACACCTCTGCCGTTATTTTTATAGAAAGATAATTTTGTCGTTTTCTAACTACGACAATACTTCCGTTGTGGGGTCCACCAATGATTGAGCCGTTGTACGAATATTCCCTAACAAAAAGAATATTCCCCGACCAAACGAATATTTTATAACAACTTGCATACTTTGCAAAATTTATAAATACTACCCACAACTATAATATTATCTTAAATTCACACCATAATATTAAAAATTATTTCGACAAAATTTAAATCTTTATTGATAAAATCAGGGTCTCACAATCTCCCTCCTTATGGAATTTAAGCCCTCGAAATTAGGGTGCGATACACAGTATGATAAAGAGGTGAGGATACCTTGAATACCTTTATCGTTGAAAACATTAAATTCATCTTTGCAATCCCAGCGAAGATATTCATTAACAATTCATCTTTGCACTACAGGCCAAAGATATACAACTGTAAAACCAATAATACTGAGACTCAGCTTAATAATATCACAACCATGAATTATTCATGCACTACTGGCTAAGGATATTCATTAGTATCACGACCACGAATTATCCATGCACTACGGCCAAAGATAATCGTGTATTCATTAGTATCACGACCACAAATTATCCATGCACTACGGCCAAAGATAATCGTGTATTCATTAGTATCACGACCACAAATTATCCATGCACTACGGCCAAAGATAATCGTGTATTCATTAGTATCACGACCACAAATTATCCATGCACTACTACCAAAGATAATTGTGTATTCATTAAGATCACGACCACAAATTATCCATGCACTACTACCAAAGATAATTGTGTATTCATTAGTATCACGACCACAAATTATCCATGCACTACTGACAAAGATAATTGTGTATTCAATTACTGGTTATGATTATACTTAAAACAATCTTTGGTCATAATCATACCAAGTCCATCTATGCACTACTGGGCCACGATGACTTTCAACATAATATAAACATGAGGATAATGATATAAAGAATCAATTCTAATGAGATAAAGGATAAATATTAAACATTTATAATATAATTTATCCGAGGATTCAAGAATATCCCCATGTTATCAATCACTTAATAATCTCATAATCTAATATCATTAATATTATAACAATATTTTAATCACTTCTAAATTTATAAACAATTTATCTCAATTGTTTACGCTTTACCATATAATGCATTTAATCATTCAAAATGCCATACTCATAAGATATCATCACCAATATTAAATCTCTCAAAAATATGCATATACTACTATATAGGATTCTCTAGCGATAAAATCCTATTTTCAACTTTGTTACTTCACATAACATATTTAACTCATATGTTCAGTAATTAAACTATTTTCATGAAAATACCAAATCAGTCCCAAAAATATTTCTTTTCTGGGATTTAGCATAATATAGTCCCATGATGAAAATATATTTTTCTCGGAATTTTTAAAATTCATTTACTATTTTTCAAAAATTAATTTCTAATTAATTTCTTAAGAAATTAGCTACCTCAAGTTTAACTCCAAAAATTCCCAAATCTTGTTAGGGCCTTACACATGTTAACGTGAGCTTCTAGTTTAAATTTCATGGTCATCGGAGTTATAGAACTCCGGTTATAGCGTTTTTCGTCGGAAAAACCTAAATATTGAAATAGTCATAACTTGCTCATTTTAAGTCAGAATGAGCTCATTTTTGGACAGGAGGTACTTTATACTATATACCTTCATGTCCCAAAAGGCCAGAATTTTTCTCATAATTTAAGTTGCCAAAACAGCCCCTCTAAAATCATGGCAGCAGCTTTTTTCATTTTTTGCAGCTTTGCACTCCTTTGCTAAAATCAGTCCACACAAAAATCCACAACACCTTTTCCAGTAATTCCACTTGGATTAGTTAGGTAACTCATAGATCTAACTCTAGGACTTGACCACATTCAAAAATTCAAAATATAATAGGAGATATGGTCAATTGAATTTCATGTTACGTTTTTCACCAAAATCTGATTTTCAACTCTTTGTGATTTCTAAGAAACTTTCATGTTTTCACAAACTAATCAACATAACTCATCATAAAACTTACTAATATCACGTATACCCATGATTTTCATTAGTCCAATGCTTTTATTATGACTTTCATCATAAACCACGTAAACTGTTCATTTTAGTTGAAGAAATATTTGAGGTTTAAGAAATGGGTTTTGTCTTTGGGGTCAATACAAAATTCGATTTCACGCTCTAGGGTAGGCTAGGAAATCTTCAAGAATATGTCAAGAAATTTATTAATGATAGAAATATCATTCAAAACTGCTACTCTTATCCAAGACTTGGATAGTATCGTTACATTGATACCAATCGTGACTTCTATCCTTTAACCTAGATAAGCACCTCACAATGATACCTATCAACTTGTCATCGTCATTCACGACGTCGCCTCTGAAAGTCCGGCTTCTTTGCATTCCACACAAGGAAGTCAACAACGAAAGGATCGGGGCTCTTTACTTATGGCTTGATATAACGGTGATTAACTTTAGGGTTTGGTTACTTTGAATTAAGTATAACAAAGTTGGTTAGGAATATGAAAGCTAACAACCTTACAAAAAGAATAATAAGTAGTTAATCAATCGTTTTCAAAAATTACCTCAAAGGCAAGTATTTTCAAAGAGATAAAATCGACAGGTAACGTGAAAGTGTTTATTTGAAACAACAAGATTAATAAACAGTGGAGGTAACGAAGGTTTCTCCTAACGAAGTTTCAATAGATAAATCAAAGTCTAATTTTTTCGGAGTTAAATTTAAACATTGAACACAACTAGGTAGAATAAAAGAGTGGGTAGAACTTGTATTGAATAAAGTATAGACTTCGCATTAATTTATAATTAACTTACCCGTAATAACTTCGTTCGGGTTTCTCGACAAACGCTCTCGCTTAAATTACTGAGTTTGACTTTACTATAGGGTACATTCCACCCTTAAGTGCTTCTTCACATCCTGATCCATGATTTGAATCATTATTCTCCGATCCATATCGAATTTCGGGTTGACCGCTATGCACAGGGTAATTCCAAATTCGGTGTTGGGTTCTCCCAATTCATTCCAAAAAAGCAAAGTCCATTTCATCTATTTTGGCTTTATTGGATCTGGACGTCTTTTTCTACACTATCAACGCGTTGTGCGGCAACTTTTACCCATGCATCGCCTATTCTCCTTCGTTCGATTGTTTCTTCTTTCACCTGATCTTTGATTTTTAAATTCTCAGATTCCAACTTTAATATCTTACACCCTGCCAAAGCGTGATTTTGTTCGAGCATCACATATCGGGTAACCCAATTTTGAATTGTTGTATCCCTTTGTTCCACGACTGTTTGCCGTTCTTCAACCTGTTCTTCTAGCTCACGAACACGATTTTGTAATTCTAAGTTTTGATCATAAATTTCTTCTAACCAATTCTCATCAGGTTCCTCTTCTTCCTCTTCTTCCTCACTCTCAGCTGCTACCTCTGCAACTAGCTCGGGTGCAACAATTAGTTCTTCATTCACTACGTGGATATCTCTAATTTGTTCCTCGTCTGACACTGCATTAACCTAATTAGTGATTAAAGGTGTCACAACGGTCACATTCACTTTATTGTGAATATTTTCAGCTGCCATTTCCAAACACTGCCACAACATAAGGGTTAATTAATATATCAAATATTATCCCTATACTCTGACAGACCAATTAAATAACAAATAAACTTAGGTAGGTCATACTTCTCTCCCCTCCTAGTTCTTATCTCGCATCTTAGCCAGGGATCATATCCCTAAGCTCTGATACCAACTGTGACGCCCCCAAAATTAGGTATACGTCACCCATCTTGGGTCGCCACTTACATGGTACATAAATTCAAATACAACTTACTAATATAACTATCATGTACAATACGACATAAACTGTGAGTTTGAATACAAATATTGTCTACTAGATATTATACAAACTCAAAAGGAGTCCTCATTACAACTATTATCACACTATTTCACATAATAGTGAGGACTACTAATGCTATCCTCTGGACCATTACTCCGTTCCCCGACTGTCTCCCGGTATGTTCTCATTTCAAGAGAACGGTGAAAGAAAGGGTGAGCTCAACTAGCCCAAGAAGAAATATTATGACTAAGATAATGCGAAATAAATTATCATTAGCCTTCAACAATGTTAAACCGATAAAATACAATAGACAACAAGTTTAATCTGCAGTGAATAAGCAATCCATTAAAAGAGTCAAGTAGAGAATAAAGTCTACTATCTTTTAGGTTTTAAAAGGTTTTCATCATTTATTATATAATTGAGACTCGGTTTTAATAAATAATCCACATCATCGAATCACCCCGCCTTTTACTACCAAGATATTCATCAAATTATCAATGGTCATGACTATACCGAATCACCCCTAGTCATAATCATACCAAAACTATCCATCAACGCATTACAGCCACCGAGGACTTTTATCACATCATTTATAACAAGCCATGATTATACCGAATGATCCTCATCATAATCATACTAAGTTCATCTATGCACGTAAGCCAAAGATAACATAATATAACATGAGGATGATGACAATGACATAATAATTCAATAAAACAAGTTCAAGAATTATTTAATCCGGGAATTATTAACGTCCAAATTGACAACATGATCTTTGTTTTTGTAGAGTAAAATTCAAGAATGATCGAAGAAGAATATTTCCATGAAAAGATCTTTGGATGAAACGCAAATATCAAGGATATTCTACTAATTTCATGGAGTATAGAAGTCAAAGTTTTAACCAATGGGTATAATAAAGAATGGAATAACAAAAGAAATCACCATGCATGCGGTACTTGCAGATAGACAGGTTATTCCAATGTAATAATAATAACGGAACTAGGTCGGTGAAATTCACACCCAAGCGGGATGTTCAAACAGAATAATAAAGATGGAACCGGAATCGGTGTAAAACACATGATAGGATATTCCAACGTAATGATAAAGATTTAAAACCGGTCCTGTAAAACACACGCACGGGATATTCCAATGAATAATAAAGAATGGAATAATGAAGAAGAAGATCACCAAGTATAGGGGATTTCGCGTATATAGGTTATTACAACAGAATAAATAAGAATGGAATAACATAAGGATTTCACCAAGTATAGGGTATGGCATATACGAGTTTATGTATAGGGTATACCACTTTTACAAAAGTTATTCAATGAATAATAACGAATGGAATAACGTGTTCTCTTCATGAATAAAAAAGAATAACACCCCTTACGGGTACAACAAATAATACCCCTTACCTTTAGAAGAACTGAATATTGGCAAGGTGAAGTAGCCGAATACTTTTCTTCTTTCTCTCTATAGTTTCTCTCTATACTTTCTCTCTCTATAGCTTGAATGAATTCGTGAAAAATAATGAAGCACTAGGCCTCTATTTATAGAAGATTTCTAGCTTAGCACCTGCCATGTGAAAAGGCAAGTGGCTTGACGACTGGTGATGTGAAAAGAAAAGTGGTTTGACGCCTGTAATGTGAAACGACAAGTGGTTCGACGCCTGTAATGTGAAACGACAAGTGGTTCGACGCCTGTAATGTGAAACGACAAGTGGTTCGACGCTTGTAATGTGAAATGACAAGTGGTTCGACGTCTGGTAAATGTAATTACTATTGACGAAGGAAAATACTATTGATGAAGGTAATTACTATTCACAAAGGTAATTACTATTCACAAAGGTAATTACTATAGACGAAGGTAATTACTATTCACAAAGGTAATTACTATTGACGAAGGTAATTACTATTGACGAAGAGACTCTTAGATGATGACATATGGGCCCCCCATAAAATAATCAACTTACCACAAATGTCTTATAACAGACTCTTTATATACATCAAGGATTGAATAAATATTACCACAAATCATTTTATTTTTAATCAACACATATTTAATCTTTCAATAATTATTAATCATTTATAACTTGTCGTCTCAATTATTGATTTAATACTATAACATATTATACAGATGATACTGTGACAATAATTGAATCAATAATATAAGAGATATGATGCGAATTCTTATATAGCAATAATTGAGCATAGTGAGTGACTTCTCACGTAAGTATCAATAATCAATATCGTGTGCTACTATACAACTACGCGACATCGTGTTTTTTTACTACCGGGTAGTTCAACGGTTTTAACGGTAACACCTCTGCCGTTATTTTTATAGAAAGATAATTTTGTGGTTTTCTAACTACGACAATACTTCCGTTAATAGGGGTCCACTTAATGATTGAGTAGTCGTCGCATTTAATATTCCCCACAAAAAAGAATATTCCCCACCCAACGAATATTTTATAACAACTTGCATACTTTGCAAAATTTATAAATACTACCCACAACTATAATATTATCTTAAATTCACACCATAATATTAAAAAATTATTTCGACAAAATTTAAATCTTTATTGATAAAATCTGGGGTCTCACACGTAGTGCACTAACAGGCAATTGAATGGTATGATCATGACCATTGGTTTTATAGTTGAATATCTTTGGCCCGTAGTGCGAAGATGAGACAACCCCATTAGTATGATCATTGTTATTACATTTGAATATCTTCAGCATTTGGGGTAAGGATATTGAGTAAACGTTCTATTAAACCTTTGTGGCAAGAAGGAACGGTTAATTCACATTATTATAAATATGAATTATGAATTTAACTAACATCTTTAGTGGTTCAGGTGAAGACAAGTGTTGAAAGTTCTATTTGTCTTAAGTATAACAAAGAACTGTTGATGAGTATTACAGGAATAAAATATCAACGATGGACTTTTAAATCATTGAAGATAATATATTTTATTCTCTACTTGACTCTTCTAATGGATTGTTTGTTCAGCTGCAGTTAAACTTGATATTTGTTATATTGTATCAGTTTAACACTGTTGAAGGTTAACGATAATTTATTCTTCATTATCTTAGTCATAATATTTCTTACTGGGCTAGTTGAGCTCACCCTTTCTTTCACTGTTCTTTTCAGGAAAATGAGAACGTAGCTGGGACTAGTCGGGGAATGGAGTGACGGTCCAGATGATAGCATTAGCTAGTAGTCCTCACTATTCTGTTAAATAGTGTGACAATAAATGTAATGAGAACTCCATTGAGTGTGGATATTGTCTAGATGACAATATTTATATTAAAACTCACAGCATATGTTTTGTCGTATTTTACAGGACAGCTGTATTATTAGTATGTATTTGAATTTTGTACCATGTATCTGGCGACTCAAGATGGGTGATGTATACCTTATTTTGGGGGCGTCACATTGAAGACTAAGGATAATTTGTTGTACATTATCTCAGTCATAATGTTCTTTACTGGGCTAGTTGAGCTCACCCTTTTCCTTGTTGTTCCATTTTTCTTCTCAGGAGACGAGAATATAGCAGGAACTAGTCGGGGTGTGGAGTAATGGTTCAAGATAGTTGTTTTAGTAGTCCTCACTATTTTGTAAAAATAGTGTATCAATAATTGTAATGAGGACTTATTTGAGTGTGGATATTGTC
Source organism: Panax quinquefolius (assembly GCA_020205615.1). Taxonomy (NCBI): domain Eukaryota; kingdom Viridiplantae; phylum Streptophyta; class Magnoliopsida; order Apiales; family Araliaceae; genus Panax; species Panax quinquefolius. Next base: position 92,647,346 of record CM035165.1, on the reverse strand, counting down.
TAGAAGACAATATTTGTATTTAAACTCACAGTATATGTATTGTCGTATTTTGCATGACAATTGTATTAATGAAGTTGTAGTTGTTTTGTACCATGTATTTGGCGACTCAGAATGGGTTGTGGATTGGACCTATTTTGGGGGCGTCACATCTTTTCCACAAGGATTGTACCTTTGATGTGGAGATTAATTCAGCCTTGGTGGATATACAGGATGACATTGAGGTGCCTCCAGAAATTCAAGAATGGGTCAAAGACAAACCTAAACCCAACCTTGATCAAACCACTTCTTTCAATATCGTAACCTTAGAAAGCCCTAAGTTAATCCAGATTGGTTCAGACCTTACCCCAAACCAACGGAATGACATGGTTACGCTATTAACTTAATTCTAGGATGTGTTTGCATGGTCTCATAAAGACATGGTGGGTTTGTCCACTGACATTGTCCTTCATCGCCTTCCCATTAAAGAAGGATTTAAGCCAGTCAAGCAGAAACTCAGGCGGTTGAAACCTGAGTGGAGTTTAAAAGTGAAAGAAGAAATTGTGAAACAAATTCAAGCTGGCATCATCATGGTGTCTACATATCCCGAGTGGATATCCAACATCGTGCTCGCACCTAAACACGGAGGGAAGGTGCGAGTTTCGTGGATTACCGGACTTGAATAAAGCTTGATTAAAAGATAGCTTTCCGTGCCATTTATCCACATTCTCATTGACAATCTTCTTGCTTGATCGACATGTATTCCTTTCTTTGATTGCTTTCGGGGTATCATCAAATCATGGTTGCTTAGGAAGATCGTGAGAAGACCGCTTTCATCACTCATTGGGGAACTTTTTGCTATAGACGGTTGTCGTTCGGCCTCATCAATGCCGGAGCTACCTATCAACGAGTTATGATGGCTCTTTTCCACGACTTAATGCACAAAGAGATTGAGATCTACGTGGATGACATCATTATCAAATCCCGGAAGGAGGATGACCATATAGACCATCTCGAGAAAGTTGTTTCAACAAAGTTGCGTAAAGTACAACTTGAAGTTGAATCCATTAAATGCGCCTTTGGCGTTAAATCGAAGCAAGTTGCTAGGATTTCTAGTGCGCGCCAAAAGGGATTGAGCTGGATCCTGCCAAAATCCAAGCCATCACAGAAATTCCCATTCCTCAGACAGAGAAGGAAATACGGGGATTTTTGGTAAGAATCAACTTCATTAGCAGGTTTATCTCCCAACTCACAGCAACCTGTGAGTGATCTTCAAGCTATTAAGGAAGAACTCCTCCATGAGATGGAATGACGAGTGTCAGGAGGCCTTCCTTACAATCAAGAAACAGCTAGTTAAAGCTCCCGTTTTGGTGCCCCCAGGGATGATGTTCCCCTGTTTATGTACCTGTCCGTAAGTGACAATGCCTTGGGCTGCATGCTGGGCCAGAAGGACGATAGAGGCCAAGAACAAGCTATCTATTACCTCAGCAAAAGGTTTAGTAGTAGTGAACACAAGTACACTCTAATCAAAAAGACGTGTTGTTCTTTGGTATGGGCCTCCATGAGGTTACATCATTACCTCTATGGTCACACAACCCACCTCATATCCCGCGTGGATCCTCTCAAGTACGTGTTCAACAAACCTATGTTAAATTATCGACTGTCCAGATGGCAGTTGATCCTACAACAATTTGACATCGTATATATGACTCAAAAGTCCATCAAAGGTCAAGTAATCACGGATCAACTGGCCACCGCAATTTCAGGGGATTTCAAACCCTTGGAAACATATTTTCCCGATGAAGGAGTAATGACAATCGTGCAAAGACACCATCGATCGATACACGCCAATCATGGAAGATGTATTTTGATGGAGCTTTTAATATGGAAGGTTACGGGCTAAGCGATTCTAGTATCTCGATACACGGGGCGCAGATCCGTAGAATCACAAATTACGCTTTCATCGACCAACAATACTACCGAGTATGAAGGTTGTCTCATGGGGCTAAAACTTGCTTTCGTTCAATGGGCATCGCGTTAATCGTCTTTGGAGATTCGGAGTTGGTAATCAGACAATCCACCGGAATCTATCAAACCAAGGAATTACATTTGCTGCCTTACCATCGGCAGGTTTTGAAGATGGCTTTGGAGTTCGAAAAAATCTCCTTTCTACATGTTTCTCGTAATAGGAATGACTTTGCAGATGCATTAGCAACTTTGGCCTCCCTGATTCGCATATCAGACAAAGAACATTTACCGAGCGTCATAATTTCCCTACACAAGGCCCCAGCCTATGGGAATTACATTGGAGAAGTATCAGATGAGCTACCTCCTATCCAACATCCTTGGTATCAGCATATCAAGGAATATCTACGAGATGGATCTACACCCGCTGAGGCGAGCCCGACTGAGAAAAGGTGGATCCATAAACTTGCTATGAAATTCTACCTGAGTGGAGATGCACTCTACAAAAGAGATACAGGACTAGGTCTCCTCAGATGTTTAGACAAAGATCAAGCCCAAAGGCTTATGGATGAAATCCATGGCGGAGTCTGTGGCCCCCGTATGATTGGCTCCCTCCTTGTCAAGAAAGTCCTCAGGACGGGACATTATTAGCTATCTCTCAAAGCTGATTGCAACGACCACGTCAAAAGATGCTATCAGTGCTAGATTCATGGGAATGCTATACACGCCCCTCCACGGGAACTCCACAATATGAGTTTGCCTTAGCCCTTCTCAATGTGAGGAATGGATGTTATCGGACCCATTGAGCCTAAAGCCAGTAATGGTCACCGATTTATCTTCACCATGATCGACTACTTTACCAAGTGGGTAGAAGCAGCCTCCTTCCCCAGGGTTACTAAAGAAGTAATCATTGCTTTCATCAGAAACAATGTTGTTTGTCGATATGGACAACCAGAGGTGATTGTGTCAGACAATGCCAAAAACCTCAACAACAAAATGATGGAGGAATTATGTAGTAAATTCCACATCAAACATCTCAACTCTGTCATCTATCGTCCAAAGATGAACGGTGCTTTTGAAGCGGCTAACAAAAACATCAAGAAGATTATGCAAAAGATGTCCGCCAACCACAAAGATTGGCTCGACCTATTGCCTCGACTCTGTTAGCCTCTGAGAACCTCAATGCGCACTTCAACCGGGCAACCCCTACGCTTTAACCTATAGGATGGAAGCAAAGTGTTCCTCATAGAAGTTGAGATGGAATCTCTCGTAGTGTTGATCGACGCCACCGGATGAAGACCAATGGGTACAAGATGTATCACCAATTGTCTCTACATAGGCGAAAAGGCGAACCGCGACTATCTTCCATGGGCAAGGCGATTATATCGAAGAAAGGATCGCCAGATCCTACAACAAAAAAGTCCGGCTACGGCAGTTTAAACAACATGACTTAGTTTTGAAGAAAATTCTTGACAACCAAGATCAGGCTAAAGGAAAATTCGCTCCCTAATCGGGCAGGCGTTTATTATCAAGGAAGTATTGACAGGAGGCGCTCTCAGATTGCAAGAAATGGACGGCGATGAATTTCCACAACTCATCAACTCGAGATCTGGTGAAATGGTATTATACTGAAGTAACCAAAGAAACACCACAGTGCATAATCATCAGGTCAACAGTCATTCCGGTTCTTTAACCCTTTACCTCATACAACTTTTTTACACTTTGCCCCTCACGGAAACGTACTCTTTAAGCCAGCAGCCTGGCTTTCTCCTTTGCTCTCATACAACTTAGGTCATCCCACCGCAGATTGAACCTCTTGCGTTCGCAGTTTGGCTACCCATACCTGGGATCAAAATTCTCATACCTGCAGTTTATCCTCAACCAGGGATTAAACTTTTGCCTACCCGTACTCTGACCTGCACATGGGATCACGCTTTTCTTCTCGCCTTGAGGGAGAACTACGCCAACCTGATCTCCTCTTCAATAGGAGTACGTAGGCAACCATGTGACATGGTCCGGTAGCAATAAAATAAAAACAACAAAAGCATTTCTACCCTTACAAAAACAAAAACAACAAAAACATTTCTACCTTTACAAAACAAAAACAACCAAAAACATTCCTACACCATTTCAGCCATATACAGCGTTGAACCTCTTACACCAGGTTCAAACTACGTAGACCTGATCTCCTCTTCAATAGGAGTACGTAGGCAGCCATTCATGGTATGGCCTCACCCCTACCAAAACACAAACTCTTGTCAGTTGGTACTAGGATCAAACTTTAATCCACTACATTTCATTTGGCTTCAGACCAAAGGGATGGAATTACCTGAACTCCTCCCAAATAGGAGATTCGGCGACCATCTAAGCTGCGGTCATACCTTGAAGAGCAACACCAATCCATAAGAGATGGAATTAACTAGGCTTCTCCAAAATAGAAGTACTGGCGACCATCTGTGGTACGGTCAATCTCAAACGGTATTATGGGTTTTGTACTGGGGTCAATACAAAATTCGATTTCACACTCTAGGGGTAGGCTAAGAAGTCTTCAAGAATACGTCAGAAAATTTATTAACAATAGAAATATCATTCAAAACTGTGACCCTCATCCAAGACTTGGATAGTACGTCACATTGATACCCATCAACTTTCCATCGTCATTCACGATGTCGCCTAAAGAAAGTCTAGCTTCGGTGCATTTCACACAAGGAAGTCAACAATGAAAGGAACGGGGCTCTTTACTTATGGCTTGATATGACAATGATTGACTTTAGTGGTTTGGTTGCTTGGATTCGCATAACAAGTTGGTTATGAATATGAAAGCTAACAACCTTACGAAAAGCATGATGAGTAGTTAACCAATCTTTTCCAATAATCACATCAAAGGCAAGTATTTTCAATGAGATAAGATCGACAGGTAACGTGAAAATGTCGATTTGAATTAAACAAGATTTATAAATAGTAGATGTAATGAAGGTTTCTCCCAACTGAGTTTCAACAGATAAATCAAAATCTAACTTCTCCGAAGTTAAATTCAAACACTGAACACAACTAGGTGAAATAAAAGAGTGAATCGAACCGGTATCTAACACGGTATAGACTTTGCAAGAGTTTATGATTAACTTACCCCTGATAATTTTATTCAGGTTCCTCGTCAAAAAAAAACGATCTCTCTTAAACTACCGGCTTTGGCTTGTCTGGGACACCTTTTGGCATCACTATCCCAGCTGGACTTGACTTTAGTGCACGACAAAATTGGGCTAGGTGACCTTTTTTTCCACAATTATAACATGCTTTGGACTGCATCACGCATTTTGGACTGATATGTCCCTCCCCTCCGCATTTGAAGCATACGACCGGCGGTCGTTCTCCTTTCTTAACAGTCTTTGGTCTTTGTTGTCTTTTCTATCATTATTGAACCTTCTCTTCTTGAAATTTCCACTTCTATTATCTTGGTCATGATTACCACCGAAGTGATTACCATTCTTGGCGTGATAATTTCCCCCACGATGGTTATCATTGTTCCGATGGCCGTTGCCACCGGTACGATTATTATCGTGTTGTTGGTCGTTACCTTTTGGTTGTGCTGAATCATTATCGCGCTCCAATAACTGAGCCCTATTCACAACATCTGAATATAAAAAAAGTTTGTGAGAAATGAGGTATTGACGTATATCGGGTTTCAAACCTCTTAGAAACATTCGCGTCATTCGATCCTCATTATCGACCAAATGGGATGCAAATCGGGATAACTCGGCAAACTTAGCCTCGTACTGCGACACGGTCATATTGTTTTGTTCCAACTTGATAAACTCCACCTCCTTCATGTGACGAATACTTTTGGGAAAGTACTTGTCGTTGAACAGCTCTTGGAACTTCTCCCAAGACATATTGAGTGCGTCAGGTTGGGTACGTTTTACAGATTCCCACCAATAATCTGCTTCTTCACGCAACATAAAGGTGGCAAAGGGAACCTTTTTCTCCTCGAAGCATCCCAAGACATCAAATATCTTGGTGATCTTCTTTAACCACGTCTCCGCCTTAAGTGGTTCTGGCTTTCCCAAAAACTCCGGTGGTCCCAGCTCCTTGAACCGCTTAGCGGTGATGGCCAAGTGGGTTGCCATTGTTTCCACACGCCTTTAGGAACAGGAGTCTCTCTCGCCTGATGTTGCATGAATTGCATAAAGCCTCTGAACATCCCATCGTTCATCATTTCATCGGTGTTATTGTTTACCTAAGGATAATTGTCTTCCTGTTGCACATTATCCTGGATATTGATCGTTGGTGACTCAACGGTCTCATGTGCTTCATTGCTTATCTCAACATTTTCGGATGCCATTTTCAAATACTACCACAAAATAAGGGTTAATTAACATGTCACATATTATCCATATACTCTGACCGACCAATTAAATACCAAATAAACTTAGGTAGGTCATACTAGCGAAGGAATTCCCCGTCTCTCCCCTCCTAGTTTTTGTCTCACTTCTCGGCCGGGATCATATCCTAAGCTTTGATACTAAATCGTGACGCCCCCAAAAATAGGTATACATCACCCATCTTGGGTCGCCAGATACAAGGTCTTGAATACAAATACAACTTAATTATACAACGATCGTAAAAAATACGACAAAACATAGGGTTGTGAGTTTTAATACAAATATTATCATCTAGACAATATCCACACTTAATGGAGTCCTCATTACATTTATTATCACACTATTTCACAGAATAGTGATGACTACTAATGCACCATCTAGGACCATCACTCTGTTCCCCGACTAGTCCCAGCTACGTTCTCATTTCCTGAAGAGAACAATGAAAGAAAGGGTGAGCTCAACTAGCCCAATAAGAAATATTATGACTAAGATAATGCGAGAATAAATTATCATTAGCCTTCAACAATGTTAAAGCGATAGAATATAATAAACAACAAGTTTAAGCTGCGGCGGATCAAGCAATCCATTAGAAGAGTCAAGTAATGTATAAAATCTACTATCTTCATGATTTAAAAAGTTTTCATCAACTTTATCATTGAGACTCATCTTAATAAATAAAATCGAATCATCCTTGCTCCACGGCCAAGGATATTCATGTAATCATCAATGGTCGTGACTATCTTAAAGAATAATCCTGGTCATAATCATACCAACAATTGTCCACCAATGAACTACGAGGCCAATGAGGACTTTTACCACATCATTCGTCACATTACGGTCATGATTATCTACCGAATAATCCTGGTCATAATCATACCAAGTCCATCTATGCACGTAAGCCAAATATGACTTTCAACATAATATAAACATGAGGGATGATGACAATTCATAAAACAAGTTCAAGAATAAATTTTAAAGATTTATAAGTTAATTTATCACGAACTCGATAACGTCCAAATTATCGACATGATCTTTGCTTTGTGGAGTAAAATTCAAGAATGCTCGGAAGAATATTTCCATGAAAAGATCTTTGGATGAAGCGCAAATATCAAGGATATTTCACTAATTTCATGGAGTATAGAAGCGAAAGCTTTAACCAACCGAGTATAATAGAATATATGAAGCGCAAATGGATTTTCACCTTAAATGCGGTAATCCACGTATCTGATCATTTCCACAATTTAATAAGGAATGAATACGAAGGATCATTCACCATGCGATGTGGTAATCCACATAGGCGAGTTATTCAATGAGAATAATAAAGAATGGAATAAAAGAAGTATTCTCGTGCGATATGCGTGCGTGCGAATAAATAATGGAACGCAACGTAAGCGTTATTCCCAATAGAATAATAAATAATGGAACCGAATCCAAAGCGTAAACGTGCAACATACGAATGAGATATTAAACGAATAATAAATAATGGAACCAGGTCCCACGTAAACGCATACGAGACGAGGATATTACGATAGAATAATAAAGAATATAAATATTAGAAGAATTTCACCATGTATGCGGTATGCAGCATAAACAGAGTTATTCAACGTAATAATAAGAATGGAATAACAGAAGAATTTCACCATGTATTAGTACTTTGCATAGACAGGTTATTCCAACATAATAATAAAGAATGGAATAACAGAAGAATTTCACCAAGTATAGGGTATCCCGCGTATACAAGTTATTCCAACAGAATAATAAAGAATGGAATAACAGAAGTTCTCTTCATGAATAAGAAAGAAAGAATACCCCTTACGAGTACAACAAATAATATCCCCTACCTTAGAAGAAACTGGATATTGGAGTAGTGAAGTAGCAAAATACTTTTCTTCTTTCTCTCTATAGTTTCTCTCTCTAGAGTTTCAGTGAATTCATAAGAAATAATGAAGGAATGAGCTTCTATTTATAGGAGAATGGACTGAATAGTAACTAATTCATGAACGGTCCAGATTGATTTACTTTTAAACGGACGGTCCATATTGGTTTACTATTAAAACTTAAAGTAACGGTCCATACTGATTTACTATTAAAACTTTAAACCAAATGATCCATATTGATTTACTATTATAACTTTCCACCAATGGTCCATATTGATTTACTATTATATCTTCAACCAATGATTAAAAAATTACCACATCTCCTCATGGAATAATATTGTACCCAAAAATGATTTGGAATGAAAAGAAATATATCTTACTGGGTGAATAGTACCCGTGAATAGTAACTTCATGAATAGTAACTCGAATAGTAACTCGTGAATAGTAACTTCGTGAATAGTAACTCATGAATAGTAACTCATGAATAGTAACTTGTGAATAGTACTCAAATAAAAAAAGTGTCCCGAATACCGATTGAACAATATAACCTCCGGACATCAATTATTATCGAAACAAATGTCAATTTCCACTAACACAAATAATTCCAACACAATGGAACTATAAAATTCATCTTTAATCAACACGAACTTATTCATCATTAATATTATAATTCACAATATTTAACAACCGGTCGTTCCGGGAAGAGGGGGCTTTTCAGATAAGGATTTCTCCTTATTGGCGTATGATTAGGTGACCAAACCTCTCCTTGTGAGAACTTCTAGACATTGTCGATATTGCGAATAATAATATATGAATAACTTTGCCATCTCAATTATTGATTTAATAATATAACATATTATGCGGATGATCTTTGTAACAATAATTGAATCAATAATATGAGAGATATGATCAACAATTCTTATTGTGTAGCAATAATTGAGTATAACTGAGTGACTTCTCACGTAAGCATCAATAATCAATACCGTGTGCTACTATGCAACCACGCGTATTACTGTACTTTTACTACCGGGTAGTTCAACAGTTTTAACGGTAACACCTCCGTCGTTATTTTTATAGAAAGATAATTTTGTCGTTTTCTAACTACGACAATACTTCCGTTGTGGGGTCCACCAATGATTGTGTTGTCGTACAAATATTCCCTGTTAAAACGAATATTCCCCGACCAATCGAATATTATATAACCACTTGCTTACTTTGCAAAATTTATAAATACTATCCACAACTATAACATTATATCAAATCCACACCATAATATTCAAAAAAATTATTTCGAGAAAATTAAATATTTATTCATAAAATCTGGGGTCTCACAATCTCCCCTCCTTATGGAATTTTGCCCTCGAAATTTACGTCGCGCACGGTATCTTTGAAGAGGTGAGGTATCTTGACTTCATTTGATTCTAACTCTTGAGGTATAACCTTTGAGTGTCGAATATAATCCTTCTTATCCAAGATTTTAACACGTATCTCCTCATACGTTAAATCATCCGCTATCTCTCGTCTAGGTTCTAAATTAATAATGTGGTTGGTTAGTCCCCATATTTACGTAACGTCGATCGTTAAAAATGTTATGAACACGCGACATATTTGGCGGTAAAAGCGAGTCTATAAGCTACGGTTCCTACTTTATCGAGGATTTCAAATGGGCCAATTAAATCGAGGGTTGAGATTTCCTCTCTTAAATCGATTCTTGCTTCTAGAATAACGCCTCTTGAACCTTCTTAGTTCTTCATTCATCATCACTCGGGTGTGTAGCTTGGCGGCTTTAACTTTATCGATTAAAGTCGATTCTACTCGTATATTCGTTATCTTCACGCACGGGGTCTTTAACTCGTATATTCGCACTTATAACAACGCATAAATATACGATCTTCTACTCAACGCGTAGGCTACCATTTCGCTTTTCCACGATGGTATTGAATGATATGATCGTAATCTTCAACAGCTCGAGCCAACGTCTTTGGCACATTACACGTTTGTTTTGGGTGAAGAAGGGTTTTAGAAATGGGTTTTGTACTGGGGTCAATACAAAATTCGATTTCACGCTCTAGGGGTAGGCTAAGAAGTCTTCAAGAATACGTCAGAAAATTTATTAACAATAGAAATATCATTCAAAACTGTGACCCTCATCCAAGACTTGGATAGTACGTCACATTGATACCTATCAACTTGCCATCGTCATTCACGACGTCGCCTACAGAAAGTCTGGCTTTGGTGCATTTCACACAAGGAAGTCAACAACGAAAGGACCGGGACTCTTTACTTATGGCTTGATATAACAATGATTGACTTTAGTGGTTTGGTTGATTGGATTCGCATAACAGGTTGGTTAGGAATATGAAAGCTAACAACCTTACAAAAAATATGATGAGTAGTTAACCAATCGTTTCCAACAATCACATCAAAGGCAAGTATTTTCAAAGAGATAAGATCGATAGGTAACGTGAAAGTGTCGATTTGAATTAAATAAGATTTATAAATAGTAGATGTAACGAAGGTTTCTCCCAACTGAGTTTCAACAGATAAATCAAAATCTAACTTCTCCGGAGTTAAATTCAAACACTGAACACAACTAGGTGAAATAAAAGAGTGAGTAGAACCGGTATCTAACACGGTATAGACTTCACAAGAGTTTATGATTAACTTACCCGTGATAATTTTATTCAGGTTCCTCGTCAAAAAAAATGCTCTCTCTTAAACTACCGGCTTTGGCTTGTCTGGGACACCCTTTGGCATCACTATCCTAGTTGGACTTGACTTTGGTGCACAACAAAATCGGGCTAAGTGACCTTCTTTTCCACAATTGTAACATGCTTTGGACTGCATCACGCAGTTTGGACTGATATGTCCCTCCCCTCCGCATTTGAAGCATATGACCGGCGGTCGTTCTCCTTCCTTAACAGGTGCTGGTGTTGTTGTCTTTCCATCATTATTGAACATTCTCTTCTTGAAATTTCCACTTCTATTATCTTGGCCATGATTACCACCGAAGTGGTTACCATTCTTGGCGTGATAATTTCCCCACGATGGTTATCATTGTTCCGATGGTCGTTGCCACCGGTACGATTATTATCGTGTTGTTGGTCGTTACCTTTTGGTTGTGCTGAATCATTATCGCGCTCCAATAACTGAGCCCTATTCATAACATCTGAATATAAACAAAGTTTGTGAGAAATGAGGTATTGACGTATATCGGGTTTCAAACCTCTTAGAAACATTCGCGTCATTCGCTCCTCATTATCGACCAAATGGGATGCAAATCGGGATAACTCGGCAAACTTAGCCTCGTACTGCGACACGGTCATATTGTTTTGTTCCAACTTGATAAACTCCACCTCCTTCATGTGACGAATACTTTTGGGAAAGTACTTGTCGTTGAACAGCTCTTGGAACTTCTCCCAAGACATCTTGAGTGCGTCAGGCTGGGTACGTTTTATAATTCCCACCAATAATCTGCTTCTTCACGCAACATAAAGGTGGCTAAGGGAACCTTTTTCTCCTCGGAGCATCCCAAGACATCAAATATCTTGGTGATCTGCTTTAACCACGTCTCATGTTAAGTGGTTACGGCTTTCCCAAAAACTCACGGTGGTCTCGGCTCCTTGAAGCTGCTTAGCGGTGACCAATAGTGGGTTGCCATTGTTTCCACACGCATTATGAGCAGAGTCTCTCTCTTTGATGTTGCATGAATTGCATAAAGCCTCTGAACATCCCATCGTTCATCATTTCATCGATGTTATTGTTTACACGAGGATTATTGTCTTCTGTTGCACATTATCCACGGATATTGATCGTTGGTGACTCAGCGGTCTCATATGCTTCATTGTTTATCCCAACATTTTGGATGCCATTTTCAAATCGCCACAAAAACAGGGTTAATTAACATATCACATATTATCCATATACTCGTGAGCCAATTAAATACCAAATAAACTTAGGTAGGTCATACTAGCGAAAAATTCCCCGTCTCTCCCTCTAGTTTTTGTCTCACATCTCGGCCGGGGATCATATCCTAAGCTTTGATACCAAGCTGTGGCGCCCCCAAAACAAGTATACATCACCCATCTTGGGTCGCCGGATACAAGTCTTTGAATACAAATACAACTTAATTATACTGACGATCGTGTAAAATCGACAAAAAAACATAGGTTATGAGTTTTAATACAAATATTGTCATCTAGACAATATCCACACTTAATGGAGTCCTCATTACATTTATTATCACACTATTTCACGAATAGTGAGGACTACTAATGCACCATCTAGGACCATCACTCTGTTCCCAGACTAGTCCCAACTACGTTCTCATTTCTGAAGAGAACGGTGAAAGAAAGGGTGAGCTCAACTAGCCCGATAAGAAATATTATGACTAAGATAATGCGAGAATAAATTATCATTAGCCTTCAACAATGTTAAGCGATAAAATATAATAAACAACAAGTTTAAGCTGCGGCGGATCAAGCAATCCATTAGAAGAGTCAAGTAATTTATAAAATCTACTATCTTCTATGATTTAAAAGTTTTTCATCAACTTTATCATTTGAGACTCGACAATAAATAAAATTGAATCATCCTGCTCCACGGCCAGGGATATTCATGTAATCATCAATGGTCATGACTATCTTAAATAATCCACGGTCTTAATCATACAAACAATTGTCCACCAATGAACTACAGAGCCAATGAGGACTTTTACCACATCATTCGTCACATTACGGTCGTGATTATCTTTGAATAATCCTTGGTCATAATCATACCAAGTCCATCTATGCCGTAAGCCAAAGATGACTTTCAACATAATATAAACATGAGGATGATGACAATTCATAAAACAAGTTCAAGAATAAATTTTAAAGATTTATAAGTTAATTTATCACGAACTTCGATAACGTCAAATTGTCGACATGATCTTTGCTTTGTGGAGTAAAATTCAAGAATGCTTAGAAGAATATTTCCATGAAAAGATCTTTGGATGAAGCGCAAATATCAAGGATATTTCACTAATTTCATGGAGTATAGAAGCCAAAGCTTTAACCAATTTGAGTATAATAGAATATATGAAAGCTATGAAATGGATTTTCGCCGCCATGCGGTAATCCACGTGATCTGAATCATTTCCACAATTTAATAAGGAATGAATACGAAGGATCATTCACCATGCGTGTGGTAATCCACATAGGCGAGTTATTCAACGAATAATAAAGAATGGAATAACGAAGGATTCACCGTGCGTGCGATAGAATTTGCATATATAGGTTATTCCCAATAGAATAATAAATAATGGAACCGAGTCCAGTATAAATACAGATGGGATATTCCGCGAATAATAAATAATGGAACCGGTCCGGCGTAAGCGCCGAGACGAGGATATTAAACGAAATAATAAATAATGGAACCAGTCCGACGTAAATGTACGAATGAGACAGGATTATTCCGAAGAATAATAAAGAACATAATATTAGAAGAATTTCACCATGTATGCGGTGCTTGGCGTAAGCAGGTTATTCAAATGAAATAATAAGAATGGAATAATAAGAATTTCACCATGTATGCGAGACTTTGCATAAATGTTATTCAACATAATAATAAAAAATGGAATAACGAAGAATTTCACCAAGTATAGGGTATCCAGCGTATACGAGTTATTCAACGAATAATAATAAAGAATGGAATAACGAAGTTCTCTTCATGAATAAAAAGAAAGAATACCCCTTACAGATACTGACAAATAATATCCCCTACCTTAGAAAAAAGCTGGATATTGGAGTAGTGAAGTAGCGAGAATACTTTTCTTCTTTCTCTCTATAGTTTCTCTCTCTAGAGTTTCGATGAATTTGTAAGAAATAATGAAGGAATGAGCTTATTATTTATAGGAGAATGGGTGAATAGTAACTAATTCATGAACGATCTAGATTGATTTACTTTTAAACAGACGGTTCATATTGGTTTACTATTAAAACTTAAAAGCAATGGTCCATCTTGATTTACTATTAAAACTTTAAACCAAATGATCCATATTTATTTACTATTATAACTTTCCACCAAATGGTCCATATTGATTTACTATTATATCTTGAACCAACAATGATGCGAAAAATTACCACATCTCCTCATGGAATAATATTGTACCCAAAAATGATTTGGACCAAAAAATAAATATATCTTACGGGTGAATAGACCCCGTGAGTAGTAACTCGTGAATAGTAACTCATGAATAGTAATTTGTGAATAGTAACTCGTGAATAGTAACTTGTGAATATTAACTCGTGAATAGTACTTGTGAATAGTAACTCGTGAATAGTAACTCGTGAATAGTACTCCAACACAAAAAGTACCCCGAATACCCGATTGAACAATATAACCTCCAGGACATCAATTATTATCGAAACAAATGTCAATTTCCACTAACACAAATAATTCCAACACAATGGAACTATAAAATTCATCTTTAATCAACACGAACTTATTCATTATTAATATTATAATTCATAATATTTAACAACCAGGTCGTTCCTAGGAAAGAGGGGTATAAGACCCCGAATTTTATGAAATAAAAGTATTCAATTTTTCTTATAATTAAAATTCAGTAAATGGTTAAATTGATAAAAGTTAAAGTTAAGGGTGATATATGATTTTTTTTTTCAAAATATGCAAGTGGTTATAAAATATTCTTTCTGTCGGGGAATATTCGTTTGGTTGTAGAATATTCTTTACATTGGGAATATTCGTATTAACTGCAATGCGCCAACCATTTGTGGGCCCCATAACGGATAACCTGTCGGATGAAGAAAATGACAAATTTGAGTTTTTATAAATAACAGTACAGTAATCGTTACGAATTAACAACATCATTGGAATACCCGGTGGGTAAATTAAGTAATATCGTTGTTGTTGCCGAAGAGCACACACGCTTTACACAAGATTGTTGAATTATTGATTCTTACGTAAAGAAGCACTACTCAATAATTGTTACGATTATTATTGTTCGATATTTTATTGATTCAATAATTGTTGCGTTGATATTTTATATTCTTTGTTGTTTTAATAATTGTCACTACATAGTATTTTCCATTATCGAAGCAATAATTCATATTATCCTAATAATATTATTAAAAATATTATTGGCAATGTCTAGAAAGTTACGTCTAAAGAGAGGTTTGGTCACCTAATTACTTGCCTTGAGAAGGAGAAATTCTTATTGGAAAGCCCTCTCTTTCTTGAAACCTGCACGGTTGTCATTATTGTGATTACATAATATTATTTGTGAATAATCAATTATTGATTTATATGATGAGGAAAATATTCATTTTATGTGGATATAGATGGAGAAAATTTTTAAAGTGACAATTGTTGAAAATCGATATTTTATCTTTTACGATAAAATAATATTTTATTATATTATTATAATATAATAATGGTGATATTTTTACAATGAATGTGGGATATATGAGTATATGAGGAGGAAGAGTATTTTTTGTTGCAAAAGTTGTTTAAAACATGTTAAACATGTTGGTGGACCCATTTCTTGACCGAAATTTGATTATAGCCTTTAAAATCGTCCAGTATGTGGATTTCGGTCGATTTACATTTAGAATTTGGAAAACCTTTCTTACGCAAAGTTGTAGAGAATTGAATTTCCTATAAAAAATCGCGAGATTCAATTTTCTAATAAAAGAACCGTGAGACCCAGATTTTATCAATAAAGATTTAAATTTTGTCGAAATGATTTTTAATATTATGGTGTGAATTTAAGATAATATTATAGTTGTGGTAGTATTTATAAATTTTGCAAAGTATGCAAGTTGTTATAAAATATTCGTTTGGTCGGGAATATTCTTTTGTCGGGGAATATTCGATACGACGGCTCGATCATTAGTGGACCCCATTAACGAAAAGTATTGTAAGTAGTTAAACGACAAAATTATCTTTCTATAAAAATAACGGCAGAGGTGTTACTGTTAAAAATGTTGAACTACCCAGTAAAAAAGTACAATGTCTACGCGTAGTTGTATAGTAGCACACGATATTGATTATTGATGCTTACGTGAGAAGTCACTCACCTATGCTTAATTATTGCTATATAGTAATTCTTTGCATCATATCTCTTATATTATTGATTCAATTATTGTCACAATATCATCTCAGATAATATGTTATAGTATTAAATCAATAATTGAGACGACAAGTTATAAATGATTAATAATTATTGAAAGATTAAATATGTGTTGATTAAAAATAAAATGATTTGTGGTAATATTTATTCAATCCTTGATGTATATAAAAAGTCTCATTATGAGACATTTGTGGTAAGTTGATTATTTTATGGGGGCCCATATGTCATCATCTAAGAGTCTCTTCACAATAGTAATTACCTTCGTCGATAGTAATTACCTTTGTGAATAGTAATTACCTTCCGTCGATAGTAATTACCTTTGTGAATAATAATTACCTTTGTGAATAGTAATTACCTTCATCAATAGTATTTTCCTTCACAATAGTAATTACCTTCGTCAATAGTAATTACCTTTACCGACGTCGAACCACTTGTCATTTCACATTCTGAGCGTCGAACCACTTGTCGTTTCACATTACAAAGGCCGAACCACTTGTCGTTTCACATTACGAAAGGCCAAACCACTTTTCTTTTCACATCACGGTTATCGAGCCACTTGCCTTTTCACATGGCGGTGCTAAGCTAAAAATCTTCTATAAATAGAGGCCTAGTGCTTCATTATTTTTCACTTAATTCATTCAAGCTATAGAGAGAAAAGTATAGAGAGAAACTATAGAGAAAAGAAGAAAAGTATTCTAAATTTACTTCACCTTGCCAATATTCAGTTCTTCTAAAGGTAAGGGTATTATTTGTTGTACCGTAAGGGTGTTATTTTTTTTATTCATGAAGAGAACTTACATTATTCCATTCATTATTATTCTGCTGGAATAACTTTTAGTAAAAGTGGTATACCCTATACATAACCTTTGTATATGCGACATACCCTATACTTGGTGAAATCCTTATGTTATTCCATTCTTATTTATTCTCATTGTAATAACTTTTGATACGCTGAATCCCTATACTTGGTGATCTTCTTCATTATTCCATTCTTTATTATTACATTGGAATATCCTGTGCGTGTTTTACACCGACCGGTTCCGCTCTTTATCATTCTCGTTGGAATATCCTATCTGTGTGTTTTACACCGGTCCAGTTCCATCTTTATTATTCTTGTTGGAACATCCTATCGGTGTGAATTTCACCCGACCGGTTCCGTTATTATTATTTTATTTGAATAACTTTGTCTGCGCTAAGCACCGCATGCATGGTGATTTCTTTTGTTATTCCATTCTTTATTATACCCAGTTGGTTAAAACTTTGACTTATACTCCATGAAATTAGTAGAATATCCTTGATATTTGCGTTTCATCCAAATCTTTTCATGGAAATATTCTTCCGATCATTCTTGAATTTTACTCTACAAAACAAAAGATCATGTTGACAATTTGGGCGTTAATAATTCCCGGATTAAATAATTCTTGAACTTGTTTTATTGAATTATTATGTCATTGTCATCATCCTCATGTTATATTATGTTATCTTTGGCTTACGTGCATAGATGAACTTAGTATGATTATGAAAAGGGATCATTCAGGTAATAATCATGGCTTGTTATAAATGATGTGATAAAAGTCCTCGGTGGCACGTAATGCGATGATGGATAGTTTTTGGTATGATTATGACTAGGGGTGATTCTAGAGTATAGTCATGACCATTGATAATTTGATGAATATCCTTGGTCAGTAGTGCGGGGTGATTCGATGATGTGGATTATTTATTAAAACGAGTCTCAAATATAACGATGATGAAAAACCTTTTAAAACCTAAAAATAGTAGACTTTATTCTCTACTTGACTCTTTTAATGGATTGCTTATTCAACTGCAGCTTAAACTTATTGTCTATTGTATTTTATCGGTTTAACATTTGTTGAAGGCTAATGATAATTTATTCGCATTATCTTAGTCATAATATTTCTTACTGGGCTAGTTGAGCTCACCCTTTCTTTCACTGGTTCTCTTCAGAAATGAGAACATAGCTGGGACGAGTCGGGGAACGGAGTAATGGTCCAGAGGATAGCATTAGTAGTCCTCACTATTCTGTGAAATAGTGTGATAATAGTTGTAATGAGGACTCCTTTTGAGTTTGTATAATATCTAGTAGACAATATTTGTATTCAAACTCACAGTTTATGTCGTATTGTACACGACAGTTATATTAGTAAGTTGTATTTGAATTTATGTACCATGTAAGTGGCGACCCAAGATGGGTGACGTATACCTAATTTTGGGGGCGTCACAGTTGGTATCAGAGCCATAAGTGTGAAGAGCCCCGAGCCTCTCGCTGGTGACTTCATGTTGATGGGGGATGCACCGCCGCACTCTCCGTAGGGGACGCCGATCTTTTCGGTGGCAAGTGATAGGTACCAATGTGAGGTCTTGACACAAGTTGGTGTCCAGTCACACATTGGTATCGAGCTTAGGGATATGATCCCTGGCTAAGATGCGAGATAAGAACTAGGAGGGGAGAGAAGTATGACCTACCTAAGTTTATTTGTTATTTAATTGGTCGGTCAGAGTATAGGATAATATTTGATATATTAATTATCCCTTATGTTGTGGCGGTGTTTGAAATGGCGGTGAAAATATTCACAATGGAGTGAATGTGACCGTTGTGACACCTTTAATCACTAATCGAGTTAATGCGATTATCGGACGAGGAACAAATTAGAGATATCCACGTAGTGAATGAAGAACTAATTGTTGCACCCTTGAGCTAGTTGCAGAGGTAGCAAATTTGAGTGAGGAAGAAGAGGAAGAAGAGGAACTCGATGAGAATTGGTTAGAAGAAATTTATGATCAAAACTTAGAATTACAAAATCGTGTTCGTGAGCTAGAAGAACAGTTGAAGAACGACAAGCAAACGTGGAACAAAGGGATACAACAATTCAAAATTGGGTTACCCGATATGTGATGCTCGAACAAAATCACGCTTTGGCGAGGTGTAAGATATTAAAGTTGGAATCGAGAATTTAAAAATCAAAGATCAATGAAAGAAGAAACAAGCGAAGGAGAAGAATAGGCGTGCATGGGTAAAAGTCGCACAACGCGTTGATAGTGTAGAAAAGACGTCCGATCCAATAAAGCCAAAATAGATGAAATGGACTTTGCTTTTTGACAAAGAATTGGAGAACCCAACACCGAATTCGGAATTACCACATGCATAGCGGTCAACCCGAATTCGATATGGATCGAGAATAATGATTCAAATCATGGATCGAATGTGAAGAAGAAGCACTTAAGGGTGGAATGTACCCTATAGTAAAGTCAAACTTCGGTAATTTAAGCGAGAGCGTTTATTGAAAACCCAACAAATTTATTACGGTTAAGTTAATTATAAATTAATGCGAAGTCTATACTTTATTCAATACAAGTTCTACCCACTCTTTTATTCTACCTAGTTGTGTTCAATGTTTAAATTTAACTCCGGAAAAATTAGACTTTGATTTATCTATTGAAACTTCGTTAGGAGAAACCTTCGTTACCTCCACTGTTTATTAATCTTGTTGTTTCAAATAAACACTTTCACGTTACCTGTCGATTTTATCTCTTTGAAAATACTTGCCTTTGAGGTAATTTTTGAAAACGATTGATTAACTACTTATTATTCTTTTTGTAAGGTTGTTAGCTTTCATATTCCTAACCAACCTGTTATACGAATTCAAAGTAACCAAACCCTAAAGTTAATCACTGTTATATCAAGCCATAAGTAAAGAGCCCCAATCTTTTCGTTGTTGACTTCCTTGTGTGGAATGCACCGAAGCCAGACTTTTTGTAGGCGACGTCGTGAATGACGATGACAAGTTGATAGGTATCATTGTGAGGTGCTAACTAGGTTAAAGGATAGAAGTCACAGTTGGTATCAATGTAACGTACTATCCAAGTCTTGGATAAGAGTAGCAGTTTTGAATGATATTTCTATCATTAATAAATTTCTTGACATATTCTTGAAGATTTCCTAGCCTACCCTAGAGCGTGAAATCGAATTTTGTATTGACCCCAGTACAAAACCCATTTCTTAAACCCTCAAATATTTCTTCAACTAAAATGAACAGTTTACGTGGTTTATGATGAAAGTCATAATAAAAGCATTGGACTAATGAAAATCATGGGTATACGTGATATTAGTAAGTTTTATGATGAGTTATGTTGGTTAGTATGTGAAAACATGAAAGTTTCTTAGAAATCACAAAGAGTTGAAAATCAGATTTTGGTGAAAAACGTAACATGAAATTCAATTGACCATATCTCCTATTATATTTTGAATTTTTGAATGTGGTCAAGTCCTAGAGTTAGATCTATGAGTTACCTAACTAATCCAAGTGGAATTACTGGAAAAGGTGTTGTGGATTTTTGTGTGGACTGATTTTAGCAAAGGAGTGCAAAGCTGCAAAAACCAAAAAAAGCTGCTGCCATGATTTTAGAGGGGCTGTTTCGGCCACTTAAATTATGAGAAAAATTCTGGCCTTTTGGGACATGAAGGTATATGGTATAAAGTACCTCCTGTCCAAAAATGAGCTCATTCTGACTTAAAATGAGCAAGTTATGACTATTTCAATATTTAGGTTTTTCCGATGAAAAAATGCTATAACCGGGAGTTCTATAACTCCGATGACCATGAAATTTAAACTAGAAGCTCACGTTAACATGTGTAAGGCCCTGCCAAGATTTGGGAATTTTGGAGTTAAACTTGAGGTAGCTAATTTCTTAAGAAATTAATTAGAAATTGATTTTTGGAAAATAGTAAATGAATTTTAAAAAATTCGAGAAAAATATATTTTCATCATGGGACTATATTATGCTAAATCCCAGAAAAGAAATATTTTGGGACTGATTTGGTATTTTTCATGAAAATAGTTTAATTACTGAACATATGAGTTAAATATGTTATGTGAAGTATGAAAGTTGAAAATAGGATTTTATGGCTAGAGGATCCTATATAGAGTATATGCATATTTTTTTTGATGAGGATTTGATAATTGGTGATGATATCTTATGAGTATGGCATTTTGAATGATTAAATGCATTATATGGTAAAACGTAAACAATTGAGATAAATTGTTTATAAATTTAAGAAGTGATTAAAATATTGTTATAATATTAATGATATTAGATTATGAGATTATTAAGTGATTGATAACATGGGGATATTCTTGAATCTGGATAAATTATATTATAAATGTTTAATATTTATCCTTTATCTCATTTGATTGATTCTTTATATCATTATCCTCATGTTTATATTATGTTGAAAGTCATCTCGTGGCATGAAGTGCATAGATGGACTTGGTATGATTATGACCGAGGATTGTTTGGTATAATCATAACCGTAATTGAATACACGATTATCTTTGGTAGTAGTGCATGGATAATTTGTGGTCGTGATACTAATGAATACACAATTATCTTTGGTAGTAGTGTGCATGGATAATTTGTGGTCGTGATACTAATGAATACACAATTATCTTTGGCCGTAGTGCATGGATAATTTGTGGTCGTGATACTAATGAATACACGATTATCTTTGGTAGTAGTGCATGGATAATTTGTGGTCGTGATACTAATGAATACACGATTATCTTTGGTAGTAGTGCATGGATAATTTGTGGTCGTGATACTAATGAATACACGATTATCTTTGGTTGTAGTGCATGGATAATTTGTGGTCGTGATACTAATGAATACACGATTATATTTGGTAGTAGTGCATGGATAATTTGTGGTCGTGATACTTAATGAATACCACGATTATCTTTGGTAGTAGTGCATGGATAATTTGTGGTCGTGATACTAATGAATACACGATTATCTTTGGTAGTAGTGCATGGATAATTGTGGTAGTGATACTAATGAATACACGATTATCTTTGGTAGTAGTGCATGGATAATTTGTGGTCGTGATACTAATGAATACACGATTATCTTTGGTAGTAGTGCATGGATAATTAAGTAGTCGTGATACTAATGAATATCCTTAGCCAATGGTGCATGAATAATTCATGGTTGTGATATTATTAAAATGTGAGTCTCGATATTATTGGTTTTACATTTGTATATCTTTGGCTGTAGTGCAAAGATGAATTGTTAATGAATATCTTTGGTAGGATTGCAAAGATGAATTTAATATTTTCAACGATAAAGGTATTCAAGGTATCCTCACCTCTTTATCATACTGTGTATCGTACCCCTAATTTCGAGGGAAAATTCCATAAGGAGGAGATTGTGAGACCCCGATTTTTTCAATAAAGATTTAAATGTCGTCGAAATAATTTTTAATATTATGGTGTGAATTTAAGATAATATTATAGTTGTGGGTAGTATTTATAAATTTTGCAAAAAGTATGCAAGTTGTTATAAAATATTAGTTTGGTCGGGAATATTCTTTTTGTTGGGGAATATTCGTGCGACTGCTCAATCATTAATGGACCCCATAACGGAGTATTGTATCGTTAGTTAAAAACGACAAAATTATCTTTCTATAAAAATAACGGCAGAGGTGTTACCATTAAAACTGTTGAACTACCCCCTTAGTAAAAGTACAATGAATAATCTGCGTGAGTTGTATAGTAGCACACGATATTGATTATTGATCTTTACGTGAGAAGTCACTCAGCTATGCTCAATTATTGCTACAGTAATTGCTGCATCATATCTCTTATATTATTGATTCAATTATTGTCACAGTATCATCTGTATTATATGTTATAGTATTAAATCAATAATTGAGACGACAAGTTATAAATGATTAATAATTATTGAAAGATTAAATATGTGTTGATTAAAAATAAAATGATTTATGGTAATATTTATTCAATCCTTGATATATATAAAGAGTCTGTTATGAGACATTTGTGGTAAGTTGATTATTTTATAGGGGGCCCATATGTCATCATCTAAGAGTCTCTTCGTCAATAGTAATTACCTTCGTCAATAGTAATTACCTTTGTGAATAGTAATTACCTTCGTCAATAGTAATTACCTTTGTGAATAGTAATTACCTTTGTGAATAGTAATTACCTTCATCAATAGTATTTTCCTTCGTCAATAGTAATTACCTTCGTCAATAGTAATTACCTTTACCAGACGTCGAACCACTTGTCATTTTACATTACAGGCGTCGAACCACTTGTCGTTTCACATTACAGGCGTCGAACCACTTGTCGTTTCACATTACAGGCGTCAACCCACTTTTCTTTTCACATCACCAGTCGTCAAGCCACTTGCCTTTTCACATGGCAGGTGCTAAGCTAGAAATCTTCTATAAATAGAGGCCTAGTGCTTCATTATTTTTCACGAATTCATTCAAGCTATAGAGAGAGAAAGTATAGAGAAAAACTATAGAGAGAAAGAAGAAAAGTATTCGGCTACTTCACCTTGCCAATATTCAGTTCTTCTAAAGGTAAGGGGTATTATTTGTTGTACATCTAAGTAAGGGGTGTTATTCTTTTTATTCATGAAGAGAACTTCATTATTCCATTCGTTATTATTACGTTAGAATAACTTTTGTAAAAGTGGTATACCCTATACATAACTTTTATATATGCGGTATACCCTATACTTGTGAAATCCTTATGTTATTCCATTCTTATTTATTCATTGTAATAACTTTGTATCGCTGGAATCCCCTATACTTGGTGATCTTCTTCTCATTATTCCATTCTTTATTATTACATTTGGAATATCCTCATGCGTGTGTTTTACACCGGACCGGTTCCGTCTTTATCATTCTGTTGGAATATCCTATCTGTGTTTTTACACCGTGCAGTTCCATCTTTATTATTCTGTTGGAACATCCTATCGGTGTGAATTTCACCGACTTTGTTTCCGTTATTATTATTCTCATTGGAATAACTCATCATGCTAATACCGCATGCATGGTGATTTCTTTTGTTATTCCATTCTTTATTATACCCAGTTGGTTAAAACTTTGACTTCTATACTCCATGAAATTAGTAGAATATCCTTGATATTTGCGTTTCATCCAAAGATATCTTTTCATGGAAATATTCTTCCGATCATTCTTGAATTTTACTCTACAAAACAAAGATTATCATGTTGACAATTTGGGCGTTAATAATTCCTGGATTAAATAATTCTTGAACTTGTTTTATTGAATTATTATGTCATTGTCATCATCCTCATGTTATATTATGTTATCTTTAGCTTACGTGCATAGATGAACTTAGTATGATTATGAAAAGGGATCATTCGGTATAATCATGGCTTGTTATAAATGATGTGATAAAAGTCCTCGGTGGCCTGTAATGCAGTGATGGATAGTTTTTGGTATGATTATGACTAGGGGTGATTCGGTATAGTCACGACCATTGATAATTTGATGAATATCCTTGGCCGTAGTGCAGGGGTGATTCGATGATGTGGATTATTTATTAAAACTGAGTCTCAGCTATAACAGTGATGAAAAACCTTTTAAAACCTAAAAGATAGTAGACTTTATTCTCTACTTGACTCTTTTAATGGATTGCTTATTCCGCTGCAGTTAAACTTGTTGTCTATTGTATTTTATCAGTTTAACACTGTTGAAGGCTAATGATAATTTATTCTGCATTATCTTAGTCATAATATTTCTTCTTGGGCTAGTTGAGCTCACCTTTCTTCTTTCACTTTATTCTCTTGAAAATGAGAACATAAATTGGGACGAGTCGGGGAACGGAGTAATGGTCCAGAGGATAGCATTAGTAGTCCTCACTATTATGTGAAATAGTGTGATAATAGTTGTAATGAGGACTCCTTTTGAGTTTGTATAATATCTAGTAGACAATATTTGTATTCAAACTCACAGTTTATGTCGTATTATACACGATAGTTATATTAGTAAGTTGTATTTGAATTTATGTACCATGTAAGTGGCGACACAAGATGGGTGACGTATACCTAATTTTGGGGGCGTCACAAGAACTATTTATTATGAATTATTGAAGTTCCGGAATATTGGGTCTGAATTTATTTTGTTACAAAAATTATTTAAAACATGTTTTTTGTGGTTGGTGGTACCCACTTATTGTTAAGCATGGCTGAATTCAGATCCTTGAATGTGTGCGTAGGAATTTATATATAATATATTATTATTATATTAAATTTTCTACTTTGGTGTTCTAAGCAATTTCCTATAAATAGGGTGCTTAGGTTAGAATTGAAAATCACACCAGAAACTAAAGATTTCTCTCTCTTTCTCTCTTTATATATCGAGTGTATTTTTGTGAGTATTTTAGTACTTCGAGTATTGCTATACGGTGCAAGTTCTTTTAGCACTATATCCAGTATTTCAGTCAGAAGTACTATTCTTTCTGAGGTAAGGGAGATTATTTTCTTCATAAATGATATTATTTCTTCAATATCATTATGCCAAAATATTGGTTTGAATTTTTATCAAATTTGGAACTTTTTTATGTCGAGGTTACTATTCATGAGTTACTATTCATGAGTTATTATTCACGAGTTACTATTTACGAGTACTATTCACGAAGCATGATGATGTTTTTTGTGAAATTTCTATCTTTTGGTGTCGGAGTTACTATTCACGTATACGGCACTATTCACGAATACGGAACTATTCACAGAAAAATTAAATTTTCTTTTTTCGTCCAAAATATATATTATGGATACTAGCTTTGATTGTATCCATGTTTTGATCATTCTTGAATTTTATTCCACTATGATTATTTATGATGTATTTTTGGACATGGAATAGCTGAAGTACGAATCCTTAATATTTATTATTTTGTTTCACCGGGATTCGTTTTTCTTAAAATATTTTCATCATCCTCGGTCTAAATGATGATATAATCGAATATCTTTGGCACGTAGTGCAAGATGAATGATTTCGATGAATATCTTTGGCGATGGTGCGAAGATGAGCAGTGTTTAGATGAACATGACCAACCTGATGAATATTTTTTGGCACAGTAGTGCAAAGATGACATATTCTTTGAATATCTTTGGCCAGAGTGCAAAGATGAATCTGTTGATGAATATCTTTGGCTGTGTAGTGCAAAGATGAATTTATCGATATAATTATGAACAGGAACTGTGATTTGGTATAACCATGATCTTTGATGTTTCTGTTAGGTTTGTAATATTCATGGGTATGATCAAATTGCATAAAAAGTGCGGGCGTGTAAAATCGAGTTTAAAATTTACAAACCATATACCCGGATCACCCTTTATGCATAATTATTAATTAAACGAAAAGATAAAGAATAAAATCATACCCTTGAAGATCGAGCTTCCTCAGGTACAAGTTCACCTCCAAATCCTTTCGCGTTCAACTTGAATCCACCGGGGTTTTGTTCCTTCCTTTGATCAACGTTAGCCACCCATATGTTTGGCCTCTAGAGGTGATCCACCAAGGAATAATAATGATTCAAGAAGATGGGTATTTGGCTCAAACCCTAGTTTTTCTATCTCTATAGAAAAAGGCGTACTCTCCCAACTATTGGAATTACGTATGTTGTAAAAGTCAACAACCCCCCACCACCCATAATAAGACTCCTCTTATTTATAGATGTGGGCAACCCATCTTAACAATTAAGGAATTGGGTTTTATTTAATTAATTAAATTCCTTTAATTAATTAAGCTCCCTAATCTTATTAGGGATAATTAATTAAACTCCTTTAACTAATTTTTCTTCCTAATCCAATTAGGAATAAATGAGAGTACTTATATTAAATTAATTCCTAAACTCTTTTAGAAATTAAAATAATAATAATTGTAATAATATTAATAAGACTCCTCTTATTAATTTATATTTAATATTTCTAAAATATTAAATAATAAATATTAAGCTATTTAATTTATTCTATCACCATAGATTAAATTAAATATACTTAACATATTATTACGATTATGCCATTAACTTCTTAAATAATTATTCTTCCTTTTATGGTGTGACCCTTTAGGTTCTCCATATTAAACCTAGGTTGTGAATAAATCAATTAGAACAATTCTAATCTTATTTAAATAAATAAATTAAACAATTAATTTATTTAAATAAATAATATTTATTCTACAATAGGGATAAGCCTCCCTAGCGATCAACGACTTTCCGGATAATATAGATTTCAACATTAATCATTAAAGAACCTTTGAGTAAATAGTTACTGCGATGCAATTCAATCCTTCCACCATACTGATGTCCCAATTAAATATAAGACATGGAATTCTTTATCGAGTCTTATTTTATTTAATTATATGTATTTCGACTCTTAAATGCACAACTCCAAATAATGCAAATTAGAAACTCCTTTCTAATTTCATTACGCCTTAACCAAGGACTCTTTGGGTTGTCATTTATCGAATCACATAGGACATTTCTCTTCTTTTATTAGAAGTGGTAGATTCTTTATTGATCATACATTATCTCCATGTACAACTTATTATACCCAAGCATACCCTTTGATATACCCTAAGGGTCTTAAGGAATAAGTCAAAGTATAACTCATCATACACAAGATATATGATGATCTCAAGTCCAAGGATCACTTGTCTTACTATCACTACAGAATTTCTATTGACAGTAAATAAAACTCCATTAGGTATTCCTTAGAGAGCCACGTTCGATGAACTTATTCTCTAATAAGCACCTACATACTTGCTTTAGTGTCTCCACACAAATGATCATGAGATCAATCATCCTCATCCAATGAGCAAGCAACGTATGTACTTAATCTATCCGGATTCACTAATCCCCAATTTAGTAATCCATGATTGGGAACTATTTTAGTTTTAAACTTTCTAAAATTTAGATCTCATTAGAATGATCATCATCATTATTCTAAAAGCATTGCTTAAAACTATGGGTTTATCACATATTTTAAAAACGACATCATGTAGATAATTAAAAGCCTTTAATAAATAAATACTTTTATTAATAAATGAATAAGATTATTACAAAGTATATACTTTATCATCAAACATGATTGGCTTGTGTATACTACTTTCAATCTCCCACACACTAAAGCCGATCGTCATGGTATCTTATACTCTTTCTTCTCTAAGTGACGATTATCCTGCTTTTTGGATAAGCTTTAGTTAATGGATATGTAATGTTGTTCTTGAGAGTCCACTATCTCTATAGTGATTTCCCATATTTCAATGATTCTAATAATCAAATGAAAGTGCCACAACACATGTTTAGATCCAAGATGAGACTTGGGAACTATTCTAGTTTACAGAATGAACTTTTAATCCAAACAATCAACTTGCGACTTCATTTATAGCTATATACTTTGTCTTTATCACTAAACCAAGAACTCTTTCATTGTTTGGAACCTTTCCATTCTTCGCACCAATTATTGAAGGTAACCCTTTACCTTAAAGTGGATTTTCTCATCATCTTCGTGCATCAAAAAACTTGAGTCATTAAGCCCTCTAGTTTTAATTTAGACCCACCATGAATATGATCACATCCTTAGTGCCAGGTTAAGCACTTTAAGATGTTTTTCAACGTCTCATAGTAAACTTCTCCATAATATGGTGATCAACATCGGTCTCGTACATTTCATTGCATACATGATTGTCACTCATGTGATCTCTCTTTAGAGTCTGTGGGGACTATTAAGAGAGATATACTCCATAGCTCATCGACGTGAGACATCTCTTGGAGTTTGCCATGCTAAACGACTTTAGCATCAAATGAATATCGTTCTTTTCGGTTAAGTTGAGCATCCTTTTAAATCTATCTATATAGATTTGTATCCCCAATTAAGATACTCTTCCCAAATCATTCATGGAGGAATGTTTAGACAACTTTATCTTTACTTGATTGTAGCATTGGTATGTAATTCCTCATCCGTAGTATATCAACATATAATACTAGAAATTTCACGACGCCCCCATCGACCCTTTTGTACACACTAGATGTCTTACCTCATCGAATGTAACTCGGATCATCATCTTCTATGATGTGTACCTCATCATCATCATCCATGATGAATCCATACCTCCTAGGTATCTTCTGATGACTATTCCGATTTACGATTGGTTTGTGTACAATAGTTCTATCTACAAGTTCCTCTTAATTGACTTATAGTGTTTTGTGGTTCTTGAACTCTTCAAGATCTATTATCCTCCCACTAGCCCTTCATAATAAACACATTTATCTTAGAAGGCGTGTTTCGCAACAAACACCTTTTGCTAAGTAGGATTATAGAACATATACCCTAAACTTACTTTAGGATGTCACACAAATTGTACTTGTCAAATCTTGTCCCAAGCTTATCCTTTGAAACCTTTTCACATAAGTTGGACAACCCTTATCTTAACATACTTAAGATTAGGAATCCTCCCATCCATAACTTTTATGGAGTCTTGGGGCCGGATTTTGAGGTTACCATTTTAAGTGATATCTCAACCATTTCTAGGACATTATCCTAGAATGATCTTTGGAATGTCGATAAAATCATTTTGAACCGCACTACATGTCCAACAAGATACGATTTTCCTTTCGGATACATCAATCAATTATTGCGTATCAGGAGGCGTCTATTATGAGAAAACCATTTAAGATGATCTAGAAACTTATTTCACAAGTATTTATTCCTTGATCTAATCAAAGAATCTTAATACATTGTCAATTTGTTTCACTTCTGAATTCTTTGAACCTTTCAAATAATTCACACTTGTATTTCAACAAATACACACATTCAACTCTTTGAATGATCATCTCCTTTTCTTATACTAGTTTATTCAATTTGCAAAATATATTTTTCACGTAAGTCAAGTATACAAAATTTATTAAGTAATATTCCAGTTCTATACAAAACATTATTATTATAAATGAACAACAATTGTTCTTAATTATAATACCAAAGATTTTATTGTCCAACAATAAAATGGAAATAATATTTTAACAAGAACCTGAATACAATAACAACTTATTGACTTAATAGATTTGCCCGTAAAGCATTGCTAAACTATAAGTTTCTATAGCTAATGCAAAGAACTTTTGCTTCATTTTCCACACATAGGATTACTTATCTTTGTTTAGCTTTCTACTTACCTTGGTCCTTCATAAATCTATATTTATGATAACCAAAGTCGGTATCCAATACCCAAGTAGAACCTTGACTTAAAGAAAAAATTTATTTCAATCATGAACAAAAACTGTATTATAGCAGAAACTTCACTAAGCTTCTTTGGTTAGCCTCTGCAAGATGCTTCTCGCAGTTTCTTTCTAATGTCTAGGCTTATTGTAGTGGAAGCAAACTCCTTTGCTATCCGTATCAGTATTGTTCTTATTATCCTTTGTTTTTGCCTTTTCATTTACCTTCTTTGAATCGTTCTTCTTTTGAGGAAGATCCTTTGGCCCCTACCAAGAAGACTTCGTTTTTCTTGGTTGAAAGTGACTCTCAACATTTTTCAATATGTTAAGCAAATCGGTGAGGGTTGATATCTAGCTTGTTCATATGAAAATTCACAACAATTGTGAAAGGAGTTAGGAGTGAGTGCAAGATCAAATCTTGGCCCAACTCTCCATCCATGACAAAACTTCGTTGTCTAATTGATCAATCAAATTGATAATGTTAAGGACCTACTATAGTGCCATTGGCCATTCTAGATCGGAAGAGCTCCTTAGATATCTCGATATCTATCGGTCCCTACTTTCCTCACCATCAACTACTTGATGTGCGGGAATATAGTAGGAGCATTTATAGTTTCATCTTGTGGCTGAAGCTCGTTACTCATGGATCGAGAGCATGATGCATTGAGCCAATGTGCATCATCTTGCCACTTTCTAAAAGTAGCAATCTCTTCCTCGGAGGCATTATGCGCAACCATTGCAGGGATAGGCATATTAAGGATATAAGATAGTTTTTCAACCGTGAGAACTATTCTCAATTTCCTTAACCAATCCGTTTAATTCGGTCCGATTAATTTAGCATCTAATATGCTTCGCATGATAGTAATTTTAGAAATTGTAAAATTACGTAAATGAATTTGTAATTAACAACATTTTAACATACATTCTTTTATTAATTACCAAAATAAATTAGGTCTTGTTTTAAATTGGTATCTCCCACTATTTTCTTCAAACTATATTACCTCACTTATATAGTTCGACAAAATCTAATTAAAGATTTGCTAGTGAGAATAAGGATCCCATTTCAAATGTATATAGCCTTGTGGTGACACAACAAACTATATATAAATAAATAGGTAGACAACTTTTGTTAATTACATCAACTATGCAACTCTTTTCTTTTGCCTCTTAGATTATTTTGATCAAGTGGTGGCACATCCGAATCAAAATTATCCAAGTTAAGTCCGACCTAGCACTCCATATATTCAAAAAGAAAATATCATCCTTGTGGTGACACAACAAAACAATATTGTTCAATTTTCTTTATAAGCATCAAATGTGATAAATTAACATCTTAAATACTTAATATTTGCCTTGTGGTGACACAACAAACTCATATTAAATATTTAATACTCTATTAATTTTATCATGCTAGAAGGCGACGTTCGATATTCCAAATATCTTTGAACGCTTAGGACTTAATATAAAAAAATATGAGGGATTTGTTATTAATTTGTCTCATCTTGTTTAGTGCGCATGCACATATATATATAAAATACGCGTCATATTAATTAACATGCGAAACATGTTTGCATAATATATAATATATATATAGTATAAGCATGCACATATAGAATACTATATTCTACCCGGATTGATTATGGACTTTTATTCTAGTTTGGTTCACTAGAGCCACCAAGTGAACCAAAAGGTCAAACCCTAGGGGTGCAAGAAATAATATTTAAATAAAACTATTACATTTAAACCCGGGCTCCATCACAAACGGGTCTTCAAGCGCTCCTTGCTCTTTGATCTCTAATTCTTCAAAATTTAATTCTAACTATTCTTATTACAAAACTATTTTAAAATAAATAGAAACCTTGATCAGCAGTCAAGGGGAAGTACATAGGAGGGAGATAGAATTTACATTAAGAAAAATTAGATAAGGCGAGTCTACTGAGACCCCATTTAACAAAAACCCATACATTCATGCATCCAACTAAAATAAATCCAATCGCATTGGTCAATAGTCCATAATCAATCCCATTTATTATCATACACATCACCATATGCATCAATAAATAACATTCATCTTATGAATAATAAACATTTAATATATATATTGATATCATTTAATGGGCAAATTTAGTTAGTATAAAATCTAATTTTGAATCAAAATAAACTCCTTTATTTTAATCCAAATTTAAATCAAAATAAAACTATTTTATTTTAATTTATCCAATTTTGAATAAAATAAACTATTTTATTTTAATCAAAATCTTTAATCAAAATAAACTCCTTTATTTTAATTAATTATGGAATCCAATTCCATATAAAAAAATCTTTAATTAAAATAAACTCTTTTTTTTAATTAATTATGGAATCCAATTCCATGTAAAAAAAAAAATTATTAAAGGAAACACTTGATTATCTTTCCTATTCACAAATAAACTCCTTTATTTTGAATAATATGAAATCTTATTTCATATTTAAATAAACTCCTTTATTTAAGGAAACATGGATTTTCTTTCCTATTCACAAATAAACTCTTTTATTTTGAATAATATGAAATCTATTTCATATCTAAATAAACTCCTTTATTTAAGAAAACATGGATTCACTTTCTTATTCACAAATAAACTCCTTTATTTTAGAAAACATGAAATCCAATTTCAACTCCAATTAGTTATTATGGAATCCAATTCCAACTCTAATTAGTTAGCATGAAATTCTAATTTTAAAATTAAAATAAACTCTTTTATTTTAATATTTAAAATAAACCTTTTATTTTAAAATTAAAATAAATATTATTTTAATTATAAAATTATTAAGAATAATATATTATATATATATATAATATATATAATATATTATAAAATAACCAATATATATATATATATATATATATATATATATATATATATATATATATATATATCCGTATATATATATATATATATATATAATGCCACTTCCTTTTTTTTTTTTTGATGCAAGGCACGGTTTTCAAGGCAATCATGGTTTATCCAAATCAAAACTGTTTTATTTTTTTTTTTTTTTTCATCCGTGAATCACGCCAAGTTCGGTATAAAAAAAAACTTTTTTTTTTATTTATAAATTTTATATAATAAAATTATGCCCAATTAAATTGTTCTAAACACATATCAATATACATATCAAATCAAAATAATTAATAATTCGCATAAAGGTTTGGCTCTGATGCCACTGTTAGGTTTGTAATATTCATGGGCGCAATCAAATTGCATAAAAAGGTGCGAAGCGTGTAAAATCGAGTTTAAAAATTTACAAACCATATACCCCGGATCACCCTTTATGCATAATTATTAATTAAACGAAAAGATAAAGAATAAAATCATACTCTTGAAGATCGAGCTTCCTCAGGTACAAGTTCAACTCCAAATCCTTTCGCGTTCAACTTGAATCCACCGGGGTTTTGTTCCTTCCTTTGATCAACGTTAGCCACCCATATGTTTGGCCTCTAAAGGTGATCCACCAAAGAATAAAAATGATTCAAGAAGATGGGTATTTGGCTCAAACCCTAGTTTTTCTATCTCTATAGAAAAAGGCGTACTCTCCCAACTATTGGAATTACGTATGTTGTAAAAGTCAACAACCCCCCACCACCCATAATAAGACTCCTCTTATTTATAGATGTGGGCAACCAATCTTAACAATTAAGGAATTGGGTTTTATTTAATTAATTAAATTCCTTTAATTACTTAAGCTCCCTAATCTTATTAGGGATAATTAATTAAACTCCTTTAACTAATTTTTCTTTCTAATCCAATTAGGAATAAATGAGAGTACTTATATTAAATTAATTCCTAAACTCTTTTAGAAATTAAAATAATAATAATTGTAATAATATTAATAAGACTCTCTTATTAATTTATATTTAATATTTCTAAAATATTAAATAATAAATATTAAGCTATTTAATTTATTTTATCACCATAGATTAAATTAAATATACTTAACATATTATTACGATTATGCCATTAACTTCTTAAATAATTATTCTTCCTTTTATGGTGTGACCCTTCAGGTTCTCCATATTAAACCGGTTGTGAATAAATCAATTAGAACAATCCTAATCTTATTTAAATAAATAAATTAAATAATTAATTTATTTAAATAAATAATATTTATTCTAAATAATAGGGATAAGCCTCCCTAGCGATCAACAACGACTTTCCGGATAATATAGATTTCAACATTAATCATTAAAGAACCTTTGAGTAAATAGTTACCGTCTAATTCAATCCTTCCACCATACTGATGTCCCAATTAAATATAAGACATGGAATTCTTTGTCAAGTCTTATTTTATTTAATTATATGTATTTCGACTCTTAAATACACAACTCCAAATAATGCAAATTAGAAACTCCTTTCTAATTTCATTACCTTAACCCCAAGGACTCTTTGGGTTGTCATTTATCGAATCACATAGGACATTTCTCTTCTTTTATTAGAAGTGGTAGATTCTTTATTGATCATACATTATCTCCATGTACAACTTATTATACCCAAGCATACCCTTTGATATACCCTAAGGGTCTTAAGGAATAAGTCAAAGTATAACTCATCATACACAAGATACTATGATGATCTCAAGTCCAAGGATCACTTGTACTACTATCACTACAGAAATTCCTATTGACAGTAAATAAAACTCCATTAGGTATTCCTTAGCGAGCCCACG
This sequence comes from Panax quinquefolius, assembly GCA_020205615.1. Taxonomy (NCBI): domain Eukaryota; kingdom Viridiplantae; phylum Streptophyta; class Magnoliopsida; order Apiales; family Araliaceae; genus Panax; species Panax quinquefolius. The sequence continues at coordinate 92,612,248 of CM035165.1, read as the reverse complement.
TTCAATGAACTTATTCTCTAATAAACACCTACATACTTGCTTTAGTGTCTCCACACAAATGATCATGAGATCAATCATCCTCATCCAATGAAAGCAAGCAACGTATGTACCAATCTATCCGGATTCACTAATCCCCAATTTAGTAATCCAATGATTGGGAACTATTTTAGTTTTAAGCTTTCTAAGAATTTAGATCTCATTAGAATGATCATCATCATTATTCTAAAAGCATTGCTTAAAACTATGGGTTTATCACATATTTTAAAACAGCATCATGTAGATAATTAAAAGCCTTTAATAAATAAATACTTTTTATTAATAAATGAATAAGATTGTTACAAAGTATATGCTTTATCATCAAACATGATTGGCTTGTGTGCATACTACTTTCAATCTCCCACTTGCACTAAAGTCGATCGTCATGGTATCTTATACTCTTCTTCTCTAAGTGACGATTATCCTGCTGTTCGATAAGCTTTAGTTAATGGATATGTAATGTTGTTCTTGAGAGTCCACTATCTCTATAGTGATTTCCCATATTTCAATGATTCTAATAATCAAATGAAAGTGCCACAACACATGTTTAGATCCAAGATGAGACTTGGGTAAAAGCCAAATACCGAGTGTAAGATAAAAAAGATGGAATCTGAGCTGAAAGAAGAAAAAACTTAACGAGTAAGAATGAGTGATGCATGGGTAAAAGCCACACGACACGTGGATATTGTGGAAAGAGATGTCCGATCTAAGAAGACTAAATTAGATGATATGAATTTCTCTTTTTGGAAAGCAATTGGGAGAACCCAACATCAAGTTTTGAATTACCCTGTATAGAGTGGTCAACCTGAATTTGATATGGATCGAAGATTGATGATTCAGATCATGAATCAGGAGTACGAAGAGGCAATTGAAGGAGGAATATGCCCTATAGAAAAGTATGTTCCAACGGTAATGATGATGTCAAATGCTGCCCCAGACAAGTCAAAGTTGAGTAGTTCGAGGGATAGCGGTTGTCATGACTTCCCAACAAGTGAGGAACCCAAATGAAGTTATCATGGGAGATGAGCAATGGAGAAATCATGATGACCCGGGAGATAGAATCTGAAATGAAAGCAAGGTATTCTCAACTTTTCGAAATACCAGGTATGTAAATTTCGAGGACAAAATTTCATAAGGAGGGGAGATTGTAAGACCCCGAATTTTATGAAATAAAAGTATTCAATTTTTCTTATAATTACAATTCAGTAAATGGTTAAATTGATAAAAGTTAAAGTTAAGGGTGATATATAATTTTTTTTTCAAAATATGCAAGTGGTTATAAAATATTCTTTCTGTCGGGGAACATTCGTTTGGTCGTGGAATATTCTTTTTGTTGGGAATATTCGTACGACGGCGCAACCATTTGTGGGCCCCATAACGGATAATTGTCGGATGAAGAAAATGACAAATTTGAGTTTTTATAAATAACGGCGTAATCGTTCTCAATTAACATTTGTTGGAATACCCGTGGGTAAAGTAAAATGTAATACGCGTTGTTGCACGAAGACACAATCGCTTTTTTACAATATTGTTGAATTATTGATTCTTACATAAGAAGGCACTACTCAATAATTGTTACGATAATTACTTTTCGATATTTTATTGATTCAATAATTCTTGCGTTGATATTTTATATTACATTATTTTAATAATTGTCACTACACAGTATTTTCCATTATCGAAGCAATAATTCATATTATCTCGAATAATATTATTAAAAAATATTATTGGCAATGTCTAGAAAGTTCTGTGTAAGGAGAGGTTTGGTCACCTAATTGCTTGGCCAAGATGAGAGAAATTCTTATTGAAAGCCCCTCTTTCTTGAAAACCGTCTGGTTGTCATTATTGTGATTCGTAATATTATTTATGAATAATTAATTATTTATTTATATGATGAGGAAAATATTCATTTTATGTGGATATAGATGGAGAAAATTTTTAAAGTGACAATTGTTGAAAATCGATATTTTATCTTTTCTGATAAAATAATATTTTATTATATTATTATAATATAATAATGGTGATATTTTTACAATGAATGTGGGATATATGAGAATATGAGGAGGAAGAGTATTTTTGTTACAAAAGTTGTTTAAAACATGTTAAACATGTTGGTGGACCCATTTCTTGTCGGAAATTTGATTATAGCCTTTAAAATCGTCCGTATGTGGATTTCGGTCAATTTTTGTTTGGAATTTGGAAAACCTTTATTCTGCAAAGTTGTAGAGAATTGAATTTCCTATAAAAACTCGCGAGATTCAAATTTTCTAATAAAAGAGCTATTTATTATGAATTATTGAAGTTCCGGAATATTGGGTCTGAATTTATTTTGTTACAAAAATTATTTAAAACATATTTTTTGTGGTTAGTGGGACCCACTTGTTGTTAAGCATGGTTGAATTCAGATCCTTGAATGTGTGCATAGGAATTTATATATAATATATTATTATTATTATATTAAATTTTCTGCTTTGGTGTTCTAAACAATTTTCTATAAAGAGGGTGCTTAGGTTAGAATTGAAAATCACACCAGAAACTAAAGATTTCTCTCTCTTTCTCTCTTTATATATATAGTGCAAGTTCTTTTAGCACTATATTCAGTATTTCAGTCAGAAGTACTATTCTTTCTGAGGTAAGGGAGATTATTTTCTTCATAAATGATATTATTTCTTCAATATCATTATGCCAAAATATTGGTTTGAATTTTTATCAAATTTGGAACTTTTTTATGTCGGGGTTACTATTCATGAGTTACTATTCATGATTTACTATTCACGAGTTACTATTCATGAGTTATTATTCACGAGTTACTATTCACGAGTACTATTCATGAAGCATGATGATGTTTTTTGTGAAATTTCTATCTTTTGGTGTCGGAGTTACTATTCACGTATACGACACTATTCACGAATACGCACTATTCACAGAAAAATTAAATTTTCGTTTTTCATCCAAAATATCTATTATGGATACTAGCTTTGATTGTATCCATGTTTTGATCATTCTTGAATTTTATTCCACTATGATTATTTATGATGTATTTTGGACATGGAATAGTTTAAGTACGAATCCTTAATATTTATTATTTTGTTTCACCGGATTCGCTTTTCTTAAAATATTTTTCATCATCCTCACCCTAAATGATGATATAAATCGAATATCTTTTGGCTTTAGTGAAAAGATGAATGATTTTTGATGAATATCTTTGGCCAATGAGTGCGAAGATGAGCAGTGTTTAGATGAACATGACCAACCGATGAATATTTTTGGCTCAGTAGTGCAAAGATGACATGTTGTTGAATATCTTTGGCCAATGAGTGCAAAGATGAATCATTGATGAATATCTTTGGCTCAGAGTGCAAAGATGAATTTATCGATATGATTATGAGCAGAACTGTGATTTGGTATAACCATGATCTTTGATGTTTCGGTGATGAAAATTAACTTTGTCTGGATGAGAAAGGAATTTAGAACTACAATTACGATTATGAGTTATACACGTGATTATGGATGAAATTATTGATTAATGTTACTGTGGATAAAACATTGTTGATGGACTTTTAACATGGAGAAGATAAGAGATTTTGTGGTCTATTTGACTCATCTAATGGATTGCTCGTTCCGCTGCAACTATGGTTGAAAAGTTTTATCATCTACCATATGTTTTAAATCTCTGATTTATTACTGTTGAAGGCTATTGATAATTTATTTATCTTTAGTCATGATATTCTTTACTGAGCTAGTTGTGCTCACCCTTTTGCTTCACAATTCCTTTCAGGTAATAAAAGTGTAGCTGGGATAAGCGGGGAATAACAGGGGAATAGAACGGTGGTCTATAGATGTTGAGGGTAAGGTGAATTTAACTTGAAAGGGTGTTTTGCCACTATCATACAAGATGTCTAATGACATACAACCTCATGTCATCATAAGACAGGGTTGTACTCATCCACTTGCTGAGTATATTTACAAGCACTACCTATATAATCTTGGTGTTTGTTTGGAGTATAATACCCAATTAGAGACAGTGGAGATAATGATATGTCAAGAAAGACTACCACTTGGAAGAATATGATAAGTAATCTTTTCGTTTTTCTTTGGGGTCTATTAGGGTCAACCAAGGATAATTACAATGGCCATATGATATCTATCATAACGTAAAAGCATGGCCTCCCATGTACGAAGGTTTCCTTGAGAACTTCCCAAAAATTCTAATTTCTAAAATAGTTTTTGACTATACCTTTATGTAAGGTGTCATTGTGACGTGCTATCCAAAGTTGGTGTCCAAAGTTACAGTTGGTATATATTTGTATCCAAACTCACAGCATATGTATTGTTGTATTTTGCACGACAATTGTTGTAATAAAGTTGTAGTTGTTTTCTGTACCATGTATTTGGCGACTCAGAATGGGTTGGATGGAATGGACCTATTTTGGGGTTGTCACAGTTGGTATCAGAGCTTAGGGATATGGTCTCTGGCGGAGATCGAGGAATATAACTAGGAGGGGAGAGATGAGTAAATCCTTCGCTAGTGTGTCCTACCTAAGCTTAATTGTTGGTCGGTCATAATATACGGATATTATGTGATACGTTAATTTGCTTAATTAACCCTTGTTTTATGGCAGTATTTGAGAATGGTAGCTGAGAATGCTAACAATGGAGTGAATGAGACTATGGGGATACCTCTAATCACTAACCATGATAATGTGATGTCAGACGAAGAAGGAATTAGAGATATCCACGTGGTGAGTGAAGAATTGATAGTTGCACTCGAAATAGTCGCAGAGGTAACATAATGAGAGTGAGGAAGAAGAGGAAGAAGAGAATTACGAGGAGAGTTTATTAGAGGTATTATATGATCAAAATGTAGAATTTCAAAATCGTATTCATGAGTTAGAAGAAGCGAATTTGAAGAACGACGGTGATTGTGGAACAAAAAAGGATGCAACAATTCAAGCTTGTATTACCCGATATGTGATGCTTGAACAGAAGCATTCTTTGGCAGAGTGTAAGATGATAAAGATGGAATCTGAGCTGAAAGAAGAAAAAACCTAACGAGTAAGAATGAGTGATTCATAGGTAAAAGCCACACGACACGTGGATATTGTGGAAAGAGATGTCCGATCTAAGAATACTAAAATAGATGATATGAATTTCTCTTTTTGGAAAGCAATTGGGAGAACCCAACATCGAGTTTTGAATTACCCTGTACAGAGTGGTCAACCTGAATTTGATATGGATCGAAGATTGATGATTCAGATCATGAATCAGGAGTACGAAGAGGCAATTGAGGAGGAATATGCCTTATAGAAAAGTATGTTCCAACGGTAATGATGATGCCAAATCTTTTTTCCAGATGTCGAATGAGTAGTTCGAGGGATAGCGGTTGTCATGACTTCCCAACAAGTGAGGAACCCAAATGAAGTTATCACGGAGATGAGCAATGGAGAAATCATGATGACCCGTGAGATAGAATCAAATGAAAGCAAGGTATTCTCAACTTTTCGAAATACTGTGTACGTAAATTTGGGGACGAAAATTTCATAAGGAGGGAGATTGTAAGACCGAAATTTTATGAAATAAAAGTATTCAATTTTTCTTATAATTACAATTCAGTAAATGGTTAAATTGATAAAAGTTAAAGTTAAGGGTGATATATGAATTTTTTTTCAAAATATGCAAGTGGTTATAAAATATTCTTTCTGTCGGGGAATATTCGTTTGGTCGTGGAATATTCTTTCTGTTGGGGAATATTCGTACGACGGTGCAACCATTTGTGGGCCCCATAATGGATAACTGTCGGATGAAGAAAACGACAAATTTAAGTTTTTATAAATAACGGCGTAATCGTTACCGTTAACACTGTTGGAATACCCGGTGGGTAAAGTAAAGTAATACGCGTTGTTGCATAGTAGCACACGGTTTTACATAGTATTGTTGAATTATTGATTCTTACGTAAGAAGGCACTACTCAATAATTTTTACAGTAATTACTGTTCAGTATTTTATTGATTCAATAATTGCTGCATTGATATTTTATATTACTGTTGTTTTAATAATTGTCACTACACAGTATTTTCCATTATCGAAGCAATAATTCATATTATCTGAATAATATTATTAGAAAACATTATTGGAAATGTCTAGAAAGTTCTGTCTAAGGAGAGGTTTGGTGACCTAATTGTGCGCCAGTAAGAAGAAATTCTTATTGAAAGCCCTCTTCCTGAAACCGCTTAATTGTCATTATTGTGATTCTGTAATATTATTTATGAATAATTAATTATTGATTTATATGATGAGGAAAATATTTATTTTATGTGGATATAGATGGAGAAAATTTTTAAAGTGACAATTGTTGAAAATCGATATTTTATCTTTTCTGATAAAATAATATTTTATTATATTATTATAAAATAATAATGGTGATATTTTTACAATGAATGTGGGATATATAAGTATATGAGGAGGAAGAGTATTTTTGTTGCAAAAGTTGTTTAAAACATGTTAAACATGTTGGTGGAACCATTTCTTTACTGAAATTTGATTATAGCCTTTAAAATCGTCCGTATGTGGATTTCGGTCAATTTCTATTTGGAATTTAGAAAACCTTTCTTCTGCAAAGTTGTAGAGAATTTAATTTCTTATAAAAACACGCGAGATTCGAATTTTCTAATAAAAGAGCTATTTATTATGAATTATTGAAGTTCCAGAATATTGGATCTGAATTTATTTTGTTACAAAAATTATTTAAAACATGTTTTTTGTGGTTGGTGGGACCCACTTGTTGTTAAGCATGGATGAATTCAGATCCTTGAATGTGTGCGTAGGAATTTATATATAATATATTATTATTATTATATTAAATTTTCTGCTTTGGTGTTCTAAACAATTTCCTATAAATAGGGTGCTTAGGTTAGAATTGAAAATCACACCAGAAACTAAAGATTTCTCTCTCTTTCTCTCTTTATATATCTAGCATATTTTTGTGAGTATTTTAGTACTTCGAGTATTGTTATATGGTGCAAAGTCTTTTAGCACTATATCCAGTATTTCAGTCAGAAGTACTATTCTTTCTGAGGTAAGGGAGATTATTTTCTTCATAAATGATATTATTTCTTCAATATCATTATGCCAAAATATTGGTTTGAATTTTTATCAAATTTAGAAACTTTTTCATGTCGGGGTTACTATTCATGAGTTAATATTCATGAGTTACTATTCACGAGTTACTATTCATGAGTTATTATTCACGAGTTACTATTCACAGTTAGTACTATTCATGAGAAGCGTGATGATGTTTTTTATGAAATTTCTATCTTTTGGTGTCGAGTTACTATTCACGATACTCACGATATCGACACTTTTCAAGAATACGTTTATTCACGAAAAAATTAAATTTTCGTCTTTCCAAAATATCTAAACAATTTCCTATAAAGAGGGTGCTTAGGTTAAATTGAAAATCACACGTTAAACTAAAGATTTCTCTCTTTCTCTCTTTATATATATAGTCACGATACTATATTTTCAAGAATTCACTTACTATTCTTTTCGAGGTAAAGATTATTTTCTTCAAAATGATATTATTTCTTCAATATCATTACGTCCAAAATATCAAATATTTTTTATGTGGATACTATTCATGAGTTACTATTCATGATTTACTATTCACGAGTTACTTTGATCATTCTGATGTTTTTTGTGAAATTTCTATCTTTGAATTTTTCATTTATTCACGACTATGATTATTTACTAGCTTTGATGTATCCATGTTTTGACATTCTTGAATTTTATTCCACTATGATTATTTATGAATACATGGAATAGGCTGTATCTGAATCCTTAATATTTATTATTTTGTTTCAATTGGATTCATTTTCTTAAAATATTTTTCATCATCCTCATCCTAAATGATGATATAATCTGAATATCTTTGGCACATGAAAAAGATGAATGATTTTGATGAATATCTTTGGTCAAGAAGTGCGAAGATGAACAGTGTTTAGATGAATATGACCAACTCGATGAATATTTTGGGCCGTAGTGCAAAGATAACATGTTGTTGAATATCTTTGGCGATGAGTGCAAAGATGAACTATTGATGAATATCTTTGGCTCAGTAGTAAAAGATGAATTTATCAAGATAATTATGAATGAGGAACTGTGATTTGGTATAACCATGATCTTTGATGTTTCGGTGATGAAAATTAACTTTGTCCTGGATGAGGAAAGGAATTTAGAACTACAATTAAGATTATGAGTTATACATGTGATTATGGATAGGAATTATTGATTAATGTTACGAGGATAAAACATTGTTGATGGACTTTTAACATGGAGAAGATAATAGATTTTATGGTCTATTCGACTCTTCTAATGGATTGCTTTCGTTCATTTGCAACTATGGTTGAAAAGTTTTATCATCTACCATATGTTTTAAATCTACGATTTATTATTTATTGAAGGCTATTGATAATTTATTTATCTTTAGTCATGATATTCTTTACTGAGCTAGTTGTGCTCACCCTTTTGCTTCACAATTCCTTTCAGGTAATAAAAGTGTAGCTGGGATAAGCGGGGAATAACAGGGGAATAGAACGGTGGTCTATAGATGTTGAGGGTGAGGTGAATTTAACTTGAAGGGTGTTTTGCCACTATCATACAAGATGTCTAATGACATACAACCTCGTGTCATCATAAGACAGGGTTGTACTCATCCACTTGCTGAGTATATTTACAAGCACTACCTATATAATCTTGGTGTTTGTTTGGAGTATAATACCCAATTAGAAATAGTGGAGGTAATGATATGTCAAGAGAAGACTCGTCATTGGGAAGAATATGATAGTAATCTTCTCATTTTTCTTTGGGGTCTATTGGGTCAACCAAGGATAATTTTGTGGCCATATGATATCTATCATAACCTAGAAGCATGGCCTCCCATGTACGAAGGTTTCCTTGAGCAGTTCCCAAAAATTCTAATTTCTAAAACAATTTTTGATTATACCTTTATGTAAGGTGTCATTGTGACGTACTATCCAAAGTTGGTGTCCAGAGTTACAGTTGATATATATTTGTATCTAAACTCACAGCATATGTGTTGTTGTATTTTGCACGACAATTGTTGTAATAAAGTTATAGTTGTTTTCTGTACCATGTATTTGGCGACTCAGAATGGGTTGGATGGAATGGACCTATTTTGGGGTTGTCACAAGGGGATTTTCGATAAGGATTTCTCTTTATTGGCGCGCAATTAGGTGACCAAACCTCTCCTTGACATAACTTTTAGACATTGTCAATATTGCAAATAATAATATGAATAACTTTGCCGTCTCAATTATTGATTTAATAATATAACATATTATGCATGATAATCTTTATAACAATAATTGAATCAATAATATGAGAGATTATGATGCGTGAATTCTTCGTAGCAATAATTGAGTATAACTGAGTGACTTCTCACGTAAGCATCAATAATCAATAATGTGTGCTAATATGCAACCACGCGTATTACTTTACTTTTACTACCGGGTAGTTCAACAGTTTTAACGGTAACACTTTTGCCGTTATTTTTATAGAAAAGATAATTTTATCGTTTCTAACTAACTACGACAATACTTCCGCTAGGGTCCACTTAATGATTGTCTTGTCTTTGCAATATTCCTGTTAAAATGAATATTCCCCGACCAATCGAATATTATATAACCACTTGCTTACTTTGCAAAATTTATAAATACTATCCACAACTATAACATTATATCAAATCCACACCATAATATTCACAAAATTATTTCGAGAAAATTAAATATTTATTCATAAAATCTGGGGTCTCACAAGATGATTCATTCCTAGCAGAGAAGTGATCGTTCATTCATCTAGTGGGTTGCTTAACCTAGAACTTTGTTCAACAACTTACTGACACTCCTTCCGGATGTTTCCATCTGTTATGATGGAACAATGAGGAATGTCTGCAGTAATTCAATTACCTTTATTATTCGAGTATAGGACCCAACAGGAACTACGACCCTTTTTTTTTCCCGGTTCCCGACTCAAGTAGAGATTCCACATAACAATTCTCATAAACTAAGTAGCATTTTCAATTATATATGTACTATACTTTGAAACTTAGAAACCCGTTTGACATACACTCAGTAGGGGTAAATGTCGAACAGTCCCCAGTTTGGGACTGTTATTGGATGTTATGTCTCTCACTTAGGTCGGTGCAAATATGAAACGGTACATTTTTTGTTATTTTGAAGATTAATCGACTGTTATCTCTATATGTTCTCCGAGTGTATACTTAGATTAAGTTATCTTAGTCTATTTCGTGTGCTTGGAGACCATGGGGAGGTGTTGTCGAAATTTTCTTGAAACTCATGAAACGTACTCAATGTGTTTGCACTAGTGACGAGACGCATCCAATAACGGGATAGAAGCCTTACCCCTGTCCTGTAGAGATACTAGGTAAAACTAATTCACGCATGAATATTCAAATTAACTTAATGCGTACTTCTGTGTAGTTAAAAATGTCACCGACCGGGAGTTGGATGTCTGTGTAGGATACCCAGTGATGGGAGGGGATTAGTCTCAGCTTATCATGTTGGGGTTTTAGATTTCTTGAACAAAGCACTAGAACATACGGATGATCCGAACAGGAATATGTGATGCCCGTGTGTCAAGTGTAAAAATCTGATCTGAAAGAAAGTCGACGAGATTAAATTCAACTTATTTTCTCGTGGATTTGTGGATGGGTACTTCATATGGACTCATCATGGGGAATCAGAAGTGATTGAAAATATTGTGGAACAACCAATTCCACATGCTTCATACGTCGAACACTATGATCCAGTTGAGATGTTGGTCGATGCTTATGGCCCCTACTACTATTGACTGGGCTGAATATGAACCTTCTTCAAGCAATGCGAAGCAAGTGCCAAATGATACAATTGCTGCCTTTTACAAGTTGCTATCTGAATCTAGGGTCGCGTTGTATCCATAAAATTATACGGACACCAAGCTTTCTACAGTGACGAAGCTCTTACACTTCAAGAATGAGCACGACTGTAGTGAGAGAGGTTTCAACGATTTGATCACTATAATTGGATAGTTCTTACCCAAGGATCATACTCTTCCTGCGAATTATTACGAAGTGAAGAAGATGGTCAAGGGGTTAAATATGGGGTATCAGAAAATCGATGCTTGTGAGCAAGATTGCATGTTATACTATGGGGAGGACAGAGATAAGGGACAGTGTGATATATGCAGCTTATCGCACTACAAGGTTACAAAATGTGGGGGAAGGAGAAACATGTTCCCAGGAAAATCTTACGGTACTTTCCACTTGCGCCGAGACTTTAACGGCTATTCATGTCGTCTCATATACCTCAACATATGAGTTGGCATTGAACAAGGGATGTCGTGCCTGGTTAGCTGACTCACCCAGCAGATGGAGATGAATGGAAGAGATTTGATGTAAATTATCCTGAGTTTGCGGAAGAAGTTAGGAATGTTAGGCTTGGCATGGCTACTGATGGCTTTTGCCCTTTTAATAATTTTAGCCAGCCGTACTCAGTTTGGCCAGTCATTATGGTCGCTTATAATCTTCCACCGGCAATGTACATGAGGGATCCGTATTTGTTTTTGACTTCGCTCATTCCCGGGGATAAAAGTCCTACAAAAGACCTTAATATGTACCTTTAATCGTTAGTGGATGAACTAAAGATGTTGTGGGAGATAGGGGTTCAGACGTATGATAAATTGATATGCGAGAATTTTATCTTAAAGGCAGCCCTGTTATGGACTATCACTGACTTTCCGACTTTTGGGATGGTTAGTGGTTGGTCAACTCACGGGAAGCTGTCCTGTCCAGTGTGTATGGGGGATGTGCAAGGCAACCAGTTGAAGCATGGGCGAAAATGTAGTTTCTTTGGAACTGCTCGTAGATTCTTGCCTCTTGATCACAATTACAGAAAGATGTCTGCATAGTTCAACAGAAAGATAGAGAAGAAGAGGGTTATTGGTCGGCTGTCGGGCAGTGAGGTCTTGGGCTGGTTGAATCAACTTGATTTTCCTTTGCCGGGGAAGGAACACAGTAAATTGAGAGCAGCCAGGTACGGGAAGACTCATAATTGGACACACTTGCCTATATGGTTTGAGTTGTCGTATTGGGGCACACTTTCAGTTCGTCATTGTATAGATGTCATGCATACCGAAAAGAATGTTTTTGAGAACTTGTTTTACACCGTGTTAGATGCGAGTGGTAAAACTAAAGACAATGACAATGCTCGAAAAGATTTGGAGGCATTGAATATTAGGCCAGAATTGTGGCTTCGCCCTAACACTACGAAGCCTAAAGCTCCATTTTATCTTACTAAGCAACAAGTTGAAGACGTCTGTAAGTGGGTTAGTGGGTTGAAGCTCCCAGATGGATATGCGTCGAACATAACACGTTGTTGTAAGGTTGAGCAATTGAAAATTTCTGGATTCAAGAGTCACAATTGTCATGTATTCATGCAGAAGTTGATTCCAATTGCATTTCGTGAGATGTTACCCAGAAAAGTTGGAGATGCATTGACCGAACTGTCAAATTTCTTTCGAGATATTTGCTCAACTATAATTAAGTACAGTGACGTCGAGCAGATGGAGAAGAATATTGTGCTTACCATGTCCAAGCTTGAAATGATCTCGTTTACAGGATGTAGTTGTACTCAATTATCACGGCGACAAAAAGGTAGTTACATTTAAGTGTAGCTGGTTTGATACTGAAAAGGGGGTTAAAGTTGATCGTAATAGAATCACAACCGTGGATATCAAGTCGGTGTTAAAGTGTGATGATGTGTACGTGTTAGCAAGTCAAGTGACTCAAGTGTATTATGCTCCTAATGTCGTAAATACTCGAAGCCCCTGGTACACAGCAGTCACTACTAAAACACGTTCATTTAATGCTGATAACATGTTTGGTATGGATGAGGTGTTGCAAGAAGATGTGAGCAACCCATTGGCCGTAGTGTTTAGTGTTTCATGCTGAAGATGTGGTGAATACTGATGTCACTGACGTACCTAACAATGAGGATGTCGAGGCCCTGGTACACATGAATGATTATATAGTTGTTGAGGATGATAACGATGACGAAACTGATCTCGAAACTAAGGATGAGGAAGATACCGAATCCGAGAATGATATACACGTTGATTCTGATGGGTTTGATGACGTGCGTAATTGAAAATGAGCATTCAAATTAGTACTTACCTCATATTGTTAAACCTTACATATTAGAATAATCTACCATTTTTGTTATTGCAGTAGGATATTCATGGCTAGACATAGCGGTGGAGGTCGTCGAGGTGGTGGGCGATCCGAGATCGGAGACTAGAGCTACGATGGAGGCTCTTCTTCAGGCGCGAGTAAGTTATCTTAACTAGGATTTAAATATATATCAAGCTACATTAATTACAATGATTATTGAAGTACTATGTTAAATATAATTATTACAGATGCACATCGTCGACGACACCGAGGGACGAACCTCGGTATATTTGGTCGTCTCGTAAGCGATTACTACTTATGATCTTAAGGTGGATGTCGTTTCCCGTGAGTAAGTGTTAATATATTCGTACTATTTCTATCAGTTATTGCAAAACACAATTCACATAACACATATTGTTATACTTTTTCTGTAGTATACTAGAACCGGTGGTTAAGCACACCCTACACGCGATTTGTTTGACGCATCTCCCGAGAGGGTGCATGCGGTTCGGTCGAGATCTGTGATGCGATGCCGCTTTTATGCAGCACTGTCTTTGCGGGAGTTCCACGTAAGTTAAGCATATTATCACTACATAGTTGTATTGGGATGACTAAATCAATTGTTCTTAATTTTAAATAATCTTTTGTTATAGGTTTATTATCGATTTGACCCGAGCATCTCTCAGTCAGCTGGCGATGATGTGATTGAGCATCACGTCACTGCGAATTACTCTGGATGGCTGTATGAGATGCGACAGAAGGCAGCCCGGGCAGTTGTGGACCAGCCTGGGACCACCATCAGAGATCATCGACCAAGCGTAGTCTCGATTTAGCCTAGGAGGCTATGTATGCAAGACTGGAAGGTGATGACTTCAAGAAAAAAATCTCGAGCGGCGAAGAAGAACCGTGGTCAGCTCCGGATAGTACACACCACTGGTTCTCAATCGTTCGAGGAGGCGAAGATGGTAAGTGCGTTGTATTTAGTTATTTATGTGTCAAGTTCTCACACAAATACTTAAGACCTATTTTATGATTGTTTGTATTAGGCATTGGGGAGGACCTTGGTAGAGATCCTACCATTCTAGAGTTTTGGGATCGAAGCCCACACGCCTAAGGACGAGCGTGCTTTGTCTCAGGCAGCTTTATCTATACGGGTAAAACTCATCTTACTATTTAGCTTTTAATAATATCTAATCATAACTAAAATGATATAATTAACATACGTTATCTGGAATACATTACGAGACCAATTTGAGAGGCTTGGGACGAGCGTATAGGTCATTTGCCGGAGACTATTAGGAGGGGTTCTGAGCCGTTAGATTCCACCACCCCTCTTTTCGATATTGTATTAGATTGGGATGAGGAGCTGAGACTATGGGTCGCGTCTTAGGATCCCCCTACTAGAAGTACCAGCAGATATCGAGTGTTGGGTCTGCCGAGGATACTCGCATACACTTCCCGGAGGTAATACTTTTTAATGTTTCACGAAATTAGCTGAATTTATCACATTATATAAATTATTATTAGTAATCGAATTTGTATCTCTTTATAGGCTCCAGCCAGCCTTGATGGTCAAAAGCATATGTCGGACCATCTCATCTGGTAGCAGCTTGGATGACAATATTTTTCGACAGCTGATAGGGCGTGTCGGATAGGTTCCATCTGGAATTCGGTCTTTCGGCGTCGTGATTGCCTTCCATTCTCGTCTTCACCAGATTGCTCAGATATTATAGCGAGGGCCTCTGCAGAGAAATGCAGGATTACCACGGGAGCGATTCGGCGCTTGAGCGCCGAGATGCTCGGATGGTGATTACCCTCTTGGAGGAGGCTTTTAAATCGCCCCACCTACTACTCGGTATTCTTATTGTTTATGTTTTTCAATTAAGGCTATTTTGTTAATTCTCATAAATATATATATATATATATATATATACTGGACTAATGATTTATATTTTGATTCTATCAATGTGGGGGCTGCGATGGCGACCAGGCTGGCGATGATGAGCAGGAGCACTAGTCTGATTTCCATACACCAGAGCAGCGTCGTTCACCTCTGCCCGAGGATGATCATACTTTTACTAGTTTATAGTTCATTTGTATATATTTATGTTATTGTAGAACTTTTGTATATATTATATTATTGTCTAATTGCGTATGTACAACTATTGTAAATTATATTGTTTAACATTTATGGAACATTAGCTTATATTTGTAATTGGTTAGCTTATAATACGTTTTGGTGGATATTTGAATTTGAATATGAATGATAATGAGTTAAAGATTAAGTTTTAGTGCTACGTTGCATATTTGAATGTGAGATACATGTTTATATTACTGTGTATTGGGTTGTGACAGGTTACAGGTACATTAATGGGTTTAAAGACCTAGAAACTAAACTTTTAAAATCTGCAATTAAAAAAAAGGATAGTTAATTTCGACGGAATAAGGTATTTACGACGGAACTTCCCTCGGAAGTAACAAATAAGCAATTTTTAATAAATGACGAAATATCCTAATTTTAGTCGAACACACGTTATCTTCGACGCAACGAATCCGTCGTAACTACTCTATCTCCGACGCACATTCCGTCGAATTTAATAATTAGCTAATTTTAATGAATAGTGGGTTATTTAATTTTTCAGTCGGACATAAGATAATTCCGAGGGAATGCATCCGTCGAGCACAAGTACTGTTATATTCGACGAAAAAGTTTCGTTCTATATATTATGTCGAAAATAGTTAATGTTCGACGTACATCCGTCGGAGATACGTTCGTCGAGGATAATGAAATTCCAACAAAATTTTTGACGGATCTTATTTTCGACGCGATTATTTACGACCGAATATCTGACGGCTATTTCCGTCGGGAATAATATATGTTCGACTGAATAGGCGCATGTCCGACGGAATAGTCCATCAGACTTAAGGTTTTTTCTTGTAATGCAACTCTAAACACCATATGGAGGGCATAATTGTCTTAAGGACATAGTACCAAGTACTAGCCTTGACAAATTAGTTACTGCAAGATAAGTTTATATATATATATATATATATATATATAGTCTATTTTAAGGTTTCTTACATTTAGTGTTGTTTCATGATCTAGCAAAGAACCCATTAGTTCATCAAATGAAAAAATAGATAAGTCTTTAGATTCCTCGATCGCAACAACAACATGATCAAATTTTTTAGTCAAGCTCCTTAAAACTTTGGCAACAATAGTTTTATCAGAAATTTCTTCACCATATGACCTCACTTGATTAACAATTGCAGTAGCTCTAGATAAAAAATCTTGGACTGATTCATTGTCTTTCATAAATAAAGTTTCAAATTCACAACGAAAAGATTGGAGTTTCACGGTAATTACCTTTGATGAACCTAGAAACTCATTTTTTAGAGTCATCCAAGCTTCTTTTGAAGTCTCTTGCTTCTTATTTTGAAAAAGGCTTCTCACTTTATTGAAAGAGTTTTATTACGGAAGTAATAGGATCTCCGATTACGGAGAGGAGATTGAGGCGGATGTAGCAACATACATGAGATGTATGTTGTGAACCGAACAAATCTCGATGCATTATGTGATTGAATTTTCTTTGTTTTGCATATTAATTTCTATTATCGCAAATTAATTATCTAAAAATTCAAAAGGCCTAAGATAAATTTTAAATTTGTAATAAACTATTCAACCCCTTTCTAGAATATTATTGGACTTTCAGACACATGATCCATCATCAAACAAAATTAAATATCTAGTGTTCATTAATTGCCCAACACTCAACAAGTTATGTGCTAAACTTGGGACAAAGAAAACATTGTGAAGAAGTCTAACTTGACCATGATTAGTATCGATAGCTACTGTACCTTTCCCTTTAACCTGAATTTGCTTATTGTCTCCAAGTCTAATGTGCTTCCGTTGAGATTCATCAATTTCTTTGAACATTGATCTTGTTCCTAACATATGGTTAAAGCAACCACTGTCCACAAACCAAACACGACTTTCATCATCGTTAACATTGCAATAGGCCATGAACAGTTATTCTCATCTTTGTTTTCCTCAGCATAGCTTGCTTGATTTTCTTTACTCTTGCAAAAATCATTTATGTCCGTAACGATTACAAAAGGTGCACCAGAGTCCTTTATCTTTGTTTCTTGGCAGAAATCCTCAGTAACCTTTTTTTTGCTCAGATTGCCCATCAAATCGACCTCCTTTCTTACTACCATGAAAAATGCATTTGCCATGAAAAAGCGTCTTTGCCACGGAAAAACTTTTGCCTCGCCCTCTTCCTCGTGGTTCTTTCCTCTTGAAAAGGTGTTTCCCCTTCACTTAAAATGCATTCTCCTCATTTTCTCAATTGATTTATTTAGTGTTGTTTCATAGCTAGCAAAGAACCCATTAGTTCATCAAATGAAAAAATAGACAAGTCTTTAAATTCCCGATCGCAAAGAACAACATGATCAAATTTTTAGTCAAGCTCCTTAAAACTTTGCAACAATAGTTTTATCGAAATTTTCTTCACCATATGACCTCACTTGATTAACAATTGTTGTAGCTCTAGATAAAAAATGTTGGACTGATTCATCGTCTTTCATAAATAAAGTTTCAAATTCACAACGAAAAGATTGGAGTTTCACGGTAATTACCTTTGATGAACCTAGAAACTCATTTTTTAGAGTCATCCAAGCTTCTTTTGAAGTCTCTGCTTATACTATTTTGAAAAAAATGGTGTCATGAAACACTTGCTGAAAGAAGAACAAAGCTTTTGAATCACTTTTTTTGGTTTCTCTATCGTCATCTTCGTATTCATTCTCAACCAAGTTCCAAAGCTCCTGTGATCTGAACAGAGTTTTCATTTTGATGCTCCAAAATTGGTAGCATTCACCTTTGAAAATAGGAATCAAATGTTGAGATGTGTTCATGGAGGTACCATTGGCAGCCATGATAGCAACTCCCAAATGAAAGAACCTAGGATTTGATATCAATTTGTTTGGAATATAGATAGGAAGAGAAAAAAAAGAGTGAAAAATAAGATAAATATTATCTTTGAAAAATAATGTTAGTTGCTTGATTTTATTACGAACATAGCGAGGCCTTTTATATAGCTTACAATGATAATCGAACTCCTATTAATCTCAACTAAAAAGAGAAAAATCGAAAAGATATTCATTAACCTAAAGGGTCATGGAACATGACCTTGTTGAAAAAAAAAAACTTTGACTAAAAACAAGCAACAGAAAATGACCAAGTCATATGGCTATGGGATTGACAAACAACGAGATAACATGGTCCTTCAGCACTTTCTCTGGGTGAGAGTATCCATCCTCCTCCTTATAAACAACATCCAAAATTCGAGTAAGGTTGAGAACCCGAATGACAATCTGCATAGGGACAACAGTTGGCCTGAGACATTCCTTATTTATATCCTTCCATGAATTTTCAATCCTTCTAAAAAATTCAGCTACTATCTCTTCCTTTGTACCTCCATGCTCCTTCATGTAGCATTCAATCCCTGTAGCAACATGTCCCCTTTGTTGTTCCTCCTACAAAGTTTGAGAGCCTTTAGAGAGAATTGAACATACAAGTGACATTAATGCTACGTTTGGATTAAAAGAATAGAATAAAGAGTGGAATGATTCATTATATTATAGTTGGAATGAGTTATTCCATATGTTTTCCCTCTTCCAAAGAACCAAACACAATATTTTTCATTCCATATGAATGAGTCATTACATTCTCACCTTCATTACTCCAATACAAACGTATAGCATAAGATCTTTAAGCTTCTGTAAATAAAACTTTCTTGCAACTGGTGTGTAATAACTATGTAAGTGAAGGTATTTTAGGTAATTTCACTTGCACATGATTAATGTATGATGAAGAGGAAATATTGGAGCCAATATAAACAGTATATACCCTTTAAAGACTAAATTGCCCTTCATTTTGAGTCTTGTGACTTATTCTGACAAGAAATACTAAATCGTAGTAATCTTTAATTTCTTAAAATTAAAATATTAGAAAAAAAGATAAACAAATATTTGCGTTGGATCTTGATTTCAGAAAGTTTAAAATTGACAGTTTATTTCGAACGTCTATAAAATTAAGTTGTATTTATATAGCTGAGAGTTATTGCAACTTTTATAAACGCTCAAAATTAACTGTCCATTTTAAACTATCCGAAATCAAAATCCGGTTTTGTGTGTGTGTGTGTGTGTGTGTTGGATATACGAGTGAATACCTCATGAGTCCTTATGTCATCGATAAGCCGGCCAATTGTGTTTGAAGCAACAAGGCATTGAGGTTTCTTTGCTGCCCAGTCAAATGCCTGAATAGTAGCAACTTCTCCCATGCCCATAATGGATGATATTCCATGCAAGAAATTAGAACCAGTAACTAAAGCATTGGCCATATACTCATCAAATGATGGAACATATTTTTCATGAAACCACTTGGCCTCCAGAAAATGGCACCTCGTGACTTCCTTGAACTAATGTGAGTGATGACAAAATCACGGAATCAAAAAAAAATGTTAATTAGTAGAGATGTAAAATTAATCTGCATAAAGTACGAGAAGATCCCCAGGGGGTTGGAAAGGGGGAATTGTACGTACTTCCTCCAGTTTAAATATATAACTCAAAATTGGGATTAGATGCCTTTCTCCTCTAGTTTCTCTCAATACACATTTAGCGACATAAATATTATATTTAGTGACAAAATAATCATCGAGACAATAAAATTTAAGTAAGCTAAAGATTGTGTACGTAAATGTGTATTGAGAGAAATTAGAGGTCAAATTATAATCCTCAAAATTGATAGAATTGGACAATATATTTATAAAAATTATAAACTATCTAAAAGACTATTGATTACAAAATTAAAGATTCTTTCTTCTTTTTTTTTTTTCTTTTTAAAAAAAGTTTGAATGAATCTCATCAATTTTAGCTTTAAAAAATCGAATATAAATTTTAAAAAGTCAATTTTGGTCTTATAATTTGGAAGTTATATAGCAGTCAAGTCTTACTGCTTCTTTTGAATACTCAGCCCCATATGATCTTCCTTCCTTGGACAATTCTTTGTTTAGCTCTTGGTAGACATTTAACTTAGCTCTATATAAGAGCTTCATGTAATCTGGAAGTTCCTCAATGGCGCTCATATCCCACCTAACAACAATACATGTACTCATCAGCCTATGCACATTTCATTTCGTTGGTATGATCAAAATAATAAGTAAGGCAAAATGCAATTTATCACGTTTTTACTCTTCAACACTTGTAGTTAAAAATCCCTATAAGTTTGTCCATGACTAATCATCTGAGGTACGGTCGGACGCCGAAATGTGGATCACCTCTCTCAAGAAAGTTTGCCGCATCCACAAGGGTTCGAAATCGAGATCTCTTGCTTAAGCGAGTTAAATCTTAAATTGGGCCTGTTTTTTTAACTATATATTCAATACTAAATTTCAGCCGGAAGATGGTGATCAGTGGGCCTTGGGAAAAAAAGAATAATAAATTTTAGCATTGGGAAAAAAGAGAATAAATTTCAGTCTCTATTAGTTATATTATAAGTTTAATCAAATACATATTCTATATATGCAATCCGAAAGTGCAATATTGTCCATAATATTTGGTATGAAAACACTGTCCCCAGTATAACCCAATATTGACCCTACTAAAGAATTTCGATTTCATTAACTCGGTTGGTACCAACAATGTATAACTTTATGGAGAATGGATAAATTAATATAAAAGCAACCTCATGGTCTGAAAGATTTTAATTATACCCAAGACATTGCATACTTCTTGAGTTCTTAAATATCATGTATAAGTAAGTAATCAACTCATTTTAAAGTTTAGACTATTAGAAGGAAGTACCAACAATGTATATCATGCTAATACCACTTCCCTAGAATATATATATATATATATATATATATATATATATATATATAAGTTTTTAACTAAAGTGAATGATTTTAAATATTTACAAATTAAGAGAGACTTGAAGAAAATACTATATATTATAGTGATAAATACCTCTGTACTGCATCAGTATAAACTTGGAGTTCTTCGAGTGTTCCGTAAGCATCATATGTATCATCACTAATTGAGAACAAAAGAAGAGTTTTAACTAGCATAAGTCGTGCTTTGGAGTATTGAGGTTCAAAATAGACTGTCAGGGCCCATAAATAGCACTCCACTGATCTGTCCCTGGCATATGGAAGTTTTGACGCAAAGTCCAACTCTTTCCACCACCTACAATACATAGAAAATGATAATGTTTGACTTTTAATTAATCATGTAATTTTGGAAGTTAACTGAATCGTTTTAGTAAATCAATCATTTAGTACTATGCTAAAATGTATATCATATATCTATACTAAACTCTTTGTATCATGTAAATTGGTATCACTCTTAAGTATCTGCATGCATGTCTATAACACTACTAGAATAATGGGCATTGAAATTGATTTTTAGAGACGAAATTTTGAAACCGATTTCTAGCAATTTGATACGGTATTAGAACTGATTTTCCCATGTCAGAAGTAAAAAACTGAGACGGATTTTGAAAGGGCCAGGCGTATCTCAAATTTTAGAGATTTGATATTTGAGACGGATGTTAAAATCTCAAATGCAAAAAAATTGGTAGTGAAAATATATACAATAATTTAATATTACTAATATCTTTTATCAAGTGAATATAATGTATGGTGATTCCTGGGTACATAAATGCATACCTATATATATATATATATATATATATATATATATATATATATACACACACAATTTAATCTTACTAAACTCTTTGTATCATGGATGTATCATTTGTAATTACTTACATGCATGCTTATAAACATATAAACTCTTCATATATATACAATAATTTAATTTAATCTAATCTACATGATGCGTATGCTTTACAAATACCCAATTATCCAATGATTAAGTATCTCATGCAAACCTTTATGTTCCAAAAATATTAAAGAGAATTAAAAGAGACATTATTTTGGGATTGAAAAATTACTTCGAGACTTGACATAGTTCCTTCTTGTGCAACATTTGCACTAGATTAAAATCCACCTTTGCAAACTTGAGCAACAATTCATTCTTAGAAGGGTCTTCTTCATAGACAGAGATGTAATATCTGTGTTCAACTCTAGGGATCCCCTTGTGGACTGATTGCTTCAAGGCATACATTACTTGTTTGGCCCAAAAAGGCCTTAAATTACTTGACATGGACTCAAGGTTACTTGCTGCAAATGGCAGCGCCTCATCTAGAATATCATCTCCATGAGTCCTTGCATGTGAAGCTTCATACAAGCTTAGCAAACCGATCGCATCTCCGGCTAGGGTCTTCTTGAATTTGCCATTTCCATCTTTGAATTTGTTGAAAACATCTGATACAAACAATTGTATATATAGTATTGGATGGTTAGCATGAATTTTGATTATATCTAAAGATAACAATAATAAGTGGGTAATACCTAAACTCATGAATCCGATTAAGGAGAATTGAAGTTGACACCAACTTCACAGTAGTAAGTTGTATAGTTTTTTATTGTTTCATGTTATATAAAATATTGCATTGATAAGTTATATAACTTTTTATTGCACTAATATAATGGTTAATTCAACATTTTATATAACTCATGCAATGAAACAACTAATCGATTGGATCCTAAACTACTCATGGACAAAACTTAACAAGTGGATAAACTACAAGGGGGTAGTTTTGCACTTTAGTCTTATTTTGCTATATAACTTGTAGATTCAAAAAATGTGAAGCTAAACTCTTTCAACATAAAATGCAACTTATTTCTATAAACTATCCAAGTAAAACGTCTATTTGCAACTGCGTGAAATCCAGAACCCCGTAAGACTTACCAGAAGACATCTTAAAACCATGTTGTCTGAATATTCTGAAGTGAAGGGCAGTGGTGAAAAGGTCATAGTCTTGATCTCCTCCAAAGTTAGCAGGAGCATTAAACATTTGCTCCAACACTTCTTCAATCTCTTTCTCAAAGTGATAGGACACACCTAGGCGTTCGAGTGTGTTAATCAAACTCACTGCTTCTACCAGTTTACTTCCAGCAGCTACTAGCAGCATTGTCCTCACTTCTTCTTTCAAGAGATCAACTTCTTTCACATAATTTTCCTGTATCTGCATATATATATATATATATATATATATATATTAGCCTTTTTATTTTCCTTACTTTATTCTCGATCTTTTCGAATTTCAAAATTACCCTAACATTATTTAGAGAAGAAATTACAAAAATATTAACACTTTATTTTTCTTGAGTTCCAAACATACTCCAATATTCTTTAAAAACAAAATTTATAAAAAAATCTATTTATTTATTGCGATAAAACATGTAGATTTTTGTTGCGAATAGATAGAATAATTATGGGAATATGGTCATACATAGTTGTGTATGTTTTATTTGTGCACAGTCTGTCAAAATTACGTCGTTTTGGCAAATTTATTTTTGATTTCTGCTTTAGGAGGGAGAGAAACTGTTTTTTTAAACAAATCTGTCAAAACGACGTAGTTTTGACAGACTGTGCACAAATAAAACATACACAACTGTGTATGACCATATTGCCTAATAATTATATAATATGTCAATTAACACAAATAGATAACTAATTGGTGTAATACTCATAATAAAAAGCAGACACAATTATATATATAAAAAAAATAAAATAATAAATTCGAATCTAACCTCAGTATCCACAGAGAATGAAGTGAAACGATCTCCCCACAGACAAGGGGGGAAGTTTGCTAATCGGCGAGCACTTGAAAGCTGGTTTTCTACTGAGGCTAACACTTCCATATTGTTATATTCGAATATTGCTATATATGTTGATATACACCGAATAAATGAGAGAGCTATTTATGAGTGGGGGGATGTTTGGCATATATTATGTTGCCCTAGCAATAATTCACATGGTAGCACGCCTGTTAGTTTTTTTTTATGAAAAATGATGTATATAATTTTTTATTGTCAGTTAGGTGAAGAAGTATTAGTTGTAATATTTTTGAAGAGATGTGTAATAATTGAGATTTTCCTATAGTTCTTATTAATTACATGTATTGATAAAGTTTATAATTATATAAAGTCCTGTATTGATAGAGTGATATATGTACACCTTAAATTAATTGGTGTGCTATATCAAAGAATTAATAAGAACCCAACTAACATATTTATCATTTGTTTATTTTATTTTATTTTAAAAAAGTCTGAATAATTTTCTATTTTCTTTGAATTTTAAATTTTGTAACTAGATAGACTAATAAACTATATTATAGGTACTTTAATAAAATAGCAAGTTAAATTATATATCATATATTAAGAAAACCAAAGTTTGCCCTTATAATTTTATTTTGTGTTTTAATTTTTGATTCAAAATTTTCATAAATTGTATTATAAAATATCTCAAATAAACAAATAATGCTATTTAGTGAAACTACAAAAGGATAACAGATTTAATAGAGTAGTTTAATTCTATATACGGTTGAAATTTAAATTTTGAATAACTTAATGTATACACATATCTTATAAATATGATATATAATAAAATTAAGGTAAAATGGATAATTTATTTTAGATATATAAGAATAATATAATCTCTTTAGTATATTTATTATTTAAGTGTGAATATATTAATTAAGTTACTCGATCAAATATACATTATTGTTTATTATTTAAGTGTGCCCTTGGTCGGCCCCTTACCATATTTATTATTATATAGTAACTTACCATATTTATTATTTACCATTATATAGTAACTTACCATATTTATTATTTAAGTGTGCCCTTGGTCGGTCCCCCAATCACGTGACTAACTTACTACTATTATATAGCAGGACTTACTATTAATTATGGGGAAGACTTACTATTATTAACTCATGATGCCCACCGACTGGATTTCTTGTTTTGCTGCGAGCCTGGACTTTGGACTTTTCTCTCTTTTGTTTGGTAAGATTATCTTTATCTTTAAAATTTCTTCTTTTCTGTTGTACAGTTCCACTTATTGTTTGGTTGGACATGCAGGATTAATGCTAAACAAAAAAATATCATATTACAGTAAAACCTCTATTTAAAAATAGACTTGGGATCAAATTATTTGTATTCTAATTGAGAAGTTATTACTAAATAGAAGTATTGGTACAAAATATTTTTCGAACATCCAAAAATATTCACTTTAACAAAAATATCAATAAGAACTCTCTAATAATTAATATTCAAAAAATATTTATGCAAAGTTGTTTGGCACAACGATTTACCTTTTAGAGTTGTTACCACATATTCAAAAAATGTAGTCTTTTATAGTGTCTTTTATAGAAAAATGTGTTTTTTTAATAGGAAATATAGTCTTTTATAGAAAAATGTAGTCCTTTATAGGAAATGTAGTCTTCTATTTTCTTTGAATTTTAAATTTTGTAAATTTATTTTAAGTCAAAATAATTTTTTTAACTAGATAGACTAATAAACTATATTACAGGTACTTTAATAAAATAGCAAGTGTAAGAATTCCCAACTTTTATGAATAAAGATGATTTTTTTATAAATATCATTTTAAATATTATGGTGTGGATTTAATATAATGTTATAATTGTGGATAATATTTATAAATTTTGCAAAGATGCAAAGTTGTTATATTATATTCGATTGGTCGGGAATATTCGTTTTAACGAGGGAATATTCGTGCGACTAAGACAATCGTGGATGGACCTCTTATTAACGGAATTATTATTTGATTGAAAAACGACAAAATATCTTTTTATGAAAATAACGGCGGAAGTTTTACTGCTAACTTGTTGGAATACCCTTAGTAGTAAAAGTACAAGATCTACTGGCATATTACATAAGTAGTAGACTGCTCAGATTGATTATTGATCGCTTACGTGAGAAATCACTCACTCGTTATACTCAATTATTCTTACTGAGAAATTGCTACATCATATCTCTCATATTATTGATTCAATTATTGTCACAAGATCATCAGATATAATATTTTATATTATTAAATTAATAATTGAGACCACAAAGTTATTCATATTATTATTTGTAATATCGACAATGCCTGTAAGCTTACACAATGAGAGGTTTGATCACCTAATCATGGCGCCAATAAGGAGAAATCCTTATCGAAAAGCCCTCCTTCCTTTAACGAATTCATTGTTAAATATTATGAATTATAATAATGATGATAAATGTTGTTAAAAATATTGAGAGAATTTTTATGAAGTATTTGTTGTAAATTTTGCTTATTATTTAGATTCCCATTTACCCATTTTTAAAATAATCGATAGAAAATTATTTAGTATTTATATAATGGGACCGACCATGATTGTGAGATGTTGGTGGGAGGGAAACACGGGGCCATAATGTTAGAAGAAAAAAAAATGGGGGGAGAATCCTACAAAATTTGTTACGGATGTAGTTGTTTTTTTTTTCAAAGCACCATGTGCTTATATATATATATATATATATATATATATATATATATATATATATATAAAAAATAAAATATAATATATATATATATATATATTATATTTTTGTTTTATTTGATATATTACATCCGTGACTATTAAATATTTTATCCGGTGAAATCATCATTCTAAGATAATTCGTGATCAAACAATCATCTCTTCAATTCTCCTATAAATAGGATCTTGGTTAGAATTGAAAATCACACCGTAATCAAAAAATTAATTCTTCTTCATAATATTGAAATGTATTTCTTTAGAGTTTTAGAAAACTTTGAGCGTAGAAAATAATATAAGTTTTCTTCAAGAATATCCCCGCTATACCAGTTGGAATACTCTTCTTTTCAAGGTAAGGGATATTATTTTTGTTCAATATTCGCTTGAAATAATATTTTCTTCCATACTGTAGTATGTAAGTAATATTATTTCGCTTTTATTTCAATTCTATACTTATTTGGTTAAAGTTTTGGTTTCTATACTCCATGAAATTAGTAGAATATTATAGAACGCCCTAAAAATGTATACAACACCCATTCCGAGTTGTCAAAATATATAGTATGTAAAACAAGTACAACTTTATTAATACAACATAAAAAGCGTGAGTTTAAATACAAATATTGTCATCTGATAATATCCACACTCAAATAAGTTCTCATTTCAATTATTGATACATTATTTTATAAAATGGTGAGACTACTAAAATAACTTCTAGAACCATCATTCCATACCTGCATTACTAATCTTCGCATACATTCTCGCCTCCCGAGAAGAAAAATAGAACAAAAGGGAAAAGGGTGAAATTCAACTAAATAATAAAAAACATTATGACTAAGATAATACGTAACAAATATCGTTAGTCTTCAATGGGAAAAATCTAATAAATACTGATAGGCAACAAATTTTAAATCAATATTCACAATGGAATAATAATTCATTAGAAGAGTTAAGTAGAGAATGAAATCTACTATCTTCTATATATAAATATAAAAGTTCATCGCCTATCTTTTATCCCCAGAACATAAATCAAATATATATCCTGAATCAAATATTCATCTTTACCACAGCCAAAGATATTCATCAATGATTATGCTCATCTAAACACTGCTCATCTTTGCACTACTACTACTAAAGATATTCATCAAAAATCATTCATCTTTGCACTACGCATCAAAGATATTCAGGTTATATCATCATTTAGAGACGAAGGATGATAAAAATATTTTAAAGAAAACTAATCTAGTGAAACAAAAGAATAAATATTAAGGATTCAGATTTCGCTTATTCCACGTCCAAAATACACTCATAAATAATCATAGTGAGTAAAATTCAAGAATGATCAAAACATGGATACAATCAAAGCCTAAGATCCATAATAGATATTTTTGACGAAAAAACGAAAAATTTAATTTTTCTCGAATAATAGCCATATCGTGAATAAGAATTCAACACTAAAAGATAGAAATTTCACAAAAAATCATCATGTCATCGTGAATAGTACTCGTAAATAGTAACTCTCGTGAATAGTAACTCATGAATAAGAACTTGTGAATAAGTAACCCATATGAAAAATTCTAAAAAATTCGCACTAATATTTCTAAGATAATGATATCAAGAAATAATATCATTTACTGAAGAAAATAAAGATCCTTACCTAAAAAAGAATAGTACTTTGACTCAGTATACTTAGATATAGTCTTTGAAAGAACTTGCAGACTTTATAACAATACTCAAAGTACTAAAACACTCACAAGAATACGCTCAATCTACCATCTTCTTATTATATTTTAATTTATTAATTGTATGTATAAATTTATTATTAACAAAATGAATAATCCCGCCGTAAAGTGTGGATTTGTATCTAGTAGCAATCTATATACATATAGATGAAAATATGAAATATTACTTGGTTCCCGTATCTTTCATCTTGAAGACTGAAACCATTGGATTAAACATTTTTTATTCTTTGAATTTGGACCCTTAGATGTGCTTGTTCACCATGCTGTGTCATTCAACTCATGAGTATTGGGTTGGGCCCCCAAAGCTTTTGTTTTCTTCTTTTTCTTTCTTTCAATTTAAAGTGTCTTTCCCCTCCTCAATTTGGACTTCGTTTCTTTCTTTCTTTCTTTCTTTCTTACCTTTTTTTTTTGAACAAATTAAACCTTTAGCAATATTTAGGTGTCTACAAATACATTTCACAAATAGAGTACTAATGTGATGTAAATATATTCTAAATTTTAAAATAACAAATTTATACTTAGTAATACAATATTAACTATATTGCATGTTTTATTACAAGGGTTTTTATGATTTAGTAGAGAATGATAGAGAAACTCGCAATTAAGTTATATTAGAATGAGTCATGGATTAGGAGCATTCACAATAGTTTCTTTATCTCTATTCTTACTATACAGTGCTGTTGAGTCATTCTGTAAAATAAGGATTCAATTTTTTCACTATGTACCCAACAGGTTCCTTATATTGGTTCCTTAAATAATGAAATTTTAATGTTAAAAGTTAAAATTTGAATGTTCCAACAGTCAAAGCATCAAATTAATAACAATCTTATAATTTATAAGAGAGAGTATAATTTATCAATTATATTTCACTGTAAATTAATTTTTATTTTATTTTAAATTTCAAGTAATTTATGAAGTAAGTATTGAATGGATGCAAATGTACATAACATCAATATTAACTTTAAAAAAGTTAATTTGTGATATTTTAAATTTAAATTTAATATGATTCATTTAAATTTTGAAAATAATAAATTTTATAATTAATAATACTTTTATAATATTTATAATTATATTGACAAAAATTAAATAAATTTATATCAATTTTAAATTTGAATACATTTGAAATTAATTTTTTTAAAATAAGTCAATATTAATTTTATAATTTAAAAATGAAGTAGTAAAAAAATGTCAAGATGTGTATGATTGATGAGTTGTCCACTTAAATGATGATGTGAAATGTCATTTTGCATATATAGGGAATGGTTTTTTGACTCCCTCACACTAGGGAGTAAAATCATTTATAGGGATTAAAATATAGAATCAAATAAGGATAAAAAACTGTTGGATAATGATTTGTTGATGTATTCTTCAAAATTAGGAATAGAGAGTTGATTGGGGAAACTGCTGTGAATGCTCTAACCAAAATGTGTTCATTGCTAGTTATTTGCTTAAGCAAGCTTGTGATTGATAACTTACAAGAATGAAAATGTATTGCATTACAGGCTCACTCAAAATGTTATAATTGAAGATATTATTGTTAGTAACCTAATTTGTTATATACTGACAAATTTTCTCCGTATCTTTCGATGTGAGACTGGGGTGTTACATTTTACACGGTGAGATTTATCAAAACTTTCAATCCAATCGAGATATTTTTGTATTATTGCCTCTAGATTTAACGAATAAAACTTGTAAGACGAAAACCATAATATGCATGAAACTTTTGAATGTATATATTATGCATGCCAAGAAATAACAATTTCTAATGCCCAAAACCAACAATCTTGCTTTTTATTATGTGTTACTATTTTGTTCAAGTAATAAAGAATTGGAAGAGTACAATTTTATGCTAATAGAATTGTAGAAAACACACATAAATACATATAGCAACTTATATATACTAGCTATAAAAGCTTAGATTGACACACTATTAGGAATTCCCTTGCCGGTGAGTCCACCTTTGCTGCTGGGATAGAGCAAGGTGTATGGCATGTTAACTGGCCCGACCCTGTTCTTAAGTTTGGGATCATTGTTCATCTCAGTAATTTGTTCCTCAATTTGTTCCAGCTTTTTTCCAAATTTCTCAAAGGCATTAAGTGGTTCAGTATCCTTGGTCCATGCAGGAGTGGCTCTTTGCCCGAGGTAAACTTCATCCGAAGAATGCCTTGACAAAATCTCTATAAGAGAAGTGCCAAGCAATGTCTGGAGTTGGGGTGTTATCGTTTTCATGTAAACTTTCTCAGGGTCTGCCTTGAGCTCATCATACTCGGGAGTGCCTGGTTCAGGCATGTACCTACGGCTTAGGGTAGGCCGATTTGGAAGGTACCCTGCATAAGGGTATTGTCCGAAATTGACTGCAGCGTGCAGAGCAGAACCTATCCATATGATTATAGTGCATGAATCTATTAGCTCTTTGAGAGTCTGCATTTTAGGCCACCATGCTTCATTTTTCTTGTCACCATGCCCCTCTTCTTGGAGTTCCTTCCACCACAACTGAAGTTCATTGTCATTTTGAACCATTTCGTCGGTCTTGTAGTAGAAATTGCAGTATTCCTCGACCCATGTTTTGATCGCTGACCATATTTCAAGCCCATCAACTGCATATGGGTAGTCCTCAATTACTAAGCGAATGCCATGTCTAGAATTTGAGTCCTCCATTGCCATTCCTCTGAATTAAACAAAATGATCAGTGGAGTTTTATATAAGCAAAATCACTACTTGGTTCTTTTACAAAATTCAGATCCTAAAGTAGAATTTATGGTTTACCTTTTAATGAGGTCTGCAGGGAGTGCTTGTTCAGGAAATTTCCAATTTTTATAAACTACAGATGACATTTCCATGGCATATTGACCTGGAAAGACTGTCCTCTCTAGAATTCCACCACCATTGATGAGAATTTGTCGACCAAATGCATTTATAGTCATTGTATCGCGGAAGTGAGGTTGGAGAAGCTTATGGATTGGATGGAGCACACTTAGCTGCCTATTTGTTGCAATCACAAATGGCTCGATGACCGCGTGTGTGTTTAACCTGTGACCAAATATTCAATAGACTAATTAAAATTCATCTACCCTTATAATTCTATCTAAGCAGGACTCGTGACTAATAAGATTCTGTTACCAGTGGCTGATGAGCTGATGAATACCGGAGTCATTCACTGCAACATAGGCCTTAGCCAACTGCCAAATGGAACCTTCAACACCCTCTTCAGCTGGAGTGTATACTTTGCTAACAGCACCGTATTGATCTCCTTCTGGATGCGGCAAACTTAGTTCAATCACTAGTGGCTTCAATGTTCCATCCTTTTGTAAGAAGAGAAGTGTTCTTGTGGCATAAATCTTTGCGGATCCTGCATTTATTCGCCTCAGGTATGGAATCAACGTATCATGATGATCTAATATGAATAGTCGGTTCCTATGTATTGCCTCGTCTATTGTTAATCCGTCTAGGCTATTCTGTACGTGATTTCTTGTAATTGAACTACCTTGGTTGCCATAAACTTGAGGATCTAGCATACTTGTTGGAGGGAACTCCTGCAAATGAAGAATGCATCAAATGTTAGGTGGACATAAATGGATCATAAATTATATATAATATATATGCTTAAGCTTACTTGAAGAAGACTGATGCTGACAGGGTTCACTCCAGCCAACATTTCTCTTGCAAATTCTTCATCTGTCCTCCATGCAGATTTATCCTCTGTTGGAGATTGTGAAGAAAAACCATAAATAAGTTAGCTTATTCAAGCTTTAATTTAAATTTATCTCGACGAAAGTGGCTGATAATTTGTACCTTTGATGACTTGTGGCAGGGGAAATTTGGCAAGTCCCTCGCCATCGGTTCGAACGAGTTCCTTGAGCATTTCCAAGGGTATATTTTCCCTAATTCTGTCGAGTAGAGGTCCTTCAGGTAGCTCTATTCCTCCTTCATAGAGTTTTAGCACATCTTGTAATGTGTCGAATTCATTAGGCGTGCTGTCACATAATGCCTCAAACTCCGGGAGAAGGAATTGAGCAATGGATTTCAATGCATAAGCAAGGAAATCTGATAACTTCAAGTGACCAAATTGCTCATCTCTCGGAACATAAATGTTTAAGCTCATAAGAAGTGGCAACCGGCTCTCGCTTTCAGGATCTGCCAAGATTACACAACAAATTGCAAGGAAATTTCAAGTTTAATTATTGTCAATCATAATTGCATGTGAACCAAAAAGGCAATGGAAAGAATATATAAGAAACACACATAAACATACTTTGATTGGGATACAAAAAATCTAACAGTAATTGGGAATTAGTTAGTATGAAGTTAACTTTGGTCAATTGACCAATACAATGTCAGGCAGGAGGTGATCAATACTGTATTAATTGGTCAATTGACCAATTACACCAGTTTAGCATAACATGATTGACATGTAGTGGAGCAAATCAGGCCTAAAATGCCTAAAATATTTAGGTTGTATTTTTGTTGCAAGTAAATTTATTTGGTTCAAACAAGAATTTGTTGTAAAACCGAGGGAATATATAACTAACCTATCTTTGCAGGCGGCCTGCCTGTTCTTCCTCTGCGAGGATAAGGGTACTCAGAAGAACCTCCAAGGACTGGACGGGCATACTTGGGAGCCTTATCAGGCTCTCCCAAGTCATTGTAATATGCATAATCGTATACCCTATCCCATTCCTCCAGTTTTCCGCTTCCATTTCCTCTCAAACTCACCAATTCTTCGATTCTATATTGCAGTAATGGCGCAGGCGTTTTGCTGGGAAGGTATGTCTGCAGAAAATGTTGCAACACTTGTTTCATCACTACATATTTCACCTAGCTTAAACAAGCATACAAGAGGATTTGAGTCGACACCCAAATTGAGATTTCCACAGCATATTTTGATATTTCCGCATGAAAAAGTGTCGCTATAGATGTACAGCGACGGTGAAGACAGGATCTATAGCGACGGTTTTCATGTGACAATATCATTTTATGCTGTAAATTTATCAGTTTCCCCGTCTTTTATTTATCTGAAAATGACACAATGTTGTCAAGTTTACGGTACCTGATTTGTGAAGAAGACGCGGTCTGTTTTGTACTTGTCAGCTGGATAAATCCAAGAATTGCAGACAAAGTGAATGTTACCATGTCCAGGAACATTTTCTAGCGTAAGTGTCTTGAGGTAAAATTCACTGTGGTGAAAATTTCTTACTATAAATGCTCCAGGCACTCCCATATCTTCCTCCCAGTCAAATGTAACATCAAAAACAGATTCACCAGCATTCAGAGGGGTGATTGTTGTAATCCAATCTTCCAAGTATGCTGGACTTCCAAGTTTCCCTCCCAATCCTTTTTCTGCCAATAAATAAATAAATGCCAAGTTTTAACCTTTTTTTTATAGGCTACCAACTAATAAAAACATCTAAAAAAGATAAAGATCTTTTATAAACAGAAGAGAGAAAAAGGCAAAAGAAGGCTGCAACAATTGATATATATATATATATATATATATATATATATATACTTTAAAATATAAAATGGTATAATTGTCCTAATTGGACTTTATTATTAATATTCTTACTTCACAAAAAGAGTTGACATCGAGTATAAAACGAGTCTTGTGATTATAATTTTAATCATAACAACATGTACGATTAAATTAATAATTTATTTTTTTTAAATTATTAATGTGACAAAAATATTTTCTTATAATATTCATAAATTTTTATGAATGAGACTCTTTTTTATAGAATTATCAAGTAACTAACCTGAAGAAGAATGACCATTATTTACCGCGCTAATGAGCTGCAGATGGACTTTTTTGCCAAGAAACTCATGAACCCTATCAAGAATCGAGGCGTTGACATCATTGAAATCCAATACATTCTTCTTCATCAACGCAACCCTTCCTTTGATAATCTTTTTATGCTCACCATTAATGTCTCCATTAATGGCCTCCAAAATCTCATGAAACATTCTCTCTTTCTCTTTCTCTTCAACCAGTTAGAAATATTGAATATATATATATAAGGAAAAGTTTCACCAGTGCCTCTCTCTTAATTTCTATTGCTTCTCAAAGAAAGCTATTGTTCTAATGAGTGTATATATGGTAGAAAGAGAGAAAGGTTTGTTAGTATTTATATAGGCTAAGAGTTAGCTAGATATCCATGTTTCTTGAATTCCAAGAAGCTTCTTTCTTCATAGCTTTCATCTAAAATAATCCCTACATTTTTGCAAAATTTCATTTTTGACCTTTATTTTCCTTTTGTTGCATATTGAACCCTAAAGTACAGTTGACTATATATGTCAATATAATAATTTTTGAAATTTGAATCCCTAATCCCAAATTGTGACACATTTTCACCCCTGACGTTATTTTTTTTAGAGTTTAAACCACGTGGTGTCTTCAGTCAAGTAGCTCAATTTGAAAACATGGTTAAAATATACGACCCCATTAATTATGCTTCAAGATTTGATTAAACATTAAGGCTGAAACTGTAATTCTATGAAAATATGAAGCCATTTTGTTGAGAACATGAAAATATGAAGGCTTATTTTGTAGTTAAGCCTCAGTTCTATTACTTTAAAAGTTTCTCAAAGACTTTTGACTTTGGATAAGTTCTCTTACAGCCACATCATTATTAATTTTGGTCAGACCTTCTTTTACATATATATTTTAATTTGGTCAATTGTGGCCTCCTCAAATTGTGTAATTTTTATTTTTGGGGACCAAGAGCCAAGAGGTAGTCAACTTTAGCATTTTTATTTTTAATTTCGGGTGCCTAATTTTGATCCTCGTATGACTCAACTTTTTCTTCTATATATCTTTCTTCTAATGCCTACTTGCCTATAGAATAGTATTTTAGTCAATATAATATAGACAATCCAATCAAGTCAAGATACTTTTATCTTATTCATTCAGATTACCTTTTTTAAGCGATGGCCAGTTTACCATACAATGATTATCTATATACTTTTAATGACGCTTATACGTCATGTCTGTCATTAAAAATATAGCGACGATTTATCAATAAATCATCGCTAAAAGAGTAAAAAGACGAAGTGAAAGAAGATAATGGGTATAATGAATGAAAAACAAATCCCATTTATAATGATGATTTTTTTCCGTCATTTATAGCATAAAAAGTGACGACATAATGGCTATGGCGTCGACGATTCAACCGTCGCTATATATTTCAAAAACCGATTCTTTATAACCGATTCGTTTTTTATTTGTTGAAGAAGGGGACCGTATATCATGGTTAAACTAAAGAATATCATTGTCATTCTTCTCACTTTGTCTCCTTTAATTGACGATTTCTTTGATTTTGGTTAGCAGCCCACGATGTTGATTTTGATTGTAAACGTCCCCTCTCATAATCATTTGAAATGTTAACCGAGTAAAAACAATGAAATATAAAATGAAGAAATAATTTATATGTCTATAAATTTATGATAAAATTGAATTGCGATTAAAGTGAATTTTAAACGATAGTAAACTGATATTTTTGCATATTAAAATGATATTTTCACATGAGTCTCTCATATAGAGGTGGGACCCACTTACTATTAATATGAGAGAGATCGTGTGAAAATATAATTTTTTTATATGGAAATATAAGATCAGTAAGGAATAATGAGATATACTTCTTATATCCTTAAAAGGATGTCCAAAACATATTTTGCACACAAATTAAGAAAAGTAGAGCAAAGAAAAGAGAGTAGAAAAATGATCCATAAAATTACATCAAGTGATGATTCTTTATATTTTTATATATTAGTGTGCACTAACACTCTGTGTTTCTGAGTTTTGAACAGAAAAAGAAAAGAATAGAAAACTTAAATTAGAACAGAAAAGAAAAGAATAGAAAACTTGAAGTTTTCATTTGTGTTGTTTCTGAGTTTTTAATAGAAAATGATAGAAAATTTAAAATTGAGGACATGAGTTGTAATTTAAAATTTATTATATTAAAAGTTGAGGATAATATGGGAATTATAAAAATATTACTTATTCCAATTTCTTTTCCGTCCAAATCAAAGCCAATTTTGGACTTTAAAACTTTAAGGCGAAAAAGTGACCAAGTTTTCTATCCATTTTTTTCTTTTCCGTTTATTAAAAACTCGAAACATAAAAATTGGAAAGAAAACTTAAATTTTTCGTCCATTTCTTTTCTTTTCTGTCTATTTTAAAACTCAGAAACAGAGCGTAAGTGACATACTTACACTTTATTTTATATATTTGTTGTCATCTTTTTGACGACATTGAAAAATTGTACCTTAGGTCATTCTATAGAAGACGGAGAGAGTTATTAATTAGGGTGAGACATTGATTGTTAATTTTTACATATCACATGTATACACATACGACCGTATTTATTATGGACATAAATTAAATACATATATGTAACATGACTTAGGGGATTTTTAAAAAAGCTGAATGAATCAAATCAATATGAATGAAATTTGAATCAATCTGAATGAAAAAAATCTGTTTGATAATTGATATGTCTAAAACATCTGAATGACAAAATTTTATTATTTTACCCATCTGAAAAAATTCAAAATTATTGTAAATTTATTTAACATTACTTAATATAATAGTTAATATTTTTTTTAAATTTAATTTTTTTTTTTTTACTTCATTCAGCTGTTCATTCAGACCAACACAAACGCACTGGCCGATTCAGTCATTCAGCCATTCAGCTCCATAAAGCTCTAAACAAACACTCCCTTATACATATACTCCTTCCGATGGACAAAAATATTTTTATTTCTAAAATTTATAGATATTAACAATATATTGTCATTTCATGTTTACTCTTAAAAATGATAGACATGACACTGAAATAATCATGTGACAAACTTGAAAATATTGTATCAATTTATATTAATTATGTTGAAATTGTTAAATATGATAATTGGCTAAGCAGGATTAAAGGTATGATTTCCAAACTTAAGTATTTCTAAAATTAAATAAGCACATCCCATTAGATTGCTTGTTTTCTTTGCCTAATTGATAAAATGTTATCATGCAGATAACTATATATTTCCTTTCAAGCTTTGCAGGAGTTTTGGGATGGAAACCAATTGCCTGGAATATCCTATTGTGGCATTTGTAACATTTGCAGTTCATGAATATGAAATAGGCCATTGTTATTCGTGAAAGCCAGACTTGACTTTGATTCTGAGGTGATTGTAAATTATGTTCTTATATTACATTATATAAGGAGAGGATCCTACACTGTATATATACAGTAGGATCTTGTGAGCTAGTGAAATTGATTTGTCGTGGAGTTGCGACCAGATTATGTCTCCCCCGAACAAGGCTTTCAATAACAGGCTTTCACCCATGGGCGAACTCAAGACCTCCGGGTTAACGGCTGGTCCCAAGTTCTCCCTTAAAGCACTGATTAAATATAACTAGCAATACTGCTGTTTCAAGCTTGCTCCCAGTCTTGAAACCATTAACATGACAGCCAGTCCAATACAATTGAAGCACATAATATATTTAGATGAGTGTTTCTAAAATGAAAGGTTAAAAATTTCACATACTGTATAAAAATATCAGAACAAAGGTAGTAGTACAAGAAATACAATTCTGAAGAAAATAAAAGAAACTAATACACATTAGTTTGAACCTGCTAAGTTTAGAGTTCTAACTAGCAATACAACTTTGAGGTATTGTTATTTTAACAAATACTGACTTTCAGAAACACATATATCTATCTAAACTAGGTACAAAGGCTTATATTGACACACTGTTGGGAATTCCCTTGCCGGTTATTCCGCCTTGGCTTGTAGGATATAGCAAAGTGTATGGCATATTGACAGGCCCAACCCTGTTCTTGTGTTTCTCATCATTATTCATAGCCATGATTTTCTTCTCAATCTCTACCAGCTTCTCTCCAAATCTCCCAAAGGCATTTAGCGGCTCAATGTCCTTAGTCCATTCAGCAGTGTCCCTTTGCCCGAGATACAACTCATCCGAGGAATGCCTTGACAAGATTTCTATAAGGGCAATGCCAAGCAAAGTTGGCAACTGAGCGGTGATTGTTTTCAAGAAGACGCTGTCGGGGTCTGCCTTGAGCTCATCATACTCTGGAGTACCTGGTTCAGGCATGAACCTACGGCTTAGGGTAGGCCGGTTTGGGAGGTACCCTGCATAAGGGTACTGTCCAAAATTGACTGCAGCGTGTAGAGCAGAACCTATCCATATGATTATAGTGCATGAATCTATTAGCTCTTTGCAAGTTTGCATTTTAGGCCACCATGCTTCATTTTTCTTGTCCCCATGTCCTTGTTCGCGGAGTTCCTTCCACCACAACTGAAGTTCATTGTCATTTTGAACCATTTCGTTTGTCTTGTAGTAGAAATTGCAGTATTCCTCGACCCATGTTTTGATCGCTGACCAAATTTCAAGGCCGTCGGCTGCATATGGGTAGTCCTCGATCAGTAAGCGGAGGCCATGTTTAGAATTCGAGTCCTCAACTGCCATTCCTCTATAAAAAAAGAAAATGAAGATGTTTACATGAGTAAAGGCACAACTACTTTTGAAGAGTTTTTTGGGTATCACAAGTTAAAATTTCTAAGAATGTGAGGAATTATTGGTTTATATCAATAAAATGACAACTTCTGAAGAGTACTTTTGGCTTCACAACTTGGTTCTTATTATGATGTCTTACAAGTTCCAAAATTCTAAGAATGGTGAGGAATTAATGGTTTACCTCTTAATGAGATCTGCAGGGAGGGCTTGCTCAGGAAAACCCCAATTCTTATAAACTATAGATGACATTTCCATCGAATACTGTCCTGGAAACACAGTTTTCTCTAGAACTCCACCACCATTGATTAGAATTTGCCGAGCAAATGCATTTATATTCATTGTATCGCGGAAGTGAGGATGGAGAAGCTTATGGATTGGATGAAGCACACTTAATTGCCTATTTGTTGCAATAACAAATGGCTCGATGGATGCATGTGTATTCAACCTGTGAACAATATCCAATATATTTATTAAAAAAAATAATAATAAACCACACCAATTAGAGATTAATAAAGTTCAGACAAATTTTTTTATACCAGTGGCTGATGAGCTGATGAATGCCTTGGTCATTCACTGCTACATAAGCTTTAGCCAACTGCCAAATGGAACCTTTGACACCCTCTTCAGCTGGAGTGTATACTTTGCTAACAGCACCGTATTGATCTCCTTCTGGATGTGGCACACTTAGTTCAATCACTAATGGCTTTAGTGTTCCATCATTTTGCAAAAATAGAAGAGTCCTAGTGGCATATATCTTTGTGGATGCCAGGTTTATTCGCCTCAGGTACGGCATTAATGTATCATGATGATCTAATATGAATAGCCGATTGGTATATATTGCCTGTTTGACAAAACAGTTTTTGAATCAATTGTAGATATTTGCCTGAAAGACTTGAATTCAACAATTTTTACCTCTTCTATAGTTAATCCTTCTAGCCTATTATTGTCTATGTCATTTCTGGTAATTGAACTGCCTTGGTTGCCATAGACTTTAGGGTCTAGCTTACTTGTTGGAGGGAACTCCTGCAAATGAAATGTTTCTAGTAAAGATCAAAAAGTGAATAAAACCAATATTTTCTACAAATAGTTGAGCATATAAATGACCACATACATGAAGTTTTCTTATAATATAATCTTAAGCTTACTTGAAGAAGACGAATGCTGACAGGATTCATTCCCGCAAGCATTTCTCTTGCAAATTCTTTATCTGTCCTCCATGCAGACTTATCCCCTGTTTCCAAGATAATGAATCTAATCAAACTAATAAAGTATATATATTACCTTTGAATCGAAAATTGTAAATGAAACAACCCGGTCAGACTCACCCAAAAGGTCATGACTAAATGTACTATTGGTAGTTACTTAATTCCTTTAGTACAGACAAATTTTTCCCATATCTTTCGACTTGGGATTGGGGTGTTACAGTAAATTTTGCCGGGAAAAAACATGAGTACCTTTGATAACTTGTGGCAATGGGTATTTTGCGAGTCCCGCGCCATCAGTGCGAAGGAGTTCCTTTAGCAATTCCAAGGGAATGTGTTCCCTTATATTGTCGAGTAAAGGGCCTTCAGGTAGCTTAATTCCACCTTCATAAAGTTTTAATACATCTTGGAAAGTGTCAAACTCATCAGGAGTGCTGTCACATAGAGCCTCAAACTCCGGGAGAAGGAACTGAACAATGGATTTAAGGGCATAAGCAAGGAAATCCGACAGCTTCAAGTGTCCGAATCGTTCATCTCTAGGCACATAAATGTTTAGGCTCATAACAAGGGGTAACCTGCTCTCAGTTTTAGGATCTGCCAATAGTACAAAAAGAAAATATATGAGGAAACAATAATAACTATTATTTTTGAAGGTTTAGTTACCATGTTCTTTCACAGTTTTTATAATTCTAAACGCTCTTGAGAATCTAAACTAATGATATTGTGTTAACCTTCCTTTGTTGATGGCCTGCCTGTCCTTCCTCTTCGAGGATATGGGTACTCAGAGGAGCCCCCAAGTACTGGACGAGCATACTTTGGATCCTTATCAGGATCTCCCAAGTCATTGTAATATGCATAATCGTATACCCTGTCCCATTCCTCGAGCTTTCCAGTTCCATTTCCTCTCAAGTTCACCAAGTCTTCTTTTCTGTATTCAAGTAATGGCGCCGGCGTTTCACTAGGAAGATATGTCTGCAACAAATGTCATGAAATTTGTTTGAATACCACACTTTAAGCTTATATATAGTACTAGTATATAACTACATTGTTAGTATATATGGCCATTTAAAAATTTAATCGGTCCGGATCTTAAGCTCACCCCTTATCTAGCTCACCTTGCTCACCCCTTTTAGCGACAGACTGGGCGACGATTCGGTCCGTCGCTATATGTTCGGTCCGTCGTCTTAGCTTGTCCGTCGCTATATGTTATCCGTCGCTAAAAGTTAAGACGACGGTCTATATATAGCGACGGACCGAATCGTCGTCCGGTCCGTCGCTAAAGAGGGGTGAGCTTAAGATCCGGACTGTAAGTTCCAGCCTAGCCAGCTAGAGGAAAAAGACTAATAAAAAGTTGCAAGTACCTTATTTGAGAAGAAAACGCGATCTGTTGTATACTTGTTAGCTGGGTAGACCCAAGAATTGCAGATAAAATGGATGTGACCCTGGCCGGGAACATCTGCTAGTGTAAGCGTCCTAAGGTAGAATTCACTATGATGAAGATTTCTTATGATAAATGCCCCTGGAACTCCAATGTCTTCCTCCCAATCAAAGGTGACATCAAAACCGGATTCGCCTGCATTTAGAGGGGTGATTGTTGTGATCCAATCTTCCAAATATGCAGGACTTCCAAGTTTCCCTCGCACCCCATTCTCTGCAAA
Source organism: Panax quinquefolius (assembly GCA_020205615.1). Lineage (NCBI taxonomy): Eukaryota > Viridiplantae > Streptophyta > Magnoliopsida > Apiales > Araliaceae > Panax > Panax quinquefolius. Next base: position 92,570,353 of record CM035165.1, on the reverse strand, counting down.
ACACATCAGGCCAACTTTGAGCTTCATTTTGGTCTAGGACTTGACAGATTTGCTAACCAACTAGGCTACACCTCGTGACAGTGAAATATGTATTCATATTACCTATTACTTGTACCTATATATTGCTAACAAAGGCAAATATTTTGTCCAAACAAAGAAAGGATTGTTTATGGTGATCAGTGTTCTAAAAGCTAAATTTTAGGCGGCAGAGAGACGCCTAGTGAACTAGCTTTTCCCACATGATCTTAGATAAGCTCGGCTCTCTCCAGCGAACCATAGGGAGAGAATTAAAAACGAACCGGCTATAACGACTGTTTTGTCTGTCGTTATAACATAGAAAACCAGTTTTCTATGCTATAGCGACGAACAAAACCGTCGCTATAGCCGGTTCGTTTTTGATTCGTTTCCTATGGAGTACTAGATAAAGTGTATATTAGACGTAAATATTCTAAAGTTTACATGAAAAATTATAATAATTAAAAAAATATAATAAATCTTATAATGCACAACAAAATTTTCAAGCATCCTAAAGCTTGAAAGTATATTAAATGGATGTGGTAGAGGATTAATTCCGTCTAAAGGACTCTTTAATAAAATTGGATTAAAAATTTTGAATGTATAAAAAGAATTTGAATGAGTTGAATGGAGTAGAAGATCTAAATAAGAAATAAAATGATGTGCTTGATATTTTCTGACTAAAACATTCCTATTTTAAATTTATTGGTTGTTATGAACAAATTTATTATGTAATTATAAATAAACAATGTTATTTAAGAGAAAAAAAATATAACTTTTGAACAATCTTTGATGGAGCATACAATTAGTAATATAATGTTAGGAATAAAACACTAAAAATATTAATAACATTTTATTCTACATAAAATATCAAAAGACTACAACAATATTAATTAAATTGGTTATTGACCAATTTGTTAATGAAAAATCAAAAAACAAATTGCACATAACAAAATTTGTTTACAATAGTAAACAAGATGGACATTGAATGTAAATTTTAATTGTCTCTTAAAGTACAGAAGTAAAAATATCATTCAACACTACTTCTTACTGATTCAACCATAATTTTTTGGATGAATCGTTCAAACACATTCAAATGCATTCAGGGTTTAAAAATCGTTAAACAAACGGTCTTAATGACTTATTCGATTAAATTCAGAGTCATTTAGATCCATTCAGAAATAAACAAACAGCCTCCAAGTCCAAATTGAAGTAGTAAAGGACCGACTAGGGCCCACAAGAAATTTTAGAACACTATAGGGATAAAATTGGAAATTTATTGGCAGATTTTGTAATTGATTAATTGAAATTTTTTCACCTGGTTGTGAATACAAGTTTGGAACTTATGTGAGCCACGGATTATCTATCTTATATATTTTTTGTTTATCAAAATAATTCAATGGTAAGTAAATATGCCTTATCCCGCTAGCCCACTAAGACTTTGAATTTGGAATTAAGAATAAAGTGAGGCATCAGACATATTTAACACGTGGTTGTTCATCCCTCCTAGTCGTAGATCTGGCAATTGGACGGGCCCGGTTTAAATGGGCCGGGCGAGTGGCGAGCCGGGTTAAAAATTGGCGGACAAAAAAATTCGATTTTTTCTGGGTCAAAAATCTTTAGTCCAAAGTCCGGTTCACGGGTCGAGATCACTTTTGTGCTTATTTTTTTTTTACTTTTTTGGATTTGACCCAAACGAATCGGTAAGGTTAAAAATCAGGCGGTCCAAATAGTTTGAATTTAACTAGGCTAAAAAACTGCCATCCAAAGTCTTATCCGTGACGGACGGGCCGGAACCAACCATGGCTGCAGACACTCTCTTTTTAAAGTTAATTATTCCTCCCATAATATATAACGTTTTAGTTGATTCTTATATAAATTATTTGACACTTTATATAATTTAAAATAATCAGTCACAATCTTTTTAAAATTATCTCACATGAAAAAATATTATAAAATAAGAGAAAAAATATAAAATAAATATATGATAAAAAATATTATTATAAATAATTAATATTATATTTAATACTATATAATTATTTCTTTTATTCTTATACATAATTCTAAAACGTTATATGTTATGGGAGCCGGGGGTAGTATTCAATTAGGCATGTATTACTATCTTGCTAGGTCATAAATTTAATGTCAGGCCAATATTAATCAAATATCAGAGATTTGTTGGAAAAAGTTGGACATTATTATTTTAAATAATAAATGCAAGTGGACCACTTTGTAGACTTTAAGCCAATGTACCATTAGTATAATTTTACACAATGACATATTTACTCTTTACTTTATATATTTTAACTCATTTTTTTTAAGAATAAAAAAATTATACATTTAACCGAATAATTCTTCTACGGGGATGACCAGGGGCGATCTGTCTAGCGATCGGTCGGAATTTATTATTATTTTTTGGTTACGACTCTTAAAAAATTAATGTAATTTATTAGAACTGAAATATTTATAAGGAACAGTGATTTATGTGTCATTTGGATACATGTAAAAAAATAAATTTACTTGCATGCATCGCATTTTTTTTTTTTATACGATCCAAATAACATATAAATCACTGTTCTTTGCAAAAACTTCAATTCCAATAAATCACATTAATTTTTTTGAGTCATAACAAAAAAAATTTGGCCCCCTAGCATTTTTGTTAACATAATGAGTATAATCAAACATATTTCTACAAAAATCAAGTTTATTAAAAATGAAAATTTTCAAAATTTGTTACTAATTTCTCAATCAAATTTTATTCCTTATCAGTTATCCATACACGTTTTAGACTACCATTTGGGATGAGAAAGTATAACTTTATTAATTGGTAGTACGTTAACAGCTCAATCTACTCCCTCTGTCCCATTTGCTTTTTATTATTATTATTTTTACTGAACTAGTACTCCTTTTAATTTAAAATTAGAGATCTAATTATTAAATAATTATTCGAGGAAAAAATATTTTTTTTAAACAGTAATGGTTGTGGCACGATTAGTAAAACACTAAAATTCAATCAACCAAAAAATAATGAAGTTTTAAAAAATATCGTGTCGATTTCTAATTCACAAATAAAATGTATCTTTCATTTTAAGATAAATAAAATAAATATTTAATTTAAAAAAATTTACTATCATAATTACGTTATCACGTCACTAGATCATTAATTAAATACTTGATTTAGTCAAAGTTATATTTATTTTAATCATCTTATATACATATATAAAAAAATTAATTCCAAAAAAAAACACATACTATATATAATCCTAAATTATGTGACTTTGTGGGAGAGAGTAGAATTAATATTTTGGGGGGAAACTAATTAAATTGATATTTGACATAAATTAAAAGAAGTTAATTAAGAAGTGCAGACAAAATAGAAAAAGAAAGAAGAGAACCTGAATGGTCACCATTAACAGCACTGATAAGTTGCAGAGAGACCTTTTTTCCAAGAAACTCATGAACCCTATCAAGAATTGATGCATTGAAATCATTAAAATCCAATACATTCTTCTTCATTAACACAACCCTCCCTTTTATTTTCCTTCTCTCTCCATTTTCCCCGGTTATGGCTTCCAAAATCTTATGAAACATCTCTTTTCTCTCTCCTCTCTCTCTCTAGAATTTGCTTAGTTCAAACTTCAAACAAAGGTATAGTTTGTATGAGAATATGACAAAAAAGAAGAGGAAAAGGTTGTGGGTATTTATACTATACATAAAGATCAGTTCCACTTGTATCCAATAAGCTTCACTTTTTATGCAATTTGTTTTTTAAAAAAACATTTTATTATTTTATAGTAATTTAAATGATTTTAGGTTTTGGTAAAAGTTTTGACCAATGTTGGTCAGAGCCCCATACTCTTAATTTTTAAGGTCAAATCCCATGCTCTTAAATGATCATGTGGTACAATATTAGTTATGGTTTTCTAAATTTATTGAAGAGTTTTGGCAGGCCTTATTTCTTATTTATTTCAAAAATTGGCATTTAAAGTAATTGTTATAACGTCTAAAACTAGTAAAGAATTAATTTGACAGATACCTCATTTTATCTTATTGACATCATATATCCCTCAATTCTGAAATAAGTTGCTTCTTTTCAAAAATATCTCAAATTGATTTTCAAAAAGTCAATATTAATCTTATAATTTAAAACAGAAATATAAAATTTCTAATTATTGTTATTATTTTAAATAATAAATCATTTGAATTTATTTTTTTAAAATTAATCGCACTATGTGTGTACGACCCACAATATTTACAAATGCTCTTAAAAGATAATGTGATGTATATATGAGTCATGGGTTTTCTGAATTTATTGAATAATAAGGCACACTTTATTACTTATTAATTTCAAAATGGCCATTAAAGTATAAAATAATAAAATATAAAAGTATACCTTGTGACAGTAGCAAGAAAAAGATTAAAACGTGGAGAGAGATTGTGGATGAAAAAACTTGGAAACATAATAGAGAAATAGGTAATGGGAGATGGTACTGATCAGAGAGAGAAAAATAATAGAGATAAATATGAGTAGAATTTTAAAAATGTTAAGAGGAAGCTAAAAAGGTTGAGAAAGATAAGTTAATTTACAGTCACATCAATTTTATTTATGAAATTTATTAAACAATTTTAAAAATATATTTTTAGAGGCTGATATATACTCACAAGAAAAATTAATATTTTTGCAAAACTCTCTTTACATAAATAGTAAATAAAATTCATATTCATATGAGTGAGATATTGTTGAAATATCAATTCCTTCTTTTGAAATAGTAATTCTCATTTTAATCCTATATTAGTTTTAAAATATTAAATATTTAGTTTGATAATAAATGAGATGATAATGAAATTGTAAATATAAACATAAAAGTATTATAACATTTTATATTATTATCAAAAGAAATGAGACTTTTTGTATGATATATAGCTAGCCCAATTCATATTATTATCTTGTACATAAAACTTGTTCTTAGTAAATGTTTGATAAACTTGAATGTAAAAATGTGAAGAGTTAAGACATCTGAATAATGTAACTGATAAGTATACAAAATTCATTGATTTTGATTTCTTTATGTTTAGTTTATTGCATGATTCGTTGTGTATATGACCTTGATAAGATTGTTTATTGATTTCAGGATTGAAATGGAGCTTAAGTGTGGGAACGGGACGATTTGGAGCTGAGTAGATGAAAAGAAAAAAAAAATCAAGAAACTGGCGAATCCGTCTCGGAGAGTTCACAGCCTTGCACGAATTCGCCCGACGGATATGCCTCTGTATTCCAAGAAAAGTTGAATTTGCCCTAGTGAATTCGTTTGGCTTAGGTAATTCGCCTCAGCGAATTCATATTTGTTTTTATCCACCCCGGCGCGTACTTAATCTGCCCCAACCCATTCCTCGTTGTCCCAATTTGCCCCTGCGAATCCAATAAGGGAAAAGAATTCGCCCCAACGGATTGGTCGGGAAATTTCAAGAATTTTGGAAAATCAGGTAGATTTTGGTAGACTTCTAAATTGATTTGGATTGCGATTTCTTATTGATTTAGGACTATGTTTAGGCATTATAAATACATGTAATACCACTACAAGAAAAAAGCTTAAGTCCGACGGATTATTCCGTCGGATATAAGCCTATTTAGTCGAAAATATATTATTCCCGACGGAAATATCCGTCAGATATTCGGTCGTAAATATTCGAGTCGAAAATACGATCCGTCAAAAAATTACATGGGATATTCATTATCCTCGATTTAACGATATCTCCGAAGCGGATGTTAATTTAACATTAACTATCTTCGACGAATATATAGGACAAAATTTTTAAATCGAATATAACGATTACTATTTTCGACGGATGGATGTTTCCCTCGAATTATATTATTTTTAATTCGAAAGCTATAATAACCCACTATTTATTAAAATTGTCTAATTATTAACTTCGGCGGAATTTGTGTCGGAGATAGAGCGTTTACGATGGATACGTCCCGTCGAAGATAACGTATGTTCGACTGAAATTAGGATATTTCGGTATTTATTACAAATTGATTATTTGTTAACTCAGGGAAATTCGTCATAAATACCTATTCATTTTAATTAACTATCCTTTTTTTAATTGCAGATTTTAAAATTCGGTTTCAGTGTGTTTAAATCCATTAATATACACAGAACTTTTATCACAACCCAATACACAGTAATATAAACCTCAGATCTCACATTCAAATATGCAACGCAACACTAAAACTTAATCTTGACTCATTATCATTCACATACATTTCAAATATCCACCAAAACGTATTATAAGCTAACTAATTACAAATATAAGCTAATGTTCCATAAATGTTAAACAATATAATTTACAATAGTTGTACAAACGCAATTAGACAATACAATATATACAAAAATTCTACAATAACATGAATATATACAAATGAACTATATACTAGTAAAAGTATCATCATCGGGCGGAGGTGAACGACGCTGCTCTGGTGTATGGAAATCAGACTCGTGCTCATGCTCATCATCGCCAGCCTGGTCGCCATCGCCACCCTGTTGATAGAATCAAAAATATAAATCATTAGTCCGTATATATATGTGAGAATTAACAAACTAACCTTAATTGAAAAACATAAACAATAAGAATACCCGAGTAGGTGGGGGCGGACGAAAAGCCTCCTCCAAGAGGGTAATCACCATCCGGAGCATCTCGGCGCTCCAAGCGTCGAATCGCCCCTCCGTGTAATCTCGTACTCTCTGCAGAGGTCCCTGCTATAATATCTTGAGCAATCTGGTGAAGACGAATCTGGAAGGCAATCTACGACGCCGAAAGACCCGGATTGGTCCGACATGAGATGGTCCGACATGTGCTTTCGACATCGGACCTTTGCCGGGTTGGAGCCTATAAAGAGATACAAATTCGATTACTAATAATAATTTATATAATGTGATAAATTCGGATAATTTCGTGAAACATAAAAAATATTACCTCCGTGAAGTGTATATGCGGGTATCCTCCTCGGCGGACCTAACACTCGATATCTGCCGAGAGTCTTGTGGCGCCCCCAAAATAGGTATACAACACCCATTTTGAGTCGTCAAATACATGGTACGTAAAAAGCAAACTACAACTTCAATAATACAATTGTCGTAAATAAAAAATACGACAACACATACTGTGAGTTTAAATACAAATATTGTCTTCTGCATAATATCCACCCTCAAATAAGTCCTCATTACAATTATTCAAACACTATTTTACGAAATAGTGAGGATCTGCTAAAACATCTTTCTAGAACCATCACTCCATACCCCGATTAGATCCTCGCTATGTTTCTCACCTCCTTAGAAAAAATGGAACAAAAGGAAAAGGGTGAGCTCAACTAGACGGTAAAGAATATTATAACTAAGATAATATACAACAAATTATCATTAGTCTTCAACAGGAAAAATTTGATAAAATATAATAGACAACAAGTTTTAGATCAACAATTGCGGTGGAAACAACAATCCATTAGAAGATTCAAGTAGAAATGAGTTCTACTATCTTCTAAGATTTAAAAGTCCATCATCAATATTTTATCCTCGTAACAACAATCAATATACATCTTTAATCAAATATTCATCTTTGCACTACAGAGCCAAAGATATTCATTTGTATCACCAGGTTGGTCATGTTCATCTCAACACTGCTCATCTTTTGCACTACGGGCCAAAGATATTCATCGATTAATCATTCATCTTTACTACTACGGGCCAAAAGATATTCATAATATCATTATTTAGGGTGAGGATGATGAAAAATATTTTAAAGAAAACGAATCCAGTGAGACAAAAGGGAAAATAGTAGAGATTCGTATAACAGTTTATCCAAGATTAATAATACTCCATAATAACCAATTTTGAAGCAAAATTCAAGAATAAAGATCAAAACATGGATACAATCAAAGATAGTAACCATAATATACATCTTGGACAAAAAGAAGAAAATTTTATTTTTTTGGTGAATAGTGTCGATTAAGTGAATAGTCTTGATATCGTGAATAGTAACCCCGACACAAAAAGTTCCAAATTTAATAAAAAGTTCAGATCAATACTTTGGCATAATGATATTGAAAGAAACGATATCATTTACGAAGAAAATAACATCCCTTACCTCAAAATAACCGTACTTACAATTTGAATTTGGGATATAGTCTTGTGAAACTTGTAATTGAAAAATATAAACTCACAAAATCAACTCGATAATATAGAGAGAGAGAGAGAGAAACTTATGTTTACGGTGTGATTTTAATTCTAACTTAGCCTCTATTTATAGGAAAGTGTTAAGCACACAAGGCGACTTGACCTGCAACCTAATGGCTTTACCTGCTACTATTGCCACCCACCACATTTGAAATAAAATTCAGCACATTTCTTCACCAACCACAAGTGGGGCCCACTCAATTCTAGAATTTTCCACCAAAATTATTTATAAACCTAATTTCCGAATTAGTCACCTCTTAAAATTCATAACAAATCATACGTTCATTTTTAACGGTTCAAAATTTGTGGACATATACTCAACTTATATATGTATAACATATCCAAAAATCACAACGATCCAACGGTCGGATTAAAAATTATAACTCACGCAATATATCTCAAAAACACTGGTTTAATTTTTAATACCTCTATTCTGACAAAAATACTGATAAAACATCTCAACATTAACTCCTTCATTTTTAACCACAATAAATATATCCAACATTTATATTCACATAAAATAAATATTTCCTTATCATATGAATCAATAATTAATTATTCACAAATAATATTACAGAATCACATTTATGACAACCAGGCCGTTCCCAGGAAAGAAGGGGCTTTCCAATAAGAATTTCTCCTTACTGGCGTGGAATTAGGTGACCAAACCTTTCCTTGACAGAACTTTCTAGACATTGCCAATAATTCTATCTAATAATATTATTCAAATAATATGAATTATTGATCTTATAATGGTAAATACTGTGCAGTGACAATTATTGAAACAACAATAATATAAAATATCAACGCAACAATTATTGAATCAATAAAATAAAATATTGAATAGTAACTACTGTAACAATTATTGAGTAGTGCCTTCTTACGTAAGGATCAATAATTCATCAATACTGTGCATCCACGCGTATTACTGTATTTTAACCACCGGGTATTCCAACAAAGGTTAGCATTGGCATAACTACGCCAGTTATTTATAAAAACTCAAACTTGTCAAATTTCTTCATCCGATGCTTATTCTTTTATGGGGCCCACAATGATCGCTACGCCATCGCATTTAATATTCCCTTTACAACAAGAATATTCCACGACCAAACGAATATTCCCTGACAACAATGATTATTTTATAACCACTTGCATATTTTGCAAAATTTGCACATTTACCATAACTAGAGAATTATATCAAATTAATACCTTATTATTCACAATAATAATTAGAGGAAATTCGATTTTATTTATAATAAGTTGGGGTCTTACAACCTCCCCTCCTTATGAAATTTCGTCCTCAAAATTGACATACGTACCTGGTGTTTCGAAAAGGTGAGGACACCTCGCTTTCATTTCTGATTCCAACTCTTAGGTCATTTCTTCAATAGCATGGTTTCTCCATAAAACCTTAACTTGTGGTATAACCTTGGTGCGTAGGACATGCTCTTTCCTATCCAAGATCTTAACAGGTACTTCTTCGTACTTTAAATCTTCGGCTATCTCGTCTGGTTCTAACGCAATAATATGGTTCGGGTCTTTCACATATTTACGAAGCATGGATATGTGAAAAATATTATGATCACGAGACATACTTGGAGGTAATGCGAGTCTATAGGCCACAATTCCTATTCGGTCAAGAATCTCAAATGGACCAACAAATCGTGGATTGAGCTTTCCTCTCTTTCCAAATCTTGTAACTCCCTTCCATGGAACAACACGTAACAATACATGATCTCCAATATTAAACTCCACGTCCTTTCTATGAAGATCAGCATAACTCTTTTGTCGATCTTGTGAGGTTTGAATATGTTGTCGAATCATTTGGATCTTTTCTATAGTCATGCGTACTAATTCTGGTCCCAACAACGTTGCTTCTCCCACCTCGTCCCAAAGATTTGGAGAACGACACTTTAAATCCATACTGACGCCTCAAATGGAGCCATGCCTATACTTGCTTGATAAGCTTTGTTGTTGTAGGAGAATTCCACCGATTAAGTGATACTTATCTCAACTTCCTTTAAAATCTAGGACAAAAGTCTTAATAGATATTCAAGGGTTTGAATAGTCCTCTCGATTGTCCGTCTGCTTTGAGGATGGTATGCTGCGGCCAATCGTAAATCGATTACCAATAGCTTTCTACAAGCTAACCCAAAATCGTGAAGTAAATCTTGGGTCACGATCTGAAACTATGGATACTGGCATGCCATGAAATCTCACAATCTCATTCACATACATGCGAGCAAGACGTTCAAGGGAATAAGTTTCACGTATCGGTAAGAAATGGGCAGACTTGGTTAATCTATCAACAATAACCCAAATCGCATCTATGCCTTGAGAAACTTTGGGAAGACCTGTAACAAAATCCATAGTAATGTGTTCCCACTTCCATTTCGAAATCTCAAGTGGTTGTAATGTACCCTTTGGCACTTGATGTGATGCCCCCAAAATTAGGTATACGTACGTACCCATCTTGGGTCGCCACTTACATGGTACATAATTCAAATACAACTTAATAATACAACTGTCGTGTACAATACGACAAAACATAAGCTGTGAGTTTGAATACAAATATTGTTTACTAAAGATTATACAAACTCAAAAGGAGTCCTTATTACAATTATTATTACACTATTTCACAGAATAGTGAGGACTACTAATGCTATCATCTGGATGTTACGATTGTAATCTTCAACAACTCGAGCCAACGTCTTTGGCGCATGTTACGTTCGTTTTAAGTAAAGAGATATTTGAGGGTTTAAGAAATGGGTTTTGTACTGGGGTCAATACAAAATTCAATTTCACGCTCTAGGGTAGGCTAAGAAGTCTTCAAGAATACATCAAGAAATCTATTAACAATAGAAATGTCATTCAAAACTGTGAATCTCATCCAAGACTTGGATAGTACGTCACATTGATACCTATTAACTTGCCATCGTCATTCACGACATCACCTACAGAAAGTCTGGCTTTGGTGCATTCCACACAAGGAAGTCAACAACGAAAGGCTCGGGGCTCTTTACTTATGGCTTGATATGACAGTGATTGACTTTAGTGGTTTAGTTACTTAAAAAGTTTGGAATATGAAAGCTAACAACCTTACGAAAAGCTTGATGAGTAGTTAACCAATCGATTCCAAAAATCACATCCATGCAAATATTTTCAAAGAGATAAGATCGACAGGTAATGTGAAAGTGTCGATTTGAATCAACAAGATTTATAAACAGTGGAGGTAACGAAGGTTTCTACTATCGAAGTTTCAACCAATAAGTCAAAGTCTAATTTCTTGAAGTCAAATTTAAGCGTTGAGCATTGAGCAAGAGAGATAAAAGAATGGGTAGAACCGGTATCTAATAAGGTATAGACTTCGCAAGGATTTATAATTAACTAACCCGTGCTAACTTCGTTCAGGTTACTCGCTTTTGTTGAGAAGTCACGAAAAATGCTCTTCCTGAAACCACCGACTTTGTTTTGTCCGTATCCGCCTTTGGTAGCACCGTCCCAGCTGGACTTGACTTCACTATACGATAAAATCGAGCTAAATGACCTTCTTTTCTTGAAATTTCCACTTCTATTATCTTGGCCATGATTACCACCGAAGTGGTTACCATTCTTGGCATGATAATTTCCCCCACGATGGTTATCATTGTTCCGATGGTCGTTGCCACCGGAATGATTATTATCGTATTGTTGGTCGTTACCTTTTGGTTGAGCTGACTCAACAGTCTCCTGTGCTTCCTTGTTTATCTCATCATTTTCATATGCCATTTTCAAACACTGTCACAAAACAAGGGTTAATTGACATGCAACATATTATCTCTATACTTTGACCAACCGATTAAATACCAAAAAATTAGGTAGGTCATACTAGCGAAGGAATTCCCCGTCTCTCCCCTCCTAGTTCTAGTCTCACATCTTAGCTGGGATCATATCCTAAGCTTTGATACTGTTGTGGCGCCCCCCCAAATTAGGTATCGTCACCCATCTTGGGTCGCCACTTACATGGTACATAAATTCAAATACAACTTAATAATACAACCGTATAGTATGCAATCGACAAAACATAAGTCATGAGTTTGAATACAAATATTGTCTACTAGAGATTATACAAACTCAAAAGGAGTCCTTATTACAATTATTATTACACTATTTCACGTAAATAGTGAGGGACTACTAATGCTATCATCCGGACCATCACTCCATTCCCAGCTAAGTCCCATCGTTCTCATTTCTGAAGAGAACAATAAAAGTAAAAGGGTGAGCTCAACTAGCCCGATGGGAAATATTATGACTAAGAAAATGTAGAATATATTATCGTTAGCCTTCAACGATGTTAAACGATACAATATAACAACCATCAAGTTTAACTGCAATGAACAAGCAATCCATTAAAAGAGTCAAGTAGAGAATAAAATCTACTATCTTTTATGATTTAAAAGGTTTTTCATCACTTTTATCATTTGGGACTCGACAATAAATAATCCACATCATCGAATCACCCTTTACTACTACTGGCCAAGGATATTCTTTAGTATCACGACCACAATTATCCATGCACTTCTACGGGCGAAGAATATTTGTGTATTCATTAATGGTCATGATCATGCCAACAACATTTATCCATCAATGCACTATGGGCCATGAGGACTTTTACCACATCATTTGTAACATTACGGTCATGATTACACCGAATAATCCTCAGTCATAATCATACCAAGTCCATCTATGCACTATAGGCCACGATGATGACTTTCAACAAAATATAAACATGAGGATGATGACAATGATATAAGAATTCAATAAAACAAGTTCAAGAATTATTTTATCCGAAACTAATAACGTCCAAATTGTTAGCATGATCTTTGTTTTGTAGAGTAAAATTCAAGAATGCTCAGAAGAATATTTTCATGAAAAGATACTGGATGAAGTGCAAATATCAAGGATATTATACTAATTTCATGGAGTATAGAAGTCAAAACTTTAACCAACTGAGTATAATAAGGAATGGAATAATAAAAGAAATCACCAAGCGTCTGACGAGGCATCTTACAGGCGTGTTATTCCAATGAATAATAAATAACGGAATCGGTCCGTAAAAAACGCGTCTGAACAGGATATTCGATAGAATAATAATAAAGACGGAATCGAATCCGAAGCGTAAACGCATGAACATGATATTCAGCGAAATAATAATAAAGAAGCGAATCGAATCAGTCCCGTAGAATGCATGTAGACGAGGATATTCAATGAGAATAATAAAGAAGGAATTAGAGTCCGCGTAGAAACGCATGCATGACGAGGATATTCAACGAGAATAATAAAGACGGAATCGAATCCCACGTAGAACGCATGATGACGAGATATTCCAATGAATAATAAAAAAGATTTTAACCAGTCCGCGTAGAAACCTTATGACGTGATGTTCAACGAGAATGATATAGAATGGAACAACGAAGAATTTCACCAAGTATAGGGTAGCAGCGTATATAGGTTATTCAACGAGAATAATAAGAATGGAATAACGAAGTTCTCTTTATAGATAAGAAAGAAATAATACTCCCTACGAGTACAACAAATAATATTCCTACCTTGGAAAAAAGCTGATATCTTTGGAATAGTGAGGTAGCAGATTTCTCTTCTTCTTTCTCTCTATAATTTCTCTCTATAATAATCGCTCTAAAGCTTTTGTGAATTGGTGAGAAATGAAGGAAGAATGAGCTTATTTATAGGAAAATATAGTTTCGATAATTGCGTTTTGGGGCTCGAAAATTACGATCTGATACCTCGACTTTTCTTATATTTTTAATTTAGTCCTGCAAGTATTATCAATCTTGCACCAACTCCCCTAATAGTAAATAATGTGATTCAATAGTTCAATCATGTGAATCAATAGTATAATCATGTGAAAAATACGAATTTCAGTATAGTACCTCTATCTATACCTCCATTTTTAATTTAGTCATGCAAGTATTATCAATCTTACACCAACTCCCCTAATAGTAAATAATGTGATTCAATAGTACACATATGTGAACAAATAGTTATGTAAGCATGTGAATTAGTAGCAATTAATTGCTTATTTATCCGATAAATTACCCGATTTATCAATATAACCCCTAGACATCAATTATCATCGAAATAAATGTCGATTTTCACTCACACAAACAATTCCAACATAATGAAACTATTTTTATCAAAAATATAAATTTTGAAATTTCGAAGTTTGACTTTTTCTGAAAAAGTCAACTGTTGACTTTTTGACCAAATAGTGAATCACGGAAAATTTTGTGTTTATAGACTATTTTTACTAATTTCATCGTTCCGGACTCAAATTTCACGTCTGCGTCTCCAAATTCAACTCCAAACACAACTTCAATTTTAATAACATTCATCATTAATATTATAACTTTACCGTCTCAATTATTGATTTAATAATATAACATATTATGCAGATGATACTGTGACAATAATTAAATCAATAATATGAGATATATGATCAATAATTCTTTATAACAATAATTGAGTATAAGCGGTGACTTCTCACGTAAGCATCAATAATCAATCTGGTGTATTGCTCTTATGCAACCACGCGTATTACTTTACTTTTAACACCGGTGATTCAACGATTAACGGTAAAACTTCCGCCGTTATTTTCATAAAATCGTAGTTATTTTCATAAAAAAGTATTTTTACGTTTTCTCGATCAAGCCAATAATTACATTGTGAGGTCCACCAATGATTGTGTCGTTGTACGAATATTCCTGTTAAAACGAATATCCCCGACCAATCGAATATTATATAACAACTTGCGTACTTTTGCAAAATTTGTAAATATTACCTGACTATAACATTATATCAAATCCACACCATAATATTCAAAATATATTTCGAAAATTTAATCTTTATTCAAAAAATCTGGGGTCTCATACTTGATGCTCCGCCTTTACACGTTGACAAGTTGAACACCTCGAGATAAACTCCGCGATCTCTCTCTTCATATTATTCCACCAAAATGTATGTCGAATATCATGATACATTTTGGTACTCCCAGGATGGATTGCAAACGGGGTGTTGTGTGCCTCCATCATGATTCTATGCTTCAAGTTAGAATCGTTAGGAACACATAGTCTGGAGTTGAATCTAAGTATTCCTTCTTCATCGATTCTCGCTTCTGGAATATCTCCTTCTTGCACTTTCTTTTTCATACGTATCAGCTCCAGGTCCGTAGCTTGAGTAGCTTTAACTTTATCGATTAAAGTCGGTTCTACTCGTATATTCGCCATCATCATGTGGGTCCCTGGAGTCTTTAATTCTACCTCCATCCTTTGCAAGTCATACAGAATGGGCCTTTGCATTGACAATTTCGCTTTTCGTTACTTCGCGTATGATCTTACACTTTCGATAAATCGACTCTTCGTTAAGCTTTTCCAGATGATATTGAATAGTGTGATCGTAATCTTTCAATAGTTCAAACCAGCGTCGTTCTTGCCGCATATTAAGTTCTTTTGGGTGAAAAAATATTTGAGGCTTTTATGGTCAAGTATAAATCTCCACTTTCTCCCCATCTGAGTAGTGTCTCCAAATTTTTAACAGCGAATCATTGCTTTGAACTCTAGATCATGAGTAGGATAATTCCTCTCATATTCTTTGAGTTATCGTGAGGCATAGACTATGATTTTCCCATATTGCATGAGAACACATCCTAATCCTTTGCACGAAGCATCGGCGTGTATATAACAAATCCATCCAAACAGGATGGTATTGCGAACATGTGCGAAATGAGTCTCCTTTTGAGCTCTTGGAAACTCTTCTCGCATTCCTCGCTCCATCTGAATTTTGTATCTTTTAGTCGGTGAGTTAGCGATGGCGATTCGAGAAAATCCTTCCACGAATCTCAGATAATAACCATTTAAGCTTAAAAAACTCGTGCTTTGGTCATCGACTTTGGCATTGCTCCCAACTTTGTCTTGCTTGATCTTGGCCGGGTCAATGGATACTCCATGTTTTTGACACCGTGCCCAGGAATGCTACGTCCTCGAGCCGCTACTCACATTTCTTGACTTGGCATAAAACTTGTTTTCTGAAGCCTTTCAAGTGTCGGCTTCAAATGGTGCTCATGATCTTCAAATGGTGCTCATGATCATTACTCGCTGGAGCCTCCTATGACGAGGATGTTTCTGATATCCTGAGCAACACTTGAGGCTGACACTCCAAAAGCTTCGTGAATACAAGCTTTATGACAAGTTGAAGAAATGTGAATTCTGGCTTGAGGAAGTAGCATTCCTTGGGCACGTAATATCAAGTCATGGAATATCTGTTGACCAAAGAAAGATTGAAGCAATTCAAAATCAGGGTGCAACCTAAATCGATGACCAAAATCGTAGCTTTCTTGGTTTAATTGGTTATTATCGGAGATTTGTGGAAGGATTTTCTCGAATCGCTACTCCATTGACTCAAATGACTCGAAAGATACAAAGTTCGGTTGGAGCGAAGAATGTGAGAAGAGTTTTCAAGAACTCAAGAGGAGACTCATTTCGACCTGCTCGACAATACCATCTGCTCGGAGGGATTTGTCATCTCTGATGATGCTTCAGCAAAGGGTTGGGATGTGTTCTCATGCAACATGGGAAAATCATAGCCTATGCCTCAAGACAACTCAAAGAATATGAGAGGAATTATCCTACTCATGATCTAGAGTTGGCAGCTGTTGTCTGCGCACTAAAGATTTAGAGGCATTACTTGTATGGGGAGAAGGTGGAGATCTTTAAGGATCATAAAAGTCTCAAATATTTCTTTACTCAAAAGGAACTCAATATGCAACAACGACGTTGGCTTGAACTGTTGAAAGATTATGATCATACCATCCAATACCATCCTGGAAAAGCGAACGTGGTAGGTGACGCGTTCGAAAGTAGAAGATCATATGCAAGTACGAGTGCGATATTGTCAACGCAAAGGCCCATTTTGTGTGACTTGCAAAGGATGGAGATAGAGTTAAAGACTCCAGGGACCCATATGATGATGGTGAATATACGAGTAGAACCGACTTTAATCGATAAAGTTAAAGCTGCTCAAGTTCCAGACCTGGAGCTAATGCGTATGAGGAAGAAAGTGCAAGAAGGTGCTATGCAAGCAAGAATCGATGAAGAAGGAATACTTTGAGTCAACTCCAGACTTTGTGTTCCTAACGACCCTGATTTAAAGTATAAAATCATGATGGAAGCGCACAACACACCGTTTGCAACCCATCCTGGGAGTACCAAAATGTATCATGATATTCGTCATACATTTTGGTGGAGCAATATGAAGAGAGAGATAGCGTTGTTTATCTCAAGGTGTCTAACTTGTCAACGAGTTAAAGCGGAGCATCAAGTACCAAAAAGTCCATTGCAACCACTTGAAATTCCAGAATGGAAGTGGGAGCACATTACCATAGATTTCTTTACCGGTCTTCCTAAGGTTTCTCAAGGCATAGATGCGATTTGGGTCATTGTTGATAGATTGACCAAGTCTGCTCATTTCTTCCGATCTGAGAAACTTATACACTTGAACGTCTTGCTTCGTATGTACATAAACGAGATTGTAAGATCGCATGGTATGCCAAAGATCCATAGTTTACGATCGAGACCCAAGATTCACTTCACAATTTTGGGTTAGTTTGCAAAAAGCTATGAGCACAGACTTACGATTTAGCTCGGCATATCATCCTCGGACAGACGGAGACGGTTGGAGAGGACTATTCAAACTCTTGAAGATCTATTAAGACTCATGTGCTTGATTTCAAGGAAGTTGGGACAAGTTCTTACTATTGGTGGAGTTTTCCTACGACAATGAGTTATTAAGCAAAATATTGGCATGGCTCCATTTGAAGCGTTGTATGGAAGAAAGTGTCGTTCTCCAGTATGCTGGGATGAGGTGGGTGAAGCAACATTGTTGGGACCGGAGTTGGTACGTATGACTACGGAAAAGATTCAAACGATTCGACAATGTATAAAAACCTCACAAGATCAACAAAAGAGTTATGCTGATCTTCATCGAAAGGACGTGGAATTCGATATAAGATATCATGTGTTGTTGCGTGTTGCTCCATGGAAAGGAGTTACGAGATTTGGAAAGAGAGGAAAACTCAATCCTCGATTCATCGGCCCATTTTAATCCTCGTCGAGTAGGAACCGTGGCCTATAGACTCGCTTTCTGCTTGAGTATGTCTACGTGTTCATAACGTTTTCACATATCCATGTTACGTAAATATGTGAATGATCCGAACCACATTATTGAGTTAGAACCGGACGAAATAGTGGAAGATTTGACGTATGAAGAGGTTCTGTTCAAATCTTGGATAAGAAGAACATATTCTACACTCGAGGTTATACCTCAAGTCGAAGTTTTGTGGAGAAACCACGATGTTGAGAAAATGACTTGGGAGTTAGAATCAAAATGAAATCAAGGTATCCTTACCTCTTGACATACCAGTCGTATCCCTAATTTCGAGGGCGAAATTTTATAAGAAAGGGAGGTTGTAAGACCCCAACTTTTATAAATAAAGATGAATTTTCTATAAATATTATTTTCGAATATTATGGAGTAAATTTGATATAATGTTATAGTTGTGGGTAATATTTATAAATTTTGCAAAGTAAGCAAGTTGTTATAAAATATTCGTTTGGTCGGGGAATATTCTTTTTGTCGGGGAATATTCGTACGACGACACAATCATTGGTGGACCCCACAACGAAATTATTGTCGGATTGAGAAAACAACAAAAATACTTTATGAAAATAACGGCAGAGGTGTTACCATTAAAACTGTTGAACTACCCGATAGTAAAAGTACAGTAATCCGCGTGGTTGCATAGTAGCACACGGTATTGATTATTGATTCTTACGTGAGAATTCACTCAGCTATACTCAATTATTACTACGAATAATTCTTTGCATCATATCTCTTATATTATTGATTCAATTATTGTCACGGTATCATCATCAGATAATATGTTATATTATTAAATCAATAATTGAGACGACAAGTTATAAATGATTAATAATTGTTGAAAGATTAAATATGTGTTGATTAAAAATAAAATGATTTGTGGTAATATTTATTCAATCCTTGATGTATATAAAGAGTCTATTATGAGACGTTTGTGGTAAGTTTGGTTATTTTATGGGGGGGCATATGTCATCATTTAAGAGTCTCTTCATCGATAGTAATTACCTTCGTCGATAGTAATTACCTTCATTAATAGTAATTACCTTCGTCAATAGTAACTACCTTTACGAGATGTCAAACCACTTGTCGTTTCATATTACAAGCGTCGAACCAATTGTTGTTTCACATTACAGGCGTCAAACCACTTTTCTTTTCACATCACCGATTAAATCGAGCCACTTTTCTTTTCACATTTCAAGTGCTAAGCTAGAAATCTTCTATAAATAGAGGCCTAGTGCTTCATTATTTTCACGAATTCATTCAAGCTATAGAGAGAAAAGTATAGAGAGAATAAGAGAGAAAAAGAAGAGTATTCTATTACTACACTACTGCGATATTCAATCTACTACTAATGTAAGGGTGTTATTCTTTCTTATTCATGAAGAGAATTGTTGTTATTCCATTGCTTATTATTACATTGGAATAACTTTTGTATACGCTGTGATTTACCTATACTTGGTGACATTCTTCTATTATTCATTGGAACATCCTGCATGCATGTGTTTTACAAGACTGGTTCGTCTTCCTTTATTATTATTCTGTTGGAACATCCTGTGCATGTGTTTTACAATCGAACTTTGGTTAAAATCTTTTATTATTACATTGGAACATCCCAGCGCTTGCAAATTTTGCACGACACGGTTCCGTTATTATTATTACATTTGGAATAACTTTGTATATGTAAAAGTACCGCATGCATGGTGATTTCTTTTGTTATTCCATTCTTTATTATACTCGGTTGGTTAAAGTTTTGACTTCTATACTCCATGAAATTAGTAGAATATCCTTGATATTTAAGCTTCATCCAATATCTTTTCATGGAAATATTCTTACGAACATTCTTGAATTTTACACTACAAAGCGAAGATCATGTTGACAATTTGGACATTATTAGTTCATGGATAAATTAATTCTTGAACTTGTTTTATTGAATTCTTATATCATTGTCATCATCCTCATGTTTATATTATATTGAAAGTCATCTGGCACATGGTGCATGGATGGACTTGGTATGATTATGACGAGGATTATTCGATTGTAATCATGGTAGTAATGTTACAAATGATGTGGTAAAAGTTATCATTGGCCCGTAGTGCATTGATGGACGAGTTGTTGGCATGATCATGACCATTAATGAATACACGAATGTCCTTGGCCGTAGTGCATGGATAATTCGTGGTCGTGATACTAAAGACTATCCTTGGCCGTAGTGCAGGGGTGATTCGATGATGTGGATTATTTATTAAGCTGAGTCTCAGCGATAAAAGTCATGAAAAACTTTTTAAATCATAAAAGATAGTAGATTTTATTCTCTACTTGACTCTTTTAATGGATTGCTTGTTCCGCTGCAGTTAAACTTGATGTTGTTATATTTTATCGGTTTAACATTTGTTGAAGGCTAACGATAATTTATTCTGCATTATCTTAGTCATAATATTTCTTACTGGGCTAGTTGAGCTCACCCTTTCTTTCACTGTTCTCTTTAGGAAATGAGAACATAGCGAGGGACTAGTCGAGGAACGGAGTGATTGGTCCGAGGATAACATTAGTAGTCCTCACTATTCTGCAAATAAATAGTGTGTTAATAATTGTAATGAGGACTCCTTTTGAGTTTGTATAATCTCTAGTAGACAATAATTGTATTCAAACTCACAGTTATGTTTTGTCGTATTGTACACTGCAGTTTGTATTAGTAAGTTGTATTTGAATTTTGTACCATGTATCTGACGACCCAAGATGGGTGATGTATACCTAATTTTGGGGGCGTCACACTTTCTTTCACTATTCTCTTCAGGAAATGAGAACGTAGCTGGGACTAGTCGGGGAACAGAGTGATGATCTTAGATGGTGCATTAGTAGTCCTCACTATTCTGTGAAATAGTGTTATAATAAATGTAATGAGGACTCCATTGAGTGTGGATATTGTCTAGATGACAATATTTGTATTAAAACTCACAGCCTATGTTTTGTCGTATTTTACACGACTGTTGTATAATTAAGTTGTATTTGTATTCAGTACTGTGACAACCCCAAAATAGGTCCATTCCATCCAACCCATTCTGAGTCGCCAAATATATGGTATAGAAAACAACTACAACTTTATTAATACAATTGTCATGTAAGATACGACAACACTTAAACTATGAGTTTAAATACAAATATATACCAACTGTGACTCAAGTCACAACCGTGGACAACACTTCATAATGACACCTTACATAAAGGTATAGTCCAAAACTATTTTAGAATTTAGAATCTTTGGGAAGTGCTCAAGGAAACCTTCGTACATGGGAGGCCATGCGTCTAGGTTATGATAGATATCATATGGCCACAGAATTATCCTTAGTTGACCCAATAGACCCCAAAGAAAAACGAGAAGATTACTATCATATTCTTCCCAATGGTGAGTCTTCTCCTGACATATCATTATCTCCACTGTCTCTAATTGGGTATTATACTCCAAACAAACACAAAGATTATATAGGTAGTGCTTGTAAATATACTCAGCAAGTGGATGAGCACAACCCTGTCTTATGACGACACGAGGTTGTATGTCATTAGACATCTTGTATGATAGTGGCAAAACACCCTTCCAAGTTAAATTCACCTCACCCTCAATATCTATAGACCACCGTTCTATTCCCCGCTTGTCCCAGCTACACTTTTATTACCTGAAAGGAATTGTGAAGCAAAAGGGTGAGCACAACTAGCTCAGTAAAGAATATCATGACTATGAAAGTAGTATGCACACAAGCCAATCATGTTTGATGATAAAGCATATACTTTGTAACAATCTTATTCATTTATTAATAAAAAGTATTAATTTATTAAAGGCTTTTAATTATCTACATGATGCTGTTTTATAATATGTGATAAACCCATAGTTTTAAGCAATGCTTTTAGAATAATGATGATGATCATTCTAATGAGATCTAAATTCTTAGAAAGCTTAAAACTAAAATAGTTTCCAATCATTGGATTACTAAATTGGGGATTAGTGAATCCGGATAGATTGGTACATACGTTGTTTGCTCATTGGATGAGGATGATTGATCTCATGATCATTTGTGTGGAGACACTAAAGCAAGTATGTAGGTGCTTATTAGAGAATAAGTTCACTGAACGTGGCTCGCTAAGGAATACCTAATGGAGTTTTACTTGCCTGTCAATAGGAATTCTTGTAGTGATAGTAGTACAAGTAATCCTTGGACTTGAGATCATTATAGTATCTTGTGTATGATGAGTTATACTTTGACTTATTCCTTAAGACCCTTAGGGTATATCAAAGGGTATGCTTGGGTATAATAAGTTGTATATGGAGATAATGTATAATCAATAAAGAATACCACTTCTAATAAAAGAAGAGAAATGTCCTATGTGATTCGATAAATGACAACACAGTAGTCCTTGGCCAAGGCAGAATGAAATTAGAAAGGAGTTTCTAATTTGCATTATTTGGAGTTGTGCATTTAAGAGTTGAAATACATATAATTAAATAAAATAAGACTTGACAGTAATTCCATGTCTTATATTTAATTGGGACATTGTATGGCGAAAGGATTGAATTGTACGGTAACTATTTACTCAAAGGTTCTTTTATGATTAATGTTGAAATCTATATTATCTGGAAAGTCGTTGATCATTGAGGGAGGCTTATCCTATTGTAGAATAAATATTATTTATTTAAATAAATTAATTGTTTAATTTATTTATTTAAATAAGATTAAATTGTTCTAATTGATTTATTCACAACCGGTTTAATATGGAGAACCTAAAGGGTCACACCATAAAAGGAAGAATAATTATTTAAGAAATTAATGGCATAATCGTAATAATATATATTTATGTATATTTAATTTAATCTATGGTGATAGAATAAATTAAATAGCTTAATATTTATTATTTAATATTTTAGAAATATTAAATATAAATTAATAAGAGGAGTCTTATTAATATTATTACAATTATTATTATTTTAATTTCTAAAGAGTTTAGGAATTAATTTAATATAAGTACTCTCATTTATTCCTAATAGGATTAGGAGGGAAAATTAATTAAAGGAGTTTAATTAATTATCCCTAATAAGATTAGGGAGCTTAATTAATTAAAAGAATTTAATTAATTAAATAAATCTCAATTCCTTAATTGTTAAGGTGGGTTGCCCACATCTATAAATAAGAGGAGTCTTATTATGGGTGGGGGTGGTTGACTTTGACAACTACGTAATAATTCCAATTTGTTGGAGAGTACGCCCTTTTTCTATAGAGATAGGAAAAACTAGGGTTTGAGCTAATATCCCTTCTTCTTGAATCATTATTATTCCTTGGTGGATCACCTCTAGAGGCCAAACACATGGGTGGCTAACGTTGATCAAAGGAAGGAACCAAACCCGGTTGATTCAAGGAGATCACGGAGAAGTAGGAGGTGAACTCGTACCTGAGGAAGCTCGTTTCTACAAGGGTATGATTTCATAATTTCTTATTCTTCGTTTAATTAATAATTGTGCATAAAGGGTGATCCGGGTATATGGTTTGTAATAAATTTTTAAACTCTAATTTTTACACGCTTCCGCTAATTTATGCAATTTGATTGCGTTCTTGAATATTACAAGCCTAACAGACTAAAGATAAATAAATTATCAATAGCCTTCAACGATAATAAATCGTAGATTTTAGAACATATGGTAGATGATAAAACTTTTCAACCATAGTTGCGGCCGTGAACGAAGCAATCCATTAGAAGAGTCGAATAGACCATAAAATTCTATTATCTTCTCCATGTTAAAATTCCACCAACAATGTTTTATCCTCGTAACATCAATCAACAATTCTTGTCCACAATCACATGTATAACTCATAATCGTAATTGTAGTTCTAAATTCCTTTTCGCATTCGGGATGAAGATAATTTTCATCACTTTGTCTTTACCTCAAACATCAAAGATCATGGTTATACCAAATCACGATTCTGCTCATAATCATACTAATAAATTCATCTTTGCACTACGCCCAAAGATATTCATCAACAAGTCATCTTTTTACACTCTGAGGCCAAAGATATTCATCAACAAGTCATCTTTGCACTGAGGCCAAAGATATTCATCGATTAATCGTATTCATCTAAACACTGCTTCATCTTTGCACTACGGGCCAAAGATATTCATCAGAAATCATTCATCTTTGCACTACAGGCCAATGATATTCCGTTATATCATCATTTAGGACTGAGGATGATGAAAAATATTTTAAAAAAACGAATCCAGTGAAGCAAAAGAACAAATATTAAGGATTCGTACTTTAAACAATTCTCATTCAAAAATAATTCATAAATAACCAGAGTGGGGTAAAATTCAAGAATGAAGACCAAAACATAGATCCAATCAAAGGCGATATCCGAATAGATATTTTGGATAAAAGAAGAAGTTTCATTTTTTCTATGAATAGTCAGAGATTCGTGAATAGTCTTGAGTATCGTGAATAGTAACTCCGACACCAAAAGATAGAAATTTCACAAAAAACATCATCATGTTTCGTGAATAGTACTCATGAATAGTAACTCGTGAATAGTAACTCATTAATAGTAACTTGTGAATAGTAACTCATGAATAGTATCCCCGACATGAAAAAGTTCCAAATTTGATAAAAATTTCCAACCAACATTCTGGCATAATGATATTGAAGAAATAATATCATTTTAGAAGAAAATAACCTCCCTTACTATCCCTTACCATCCCTTACTATCCCATACCTTAAAAGAGCAGTACTTCTGACTGGAATAACGCTGAACGAACTTGCACCGTATAGCAACACTCAAGATATCAAAATACTCATAAGAATATACTCGATAATATAGAGAGAGAAATAGAGAGAAAACTTCAGTTTCTGGTGTGATTTTCAATTCTAACCTAAGCACCCTATTTATAAGAAATTACTTAGAACACCAAAACTGAAAATTGAATATAATATAAATATATATATACAAATTTCCTACGTACACCTTTGGAAACTGAATTCAGCCCCTAACACATGTTAACGATGCTCTCAAAATATAAAAAACGTTTTTATTAATAAAAATAAATAAAACTTCCAGAAATCAATTATTTCGGAACTTTAGAACTTCAATAATTCATAATAAATAGCCTTTTTCTCAGAAAATTCGAATCTTGCGAATTTATATAGAAAATTCAATTCTCTACAACTTTACAGAAGAAAGTTTTTCCAAATTCCAAACAGAAATTGACCGAAATTCACATACGGACGATTTTACAGACTATAATCAAATTTCAGTCAAGAAATGGGGTCCACCGACACAAAACATGTTTTAATCATTTAATGCAACAAAAATACTCTTCTTCCTCATATACTCATATATCCCACATTTATTATAAAAATATCATCATTATTATATTATAATAATATAATAAAATATTATTTTATCAGAAAAGATAAAATATCGATTTTCAACAATTGTCACTTTAAAAATTTTCTCCATCTATATCCACATAAAATGAATATTTTCCTCATCATATAAATCAATAATTAATTATTCACAAATAATATTACAGAATCACAATAATGACAACCAGGCAGTTCCCAGGAAAGAGGGAGCTTTCCAATAAGAATTTCTCCTTACTGGCGCGCAATTAGGTGACCAAACCTCTCCTTAGACAGAACTTTCTGGACATTGCCAATAATGTTATCTAATAATATTATTCCGATAATATGAATTATTGTTTCGATAATAGAAAATATTGTGTAGTGACAATTATTAAAACAACAGTAATATAAAATATCAACGCAGCAATTATTGAATCAATAAAATCTTTGAGCGAGAATTACTTCGTAACAATTATTGAGTAGTGCTTTCTTAGTAAGAATCAATAATTGGTGCAATACCACCGTCTTCTACTCGCAACAACGCGTATTATTGTGTTTTTTAACCAACCAATTATTCCAACAATGATAATATTGATAATAACTACACGCCGTTATTTATAAACAACTTATACTTGTGCGTTTTCTTTCTCTAATCGCTCACATTCTGAGGCCCATAAAAGACCTATGTCAGTCATAAAATATTCTTCCGGATGAAAAGAATATTCCACGACCAAACGAATATTCCCCGACAACAATGAGTATTTTATAACCACTTGCTTATTTTAAAAAAAATTCATATATCACCTTTAACTTTAAACTTTTATCAATTTAACCATTTACTGAATAGTAATTATAAGAAAAAATTGAATACTTTTATTTCATAAAATTCGGGGTCTTACAATCTCCCCTCCTTATGAAATTTCGTCCTCGAAATTTACGTACATGGTATTTCAAAAAGTTGAGAATATCTTGTTTCCATTTCAGATTCTATCTCCCCTGTCATCATGATTTCTCCATTGCTCATCTCCTGTATTTCAGATATAAGCTTAAGTAGGACACACTAGCGAAGGATTTACTCATCTCTCCCCTCCTAGTTCTAATCCCGATCTCCGCCAGAGATCATATCCCTATACCAACTGTGACAACCCCAAAATAGGTCTATTCCATCCAACTCTAATAATTTATTTTATTTTTATTAATTTTTGCACACACACCCAAAGAATCGAACCCTGACCTTATGGAGTCATGAGACAAAAGTTACCGATGGGTCAAAACCATACGGCGGCATGACAACACAAATCTTCTAATTATGATGCTAACTAACTTCGAAAATTAATTATAATGGTGACTAAATTTTAAAAAATAAAAGTTAGACAAAACCTGACCCTTAAAATTTTCTTTATTTTAAATGGTTTTTAAAAAATATCGACAGCCGGGATACAACTGCATGCAAAATTACGAGAGTATGCAAAATTCATTGATTTGATGTGTAAAGCACTATTATATTTGTGCAAGATAAATATTTTTTTCCACAGTTCAAATTTGTGTTTTTTTAGGAATAAGTCTAGTCAGACCGGATTAGTGGACCGAATTATTGGATATTTTCAACAAAAAAAAAATTGTTTGTAACTCTCAAAAAATGTATAATATTTATTTCAATATGATTTTTTACAAAATATATTGTTTTAAGTATAATTTGGATACATATACAAACACGGGATTGTACAGTTTGTATAACCCTGTTTTTATATATGTATCCAAATTATACCTAAAAACCTATATTTTGTAAAAATTCCTGTTGGAATAAATATTATATATTTTTTGAGAGTCACAAGCAAAAAAAAAAAAACCAAAAAATAAAAATGTCCAATAAACATGTCTTTGTAGAAGGACTTTTTTTCAGTAATATAATGTTATTAACATATAACACCAAGTCGAATGAAAATCCGCATGTGATCATATTTTGCATGTTTTTGCTTCCATACAAGTTACATTTTTTTATATAAAAAAAATCCTATATATAGACGAAATTTTTAACCCTATATTATTTTTGAATGTCACACCGGTGAAATTCTTAAAGCCTAAATCATAATTTTTAATCCTATAATGTTTTTTCAATGGACCGGCTCGTCAACAAATCGGCTATAGCAACAGTTCAATCCGTTGTTATAGTATAGAAAGTCGACACTATAGTTGTGGCGACAGTTCGTACCGTCGCTATAACTCAGAAAATCGATAGTTTGTACCGTCGATAATTTTGTTTGATAAATTTTTTTTTTGGTATATATATATATATTCATGTTTTTTTTCATTTGAAAGATGTATTGGTATTTACTCTCTGTTCCAAAATTAGAGATACAATTTAATATATAATTTAATTTTAAAATTTAATATATCGTCGTTTGACTTCAAAAATTAAATTATAGACATCCTTATTTGACCCTAATTCTGTCAAGAACTAAAAGGATGGAGGAAATTATATGTTTGTGCCAGCCAATACATTGACAAGTTCTAGGGATTTGAATGAAGTTAATTAATAAATTTATAGCATTTTCCTTATCTTATTATTTACTCTTTTGAAAGTTTATTTGGTCCATATGTATGAGATAGATATACATAAATTATTATTAATAGGAAGAGAGATAAGATCAGAGGTGACTTGTTTATCAGCAAGCTTTGAATTTCTCAGTCTCCTCAGTGTAACATTTGGGAGCACATGTTTCATATTGTTTTATATTTAGCGACACTTTTGTGGCTGGTTTAGTGACACTTAACACATAAGCTACACTATTTTTTTACAATGATATTTTTGGAGAATTGTTAAATCCACAACACTTTAATGTTATTTTCACAACAAAAGTATCGTTGTAGATGTATAGTGACGGTGAAAACCGTCGCTATAGGATCTATAGCGACACTTTTATTGTGAAAATAACATTTTATATTGTAAATTTAACAGTTTCCTATTTTTGCTCTAACAATATTATCCCTCAATTTTTACTCCATTTTTTTATTCTTTGGTCCAAAAAATATTTATTAAACCCCAAAATAATACAAATTTCGTGAATCATTTTATTTTTTCCTTATGGTTACGTTTGTCAACCAAGGTTGTGAAATCGCATCGAATCCCAGTGATCGAATCCTAAGTTAAAAGCTGAAATTGGTAAGACTCTCATTGCGGATTTAGACCAATTATCTAGTTTTGGTCAAAATCCGGATTGAACCGGTTGACCATCGGTTGAACTGGTGGTTCAACCGGTAAAATCGGTTAAATTGACTCGATAAACCGCTTTTTAATTATTTTTTAATATTTTTTTAGTACCAAATTTTTTTTATTATTAAAATTAACCACTTTTAGTAATATTGTAACTCAATTTTATTAGGTTTTAGTTAATAAAAATGATATATTTTTTAAATTTTATTAATTACTAATAATATATATTTTTATATATTTATGACGTTGCCGAATCAGTAACGGTTCAACCACTTGTTGAACCAGTGGTTCATTCACTCGATAATTTTTTCGGTTCGATGGTCGACCCGAGTCTAAAAATATTGTTGTCAACGGCATTAAATATCATATTTTAGGGCCATAGGTAGGGGTGTTCAACCGGTTTTTCTTTTAATAAGAATTGGACCGATCTTAACCGCAATCTTAGAAATTGAAACCGCCCAAATCTTAATCTAGATACCGAGTTGAACAAAGATATCTTAATCCCAAAATGATCTTAGGTTGATCTTAAATTTTCTGAAAAATTAATATAATTATTATTTTTATTATTATTTTTTTATTATTATTATTATTATTATAATCAATATTTTTTATTATTATTATTATTTTTATTATTATAATTATTATTTTATTATTATTATTATTATTTTTATTATTATAATCATTATTTATTATTATTATTATTATTATTATTAATAAAAAATTAGAAAATCGGTATAACCGGTCCGGTTCGATTTTTACCGAACCAGAAAAATGCCGAACCAAACCTAGATATACCTTAGATTTTTTATAAATTTAATCGGACCAAATTTTTTTATATCGAATCAAATTGGTTCGATGCAGTTCAAAAACCGAAAAAACCGAAAAAAAATGAACACCCCTAGCCATAGGCCCATAAGCCAGCTAATATAATCCTGCCTCTATTCCATAATAATTATTTTTTTAGCTTCATGTACATAAATTAAGAAACTCATTTAATACTATCATTTAAAAATTAAAATTTGCAGAAAATTCCATCACTACCTCTTTATGGAAAACTAAAAAAATATTAATACAGCAAAGAAAATTTCTTGGGACAATGAGAAAAGTTAAGGGTAATATAGAAAAATAAATAATTTATTCTCCTAAAAAATTATAAACGACAAATAAATTAAAATAATTTTTTTTTTTCTAAAAAGACAGTTATTATTGAACCGAGGAAGTATCAAGTTCACCTTGGTCCTTATGTTTGAAGAAAACAAGCATTGTACGTACTTGAGATTTTGTGATGAAACTTTGAAAGTGATTATAATTTTGGAGTTTTTATGGTAATTTTTATTTTGCCATTTTCATATTTTTTAAATTTAATCCTTTAAATTTTATAAATTTATATTTTACACCTCATAATTTATAGACGCAACACCACCTATGACACGGTACTAATTTTCAGAAAGTGGGGCAGAATATGTACCAAGACGTGGCTATCTTTGCTGCCTTAACTTTGGTACAATTTTTTCTACTTGACAAATGCCTAATTTGATCCAATATTTGCAATATAATATATATTTAACCCATTCGTGAAATAATTATCATTATCATTCAACTCACTTGTTCTCCTGTAATTGACCATTTCTAGGATTTTGGTTTCCACACCCAAACAAATTTATTTATTTTTATTTTTTATTGTAAGCATTTTCTTAAAACACATATATCTATCTAATAAAATACAAATAATTTTGAATTTCTCCCTCACTCAATAAATCATCTGAGCTGTCCAAAGTTTAGAATAAATCCCACCGTCCCTACAGTGCCGGAGGCACAGGACACAACTAGTATATATATATAGGGAAAAATGTATATCGACTTGGGTTATAGCAACGGGTGGTTCACCCGTCGCTATAGCTATTTTGGTCTATAGCGACGGGTGAACCGTCGCTATAGCTTAAAAAAAAAAAAGCTGATATGACGTAACGCAGTATTATGTCTTCTGCGTGTATATACATATAATCCATTTATATAAAAATTAATCTGCAACATTTAATTGGATTTGGAAATAGTCAAAAATAAACAACTTACTTTTG
The DNA here is from genome assembly GCA_020205615.1 of Panax quinquefolius. Lineage (NCBI taxonomy): Eukaryota > Viridiplantae > Streptophyta > Magnoliopsida > Apiales > Araliaceae > Panax > Panax quinquefolius. Next base: position 92,539,231 of record CM035165.1, on the reverse strand, counting down.
AATAATAAAATGGTTAAGTGTGAAAGTTACATTGACAAAGTTGGTAAAATAATAAAATAATTAATGATAATAAAATATCCAAATTTATAGTAGGTCATTTTGAGTCGTTATCATCTCCCTCTATTATGAAGTATATGATGATTATTTTTTTCAAGACAATATAAAATATATTATTTCATAATCAATGTGATTCATTTAATTTAATATGAGAAAAATAAATCTTCATATTAATATTATTTTTAGAATTTTCATAATGTAGTGTCCTTTTTTCGAAGCCATAATGTAGTGTCTAAGTGTAAATGAATTTATATCAATTTTATATTTAAAAATTAAAATTGGACCTATGTATATTAACATACATTTTGAATGGATTAATTAATAATAGCTCAAATTCACGATTCGTAACAATTAGGTTTTTTCTGTATTAGGAGAGACTACTGATATTAGGGTTTTTTGGGTCAACTAATTAATCGTGACGTATTGAAAGAGAGGAGACATGAAGTAGGTGAACCACTTCCCTACAATATCTATAACTCTCCAACTCTTGGTTACGTAAAAATATTTAGTCAATCACATAAGCTGACTAATAAACCAAATGAATTGGACTCTCCATAGACGCCCCATTTGAATATTCAAAATCCAACACTAAGTTTCACTTGCAATTTCTTAAAATTTAGAAAGACTTATTGATTATAATATGGGAGAAAAAAATCAGGTTAAAATTAAAAGAAAACTAGTATCCTACTCAAGATTTTCTGATGAAACTATGAAAGTGATTATAATTTTAGAGTTTTTGCAGACAATCGTATTTATAAGAATATAAGATATTCCATCTGTCTCATAGTTATTGGTTGATTTTTTATTTTGAGATGTCCCAATATATAAGCTACTTACTATTTATAAAATTTAGTTGGTTCATTGTTTTACTTTTATGCCCTTATAATAAATATTCAACCATTACTCTTTTTTTTGAAGAAACAACATTCAATGTCATTATTTTTATCACCACATTTAATGTTGTTGTATTCTCTTTGGTTAAAGTTCTATAGTTATGGACTTTAATGGCCAGTACACGTCAATCAATGAAGTTGAGAGTTCCAGTGTGATAAGTAAGGAGTAATTAACTTATTTATTAATTTCATATTAAGGGGTATATGTGGAAAATTATGTTAAAAATTGTCACTTAAACTGATTTTCTTAAACTATGTGCCAACAGAAATCAACCTATAACTATGGGACGAAGAGAGTAAGTTACAACTTAGTAATCTAACTATTTTTTTTTATTTAAAAAAAAAAATCATTTTAGAGTTTTTATAAACTTCAAGAATAGAATGTGAGATTGTAAGGTCTTAATTTAAAATTTTATTTTTAATTATTAAATTAAAACTTCACTGATCTTAATATGTAAATACAGTTATTACGCATTGCGATAACCTACTATATTACATTTTTTTAATAAAAAAATCCATATAAATGTCAACTAAAAGGTAATACATAGATTCACAATATATATCATTTTTCATGTAAATAAACATAACTTTGCCAAGCCAACAAAAAAATATTTTTAATTAATTACATAGATAAGAACTAGATATATACTACATTCGTTCATAAAAGATTGTCGTTTAAGGTTTTTGCACATTGATTAAAAAAGTACTCCCTCCTTTCCTAAAAGATTGTCGTTTTAGAAGAAAAATTTTATTCCAAAAAGTTTGTCGTTTATAACTTTCGAGGAGAATAAATTATTTACTTTCTTATATTACCCCTGTGACGCCCCCAAAATTAGGTATACATCACCCATCTTGGGTCGCCACTTACATGGTACAGAATTCAAATACAACTTACTAATAATATAGCTGTCGTGTAAAATACGACAAAACATATGCTGTGAGTTTTAATACAAATATTGTCATCTAGACAATATCCACACTCAATGGAGTTCTCATTACATTTATTATTACACTATTTCACGAATAGTGAGGACTACTAATGCACCATCTAGAACTATCACTCTGTTCCCCGACTAGCCCAAATTTCGTTCTCATTTCAAGAGAACGAAAGAAAAGAAAGGGTGAGCTCAACTAGCCCAAGAAGAAATATTATGACTAAGATAATGCGAGAATAAATTATCATTAGCCTTCAACAATGTTAAACCGATAAAATATAACAAACATCAAGTTTAATCTGCAGTGAACAAGCAATCCATTAGAAGAGTCAAGTAGAGAATAAAATCTACTATCTTCTATGATTTAAAAGGTTTTTCATGACTTTTATCATTTGGGACTCAAATTTTAATAAATAATTCACATCATCGAATCACCCCTCGCACTACTACCAAGGATATTCTTTAGTATCACGACCACGAATTATCCATGCACTACTTACTAAAGATAATCATGTTTTCATCAACGGTCCTGATCATGCCATAAAACAATTCATCTTTGCACTACGGACAAAGAGAATCCATAGCCATAATCATACCAAAAATTTTACATCAATGCACTACGGGCCAATGAGGACTCTTTTCACATCATTTGTAACATTACTACGGTGATTACACCGAATAATCCCTCAGTCATAATCATACCAAGTCCATCTATGCACTACAGAACATGATATGACTTTCAACAAAATATAAACATGAGGATGATGACAATGATATAAGAATTCAATAAAACAAGTTGAAGAATTAATTTATCTAGGAAATGATAATGTCCAAATTGTCAATATGATCTTTGCTTTGTAGAGTAAAATTCAAGAATGCTCGTAAGAATATTTCCATGAAAGATCTCGGATGAAGCGCAAATATCAAGGATATTCCACAAATTTCATGGAGTATAAAGTCAAAGTTTTAACTAACTAAGTATAATAAAGAATGGAATAACAAAAAAAATCATCACGCGTGATGATAGAGACAGCAATGGTGGGTTATTCCAATGTAATAATAATTAACGGAACCAGTCCCAAGAAAACGCATGCATACGCATGATATTCCAATAGAATAATAAAGAATAGAATAACAGAAGTTCTCTTCACGAATACAAAAGAAATAATAACCCTTACGGGTACAATAAATAATATTCCCTACCGTAAAAGAAGAGTATTCCGACTTGTAGGGTGATGATATACTCGAAGAAAACTTGTACTACGCTCAAAGCTTTCTTAAACTCTAAAGAAATACGCTCAAGATTATAGAAGAAGAACTCTCTCTATAATTTCCCTTTCTAGAGTTTTCAGTGAATTCGTAAGAAATAATGAAAGAATGAGCTTCTATTTATAGAAGAATGGAATGAATAGTAACCAACCCATGAACGGTCCAGATTGATTTACTTTAATCGGACGGTCCCTATTTAAAGCAAAATCTTTTAAATAAAATATAATATATTCTATTTTATATAAAAAGATTTTTACTATGCAAACACTATGCATAATAAAATATAATATATTCTATTTATAGAATAACTTTAATAAAGTATTCTGTTTTATATAAAAAGATTTTACTATACAAAATACTATGCATGATAGAATATAATATATTCTATTTATAGAATAACTTTATAGTAAGTATTCTTTTTATATAAAAAGATTTTACTATGCAAAATACTATGAATAATAGAATATAATATATTCTATTTATAGAATAACTTTATAAAAGTATTCTGCTTATATAAAAGCTTTTCTCATTATAATTTCAACCAACTATTCTAAAAATTTAGTACATCTCTTCATGGAATAATATTGTACCCAAAAAATAATTTGGACCGAAAAGAAATATATTTTTTAGATGAATAAGACCTCGTGAATAGTACTTGAATAATAGTACCACAATGAATAGTACTCCTAACACAAAAAGTGTCCCAAATACATTGAGTGAAGAATACTAGAGTGAATAGTAATCGGTGAATAGTAACCCATGAATAGTAACTCGTGAATAGTACTCCGACATAAAAAGTACCCCAAATACCCGAGTGAATAATATTCGGGTGAATAGTAATTTAGGTGAATAGTAACCCATGAATAGTAACTTGTGAATAGTACTCCGACATAAAAAGTGCCCCAAATACTCGAGTGAACAATACTAGAGTAAATAGTAATCGGTATTTTATTTAATAACTTGTCTACTTTGAAAATTTTTCACATATCACCCTTTACTTTAAACTTTTATCAATTTAACTATTTACAAAAATAGAAAAATTGAATACTTTTATTTCATAAAATCCGGTCTCACAATCTTCCTCCTTATGAAATTTCGCCCGAAATTTACGTGACGCATTCACGATATTCGAACAGGTGAGGATACCTTGACTTCATTTCAGATTGTACCTTCCTGGTAATTTCCTCTCTATCATGATTTTCTATTTCTCATCTCCAGTATATCAAATATCATTCTAGAATATAGTTTCAAAATAAGGGTTAATTGACATACCACATAATACCCCTATATTCTGACCGACAATTTAAATAACAAATAAACTTAGGTAGGTCATACTAGCGAAGGAATTCTCCGTCTCTCCCCTCCTAGTTCTTGTCTCACATCTCAGCCAGGGATCATATCCCTAAGCTTTGATACCAACTGTGACGCCCCCAAAATTAGGTATACGTCACCCATCTTGGGTCGCCACTTACATGGTACAGAATTCAAATACAACTTACTAATAATACAGCTGTCGTGTACAATACGACAAAACATATGTTGTGAGTTTTAATACAAATATTGTCATCTAGACAATATCCACACTCAATGGAGTTCTCATTACATTTATTATTACACTATTTCACAGAATAGTGAGGACTACTAATGCACCATCTAGGACTATCACTCTTGTTCTCGACTAGCCCGACTACATTCTCATTTCAAGAGAACAAAGTGAAAGAAAGGGTGAGCTCAACTAGCCCAAAGAAGAAATATTATGACTAAGATAATGCGAATAAATTATCATTAGCCTTCAACAATGTTAAACCGATAAAATATAACAAACATCAAGTTTAACTGCAATGAACAAGCAATCCATTAGAAGAGTCAATTAGAGAATAAAATCTACTATCTTCTATGATTTAAAAGGTTTTTCATGACTTTTATCACGGGACTCGACAATAAATAATCCACATCATCGAATCACCCCTCGCACTACTTCGCCAAGGATATTCTTTAAGATCACGACCACGAATTATCCATGCACTACGACTAAAGATAATCATGTTTTCATCAATCTGCCTACGATCATGCCATAAAATAATTCATCTTTGCACTACGGCCAAAGAGAATCCATAGCCATAATCATACCAAAAATTGTCCATCAATGCACTACGGGCCAATGAGGACTTTTTTCACATCATTTGTAACATTACTACCATGATTACAATCGAATAATCCTCAGTCATAATCATACCAAGTCCATCTATGCACTACAGGCCACGGATAACTTTCAACAAAATATAAACATGAGGATGATGACAATGATATAAGAATTCAATAAAACAAGTTGAAGAATTAATTTATCTAGGAAATGTTAATGTCCAAATTGTCAACATGATACTGCTTTATAGAGTAAAATTTAAGAATGCTCAGAAGAATATTTCCATGAAAAGATACTGGATGAAGCGCAAATATCAAGGATATTCCACAAATTTCATGGAGTATAGAAGTCAAAGTTTTAACCAACTGAGTATAATAAAGAATGGAATAACAAAAGAAATCACCATGCATGTGATAGACCGCATGTAGGTTATTCCAATAGAATAATAAATAACTTAACCAGTCCCAGGTAAAACGCATGCATATGATATTCCAAATGTAATAATAAAGAATAGAATAACAAAGTTCTCTTCACGAATACAAAAGAAATAATAACCCTTACGAAGTACAACAAATAATATTCCCTACAAAGTAAAGAAGAGTATTCCGACTTGTAGGATGATGATATACTCGAAGAAAAACTTGTACTACGCTTTCAAAACTTTCTTAAACTCTAAAGAAATATGCTCAAGATTATAGAAGAAGAACTCTCTATATAGTTTCTCTCTGTAGAGTTTCAAAGAATTCGTAAGAAATAATGAAAGAATGAGCTTCTATTTATAGAAGAATGGAATGAATAAGAATCAACCCATGAACGGTCCAGTTGATTTACTTTAATCTAAGGTCCATATTTAAAGCAAAATCTTTTAAATAAAATATAATATATTCTATTTTATATAAAAAGATTTTTACTATGCAAACACTATGCAGCACTATAAAAACACTATGCATAATAAAATATAATATATTCTATTTATAGAATAACTTTAATAAAGTATTCTGCTTTTATATAAAAAGATTTTACTATGCAAAAACACTATGCACAATAGAATATAATATATTCTATTTATAGAATAACTTTATAAAAGTATTACTTTTATATAAAAAGATTTTACTATGCAAAATACTGATGCATAATAGAATATAATATATTCTATTTATAGAATAACTTTATAAAAGTATTCATTTTATATAAAAAGCTTTTTCATATATAATTTCAACCAACTATTCGAAAAATTAGTACATCTCTTCATGAAATAATATTGTACCCAAAAATAATTTGACCAAAAAAATATATTTTTCGAATTGAATAGTGCCCTATGAATAGTACTTGGGAATAATACCACATGAATAGTACCCGACACAAAAGTGTCCCAAATTCTTTTGAGTGAAGAATACTAGAGTGAATAGTAATTGGGTGAATAGTAACTCGTGAATAGTAACTCATGAATAGTACTCCGACACGAAAAATACCCCAAATACCCAAGTGAACAATATTTGGGTGAATAGTAATTTAGTAAATAGTAACTCGTGAATAGTATTTCGACACAAAAAGTGCCCCAAATACCCGAGTGAATAATATTCGGGTGAATAGTAATTTAGGTGAATAGTAACCTATGAATAGTAACTCGTGAATAGTACTCCGACACAAAAAGTGTCCCAAATACTCGAATGAACAATATTAGAGTAAATAGTAACCGGGTATTTTATGACAACTTGTCTACTTTAAAATTTTTTCACATATCACCCTTAACTTTAAACTTTTATCAATTTAACTATTTACTAAAATAGAAAAAATTGAATACTTTTATTTCATAAAATTCGGGGTCTCACAACCCCTATCTTCTCTCATTGTCCTAATAAATTCTCTCCCTTGTATTAATAGTTTTCAATTTCCCATAAAGGGGTAGTAATGGAATTTCAAACAAATTTTACTTGGTAAATGACACTTTCTTAATCCATGTGTCAAAACCTTAAACGACAATCTTTTAGGAACGGAGTGAGCATCATTTACCAAGTAAAATTTATTTGAAATTCCATCACTACCCCTTTATAGGAAGTTGAAAACTATTAATACAAAGGAGAGAATTTCTTGGGACAATGAGAGAAGGTATGTGTGACGCCCCAAAATTAGGTATACATCACCCATCTTGGGTCGTCAGATACATGGTACAAAATTCAAATACAACTTACTAATACAACTGTCTTGTACAATACGACAAAACATAACTCTGAGTTTGAATACAATTATTGTCTACTAGAGATTATAAAAACTCAAAAGGAGTCCTCATTACAATTATTAACACACTTATTTCACGTAATAGTGAGGACTACTAATGCTATCCTCTCCGACCGCCACTCCGCTCCCCGAGTAGTCCTCGCTATGTTCTCATTTCAAGAGAATAAAGTGAAAGAAATAGTGAGCTCAACTAGCCCAAGAAGCAATATTATGACTAAGATAATGCGTAATAAATTATCGTTAGCCTTCAATAGTGTTAAACTGATAAAATATAACAACATCAAGTTTAATGCGCAAAAAACAAGCAATCCATTAAAAGAGTCAAGTAGAGAATAAAATCTACTATCTTTTATGATTTAAAAGGTTTTTCATGACTTTATTGCTTGGACTCAACTTAATAAATAATCCACATCATCGAATCACCCCTACACTACGGCCAAGGATATTCTTTAGTATCACGACCACAAATTATCCATGCACTACAGCCAAGGACATTCGTGTATTCATTAATGGTAATGATCATGCCAACAACTATCCATCAATGCACTACGGGCCAATGATAAATTTTACCACATCATTTGTAACATTACTACCATGATTACAATCAATAATCCTCATTCATAATCATACCAAGTCCATCTATGCACTACAAAACAGATGACTTTCAACAAAATATAAACATGAGGATGATGACAATGATATAAGAATTCAATAAAACAAGTTCAAAAATTAATTTATCCAGAACTAATAATGTCCAAATTGTCAACATGATACTACTTTGTAGAGTAAAATTCAAGAATGATCGTAAGAATATTTCTATGAAAAGATATCGGATGAAGCGCAAATATCAAGGATATTCTACTAATTTCATGGAGTATAGAAGTTAAAACTTTAACCAACCGAGTATAATAAAGAATGGAATAACAAAAGAAATCACCATGCAAATGCGGATTTTGCATAGACAAAGTTATTCCAACAGAATAATAATAATCGGAACGTGTCAAAGCAAAATTACGCATCCGCTGTGATGTTCCAACCAGAATAATAATAATAAAGATTTTAACCAGTCCGATGTAAAACACACGCATGTGATGTTCCAATGAATAATAATAATAAAGAAGGAACCAGTCCGTAAAAAACACACAGATGTGGATGTTCCAATGTAATAATAGAAGAATGTCACCAAGTATAGGGTAAACCGCGTATACAGGTTATTCCAACCGAATAATAAGCAATAGAATAACAACAGTTCTCTTCATGAATAAGAAAGAATAACACCCCTTACCATAATAAAGAAGAACTGGATAACAAAATAATGAAGTAGCAGAATACTTTTCTTCTTTCTCTCTATTAGTTTCTCTCTCTAGAGTTCAGTGAATTCGTAAGAAAATAATGAAGGAATGAGCTTCTATTTATAGGAGAATTGAAGAATACTATTGATACATGCATAAAGAGAATTCAAACGAAATAATTTCATTCACAGTGAAAGATAAATTGCGACGCAAACCTAATTATCCCACATATGCAATCCTTTAATTCAACGACAACTTTTATATATAAATATATATATATATATATATATATATATATATATATATATATATATATATATATATATATCCCATATTAGACTCCACCTTCCCACTACATCAATTCCCCCACCAAATTATCTTTCATATTAAAACGCATAATTCATTCACCCACCAAAACCCACTAACAAAAAAATAATGAAATAATACTCCATGTGACAATTTGATTCCCCCCTTTTCCCCACCCATTTTGACTATCCCGTATACATATATACATATATAAATATATAATACTTATATATATATATATATATATATATATAAAAAACAAAATTAAGATTAACTTCCACCGACAATTTTAAAAATGGGTAAGTAGGGGTCTAAATAATACGTCAAGCTTACTATAAATATCAAGCAATAATTGAACAAAACCGGTGACTTCTCACGTAAGTCTTAATAATCAATACTGTAGCTACTATGCAATCACGCGTATTCGTATTTTTAACACCGTGTTTTTTCAACAGATTAACGAAGAAACTTCCGCCGTTATTTTCATAAAGTATTTTTTGTCATTTTCTCAATCCGACAATAATTTCGTTGTGGGGTCCACCAATGATTGTGCCATTGTATCGAATATTCCCTGTTAAAACGAATATTCCCACCAATCAATATTATATAACAACTTATGACTTTTGCAAAATTTATAAATATTACCCACAACTATAACATTATATCAATTTCACTCCATAATATTCAAAAATAATATTTATAGGAAATTCATCTTTATTCAAAAGTTGGGGTTTTACAATCTCCCATTCTTATGAAATTTCACCCACGAAATTAGGGTACATACCGGTATATCAAGAGGTAAGGATACCTTGATTTCATTTCTTGCATTCTAACTCCCAAGTCATTTCCTCAACATCGTGGTTTCTCCACAAAACTTCGACTTGAGGTATAACCTTGGAGCGTAGAATATGTTCCTTCTTATCCAAGATTTGAACAGAACCTCTTCATACGCCAAATCTTCCGCTATTTCGCTCTTGGTTCTAACTCAATAATGTGGTTCGGTCTTCCACATATTTACGTAATATGGATATGTGAAAACGCGTTATGAACACGAGACATACTTGGCGGAAAAGCGAGTCTATAGCCACGCCCCTACTCGATCAAGGATTCAAAATGGTAGATGAATCGAGGATTGAGCTTTCTTCTCTTTCTAAATCTCGTAACTCCTTTCCATGGAGCAACACGTAACAACACATGATCTCCTATATCGAATTCCACGTCCTTTCGATGAAGATCAACATAACTCTTTTGTCGATCTTGTGAGGTTTTTATACGTTGCCGGATCGTTTGAATCTTTTCCGTAGTCATACATACCAACTCCGATCCCAACAACGTTGCTTCACCCAACTCATCCCAGCATACTAGAGAATGACATTTTCTTCCATACAACACTTCGAATGGAGCCATGCCAATACTTGCTTGATAACTGTTGTTGTAGGAAAACTCCACCAATGGTAAGAACTTGTCCCAACTTCCCTTGAAATCAAGGACACAGAGTCTTAATAGATCTTCAAGAGTTTGAATAGTCCTCTTCGACTGTCCATCCATCTGAGGATGATATGCCGAGCTAAATCGTAAATCTGTGCCCATAGCTTTTTGCAAACTAACCCAAAATCGTGAAGTGATTCTTGGGTCTCGATCAGAAACTATGGATATTGGCATACCATGCAATCTTACAACCTCGTTTATGTACATACGAGCAAGACGTTCAAGTGTATAAGTTTCTCGTATCGGTAAGAAATGAGCAAACTTGGTCAATCTATCAACAATGACCCAAATCGCATCTATGCCTTGAGAAACTTTTGGAAGACCAGTAACGAAATCCATGGTAATGTGCTCCCACTTCCATTCGGAATTTCAAGTGGTTGCAATGGACCTTTTGGTACTTAATGCTCTACCGACTCGCCGACACGTTAGGCACCTTGAGATAAATAAAGCTTATCTCTCTTCATATTGCCCCACCAAATTATATGTCAAGATCATGATACATTTTGGTACTCCCAAGATGGATTGCAAACGGTGTGTTGTCAGCGCCTTCATCATGATTTTATACTTTAAATCGTGGTCGTTAGGAACACAAAGTCCGGAGTCGACTCAAGTATTCCTTCTTCATCGATTCTTGCTTCCCAAGATCGCACCTTCTTGCACTTTCTTCCTCATACGCATCGCCTCCGGATCTCAGAATTTGAGCAAACTTTAATTTTCTCAATTAAAGTTGGTTCTACTCGTATATTTGCCATTATCACGTGGGTCCCTGGAGTCTTTATCTCTATCTCCATCCTTTGCAAGTCATACAAAATGGGCCTTTGCGTTGACAATATTGCACTCGTACCCGCATATGATCTTCTAATCAATGCGTCAGCTACCACATTCACTTTTCCAGGATGGTATTGGATGGTATGATCATAATCTTTCAACAGTTCAAGCCAACGTCATTGTCGCAACATAATCTTTTATGATCCGTAAAGATCTCCACTTTCTCCCCATACAAGAAATGCCTCCAAATCTTTAGTGCGAAGACAATAGCTGCCAACTCTAGATCATAAGTAGGATAATTCCTCTCATATTCTTTGAGTTGTCGTGAGGTATAGGCTATGACTTTCCCATATTGCATGAGAACACATCCTAACCCTTTGCCCGAAGCATCACTGTAGATGAAAAATCCTCCGAACCGTATGGTATTGTCGTAACAGTCTTTGAAATGAGTCTCCTCTAAGTTCTTGAAAAATTTTCTCACATTCCTCGCTTCCAATCAACTTTGTATCTTTCCGAGTCACCGAGTTAGTGGAGTAGCGATTCAAGAAAACCCTTCTACTTAATCTCCGTTAATAACCAAATAAAGCCGAGAAAGCTACGATTTCGATCATCGATTTAGGTTGCTCCCTACTTTGAATAGCTTCAATCTTTGTAGGGTCAATGATATTCCATGACTTGATACCACATGCCCAAGGAATGCTACTTCCTCGCCGTAATTCGATTTCTTCAACTTGGCATAAAGCTTATATTCACGAAGTTTTGGAGTATCGACCTCAAGTGTTGCTTTCATGATCTTCACGACTTTTGGAATAAATAAGGATGTCATCAATAAAGACGACCACAAAGTGATCTAAATATTCCTTGAATACTAGGTTCATCATATCCATGAAGGCAAAGAGGAGCATTAGTCAATCCAAAGGACATGACTAGGAATTCGTAATGCCCGCATCGAAGTTCCGAAAGCCGCCTTTTTGAATGTCATCGGTTCTAATCTTCAATTGGTGATATCCTAACGAAGATCAATCTTTGAAAAGAATTTGGCTCCTTGCAACCGGGTCAAACAGTCATCAATACGTGGCAATGGATACCTATTTTTGATGGTGACATGATTCAACTCCCGATAATCAATAAAAAGTCGCATACTCCCATCTTTCTTCTTCACCGAATAGAACAGAGCACCCTAAGGAGAAGTACTAGATTTAATAAAGCCAATGTCTAACAATTCCTGCAATTGGGTCTTTAACTCCTCGAAGTTCAATAGAGTCATTCGATATGGGATTTAGAAATGGGTTTTGTACCAAAGTTAAAGGTCGATACAAAATTCAATTTCACGCCTGGGGTAGGCCAGAAGTTCTTCGTGAATACGCCGAAATTCATTAACAATAGAAATATTATTCAAAACTGACGTATTTTTGTTTAGATCGGTGACATGAGCTAAGAAAGCTTGACATCCGTTTTTCAATAAACGAATAAATTTATGGCTTGAGATGATAGTGATTGATTTTAATGGTTTGATTGCTTGAATTCGCATAATAGGTCGATTAGGAATATGAAAGCTAACAACCTTACGAAAATAATCAATTTTTGCATGATGAGTAGTTAACCAATCAATCCCTAGAATTACAACAAATGCAAGTATTTTTAATGCAAACTTGAACAAGACTTATAAACCGTGGATGTAATGAAGGTTTCTCCCAACGGAGTTTCCACAGATAAGTTAAAGTCTAATTTCTCTGGAGTTAAATTTAATCGTTGAGCGCAAGTATGAGAAATAAAAGAATGGGTAGAACCGGTATCAAATAAAGTATAGACTTCGCTAGAGTTTATGATAAGCTTACCCGTGATGACCTCATTTGGGTTTCTTGCTTTCTGGGAGGTCACAACAAACGCTCTCCTCAGACTACCGACTTTGACTTTTCCGGGATGACCTTTGGTGCCTCCATCCTAGCTGAATTTGTCTTCTGGTGAATGACAAAATCGGGCTAAGTGACCTTCTCTTCCACAATTATAACATGCTTTGACGGCATCGCGAATTTGACCGATGTGTCCCTCCCCTCCGCATTTGAAGCATATGATAGGTGGTCTTTCTCCTTCCTTAACAATGGTGCTTTGGTCGACGCCTTTCCATCATTGTTGAATCTCCTCTTCTTGAAATGTCCATTCTTATTATTTTGGCCTGATTACCACCGGTGGTTACCATTTCGCCTATTGATTCCTCCACGCTTGTTGTCACCGCTCGATGATCGCTTCACCGGTATTATCATTTTGCCACCGCTTCTTTTTGGTTACGTTGACTCGTTATCGCGCTCCACCAATCGAGCCCTATTTACAACATCTGAATACAAACACAGTTTATGAGAAATAAGATGTTGACGTATCTTCGGCTTCAAACCTCTTAAAAACATTCGCACCATTCTCTCTTCATTATCCACCAAGTGGGATGCAAATCGGATAACTCATGAAATTTTGCCTCGTGTTGCGACACTACTGGCCATATTGTTTTGCTCCAATTTGATAAACTCCACCTCCTTCATGTGACGAATACTTTCGGGAAAGTATTTGTCGTTGAATGCCTCTCGAACTTCTCCCAAGACATCTTTAAGACGAGTAGGTTGAGTACGCTTTTACCGATTCCCACCAAGAATCGCCTCCGCCACAAGAAATAAGGCGAGAAGGAACCTTTTGCTCCTCGAGCATCCCAAGACATCAAATATCTTGGTGATCTGCTTTATCCATGCTTCCGCCATAAGTGGTTTTGGCTCTCCTTAAACTCCGGTGGTCCCAGCTCCTTGAATCTGCTTAGCGGTGACCGCCAGAGTTTCCAAGTGTTTCCACCTACATTTTGGACAGAGCCGCTTCTACTGTTGTTGTTGCATGAATTGCATAAAGCCTCTGAACAATCCATCATTCATCATTTGGTCAGTGTTGTTATTTGTATGACGATTGTCGTCTTCCTGATGCACATTCTCCTAATTATTGATATGGGGAGACTCAACGGTCTCTTGTGCTCCATTGTTATTCTCAACATTTTCGGATGTCATTTTCAGATACTGCCACAAAACAAAGGTTAATTGACATGTAATATAATATCTCTAAACTCTGACCAACCAATTTAAATACAAAATAAATTTAAGTAGGTCATACTAAGCGAAGGAATTCCCGCCTCTCCCATTCTAGTTCTAGTCTCACATCTTAGCCAGGATCATATCCTAAGCTTTGATATTAACCGTGGCGCCCCAAAATTAGGTATACATCACCCATCTTGGGTCGCCGATACATGGTACAAAATTCAAATATAACTTACTTAATATAACTGTCAAATTGTACAATACGACAAAACATAACTGTGAGTTTGAATACAATTATTGTCTACTAGAGATTATACAAACTCAAAAGGAGTCCTCATTACAATTATTAACACACTATTTCACGTAATAGTGAGGACTACTAATGCTATCCTCCTCGACCGATCACTCCATTCCCCGACTAGTCCTCGCTATGTTCTCATTTCCTGAAGAGAACAGTGAAAGAAAGGGTGAGCTCAACTAGCTCAGTAAGCAATATTATGACTAAGATAATGCAGAATAAATTATCGTTAGCCTTCAATAGTGTTAAATTGATAAAATATAACAACATCAAGTTTAACTGCAACGGAACAAGCAATCCATTAAAAGAGTCAAGTAGAGAATAAAATCTACTATCTTTTATGATTTAAAAGGTTTTTCATGACTTTTATCATTGGACTCAAATTTTAATAAATAATCCACATCATCGAATCACCCCGCACTACTACCCAAGGATATTCTTTAGTATCACGACCATAAATTATCCATGCACTACACTGAGAAGGACATTCGTGTATTCATTAATGGTAATGATCATGCCAACAACCTCATCCATCAATGCACTACGGGCCAATGATAACTTTTACCACATCATTTGTAACATTACTACCATGATTACAATCAATAATCCTCGGTCATAATCATACCAAGTCCATCTATGCACTATAGGCCACGTATGACTTTCAACATAATATAAACATGAGGATGATGACAATGATATAAGAATTCAATAAAACAAGTTCAAGAATTAATTTATCCAGAACTAATAATGTCCAAATTGTCAACATGATATCGCTTTGTAGAGTAAAAATTCAAGAATGATCGTAAGAATATTTCCATGAAAAGATATCGGATGAAGTGCAAATATCAATGATATTCTACTAATTTCATGGAGTATAGAAGTCAAAACTTTAACCAACCGAGTATAATAAAGAATGGAATAACAAAAGAAATCACCATGCATGCGGTACTTTGCATGCAGATAGGTTATTTCAATGTAATAATAATAACGAAACCAAAGTCAAAGTAAATTCACACCAACAGATGTTCCAATGTAATAATAATAAAGAAGACGAAACCCCAGTCCAAAGTAAAACACATGCATGTGATGTTCCAAATGTAATAATAATAAAGATTTTAACCAGTCCTGTAAAACACACGCATATGATGTTCAAAACAGAATAATAATAAAGATGGAACCAGTCCGTAAAACACATGCATGTGATGTTCCAAATGTAATAATAGAAGAATGTCACCAAGTATAGGGTAAACCATCAGATACAAAAGTTATTCCAACCGAATAATAAGCAATGGAATAACAACAGTTCTCTTCATGAATAAGAAAGAATAACAACCCTTACCGTAATAAAGAAGAACTGGATAACAAAATAATGAAGTAGCAGAATACTTTTCTTCTTTCTCTCTATTAGTTTCTCTCTCTAGAGTTCAGTGAATTCGTAAGAAAATAATGAAGGAATGAGCTTCTATTTATAGGAGAATTGAAGAATACTTTTGGACTGTACAGTAGGAATTCAAACGAAATAATTTCAGATTCACGGGTGAAATATAAATTGTAGACGCAACCTAATTATCCCACATGTGCAATCTTTTAATTCAACGACAACTTATATATATATATATATATATATATATATATATATAAAACAACATGTTGGCCACTTCTATTATATATATATATATATATATATATATATATATATCCCATATTAGACTCCACCTTCCCGACAACATCAATTCCCCCACCAAATTATCTTTCATATTAAAACACACAATTCATTCACCCACCAAAACCCACTAACAAAAAAATAATGAAATAATACTCCATGTGACAATTTGATTCCCCCCCTTTTCCCCACCCATTTTGACTATCCCGTATACATATATACATATATAAATATATAATACTTATATATATATATAACAAAATTAAGATTAACTTCCATCGACAATTTTAAAAAATGGGTAAGTAGGGGTCTAAATAATACGCCAAGCTTACTATAAATAATGAAGCAATAATTGAACAAAATTGAGTGACTTCTCACGTAAGCCTCAATAATCAATACCGTGTGCTACTATGCAACCACGCGTATTACTGTACTTTTAACACCGGGTGTTTCAACAGTTAACGGTAAAACTTCTGCCATTTTTTTCATAAAGTATTTTTGTTGTTTTCTCAATCCGACAATAATTCCATTGTGGGGTCCACCAATGATTGTGCCGTTGTACGAATATTCCCTGTTAAAACGAATATTCCCCACCAATCTAATATTATATAACAACTTACGTTTGCAAAATTTATAAATATTACCCACAACTATAACATTATATCAATTTCACTCCATAATATTCAAAAATAATATTTATAGAAAATTCATCTTATTCAAAAGTCAGGGTTACAATCTCCCTTCTTATGAAATTTCGCCCTCGAAATTAGGGTAGTACGACTGGTATATTGAAGAGGTAAGGATACCTTGATTTCATTTCGATTCTAACTCCCAAGTCATTTCCTCAACATCGTGGTTTCTCCACAAAACTTTGACTTGAGGTATAACCTCGAGCGTAGAATATGTTCCTTCTTATCCAAGATTTGAACAGGAACCTCTTCATACGTCAAATCTTCCGCTATTTCGTCTGGTTCTAACTCAATAATTTGGTTCAGGTCTTCCACATATTTACGTAATATGGATATGTAAAAAACGTTATGAACACGAGACATACTTGGCGGTAAAGCGAGTCTATAGGCCACGCCCCTACTCGATCAAGGATTAAAATGGGTAGATGAATCGAGGATCGAGCTTTCCTCTCTTTCTAAATCTCAGAACTCCTTTCCATGGAGCAACACGTAACAACACATGATCTCCTATATCGAATTCCACGCCCTTTCGATGAAAATCAAAGATAACTTTTTGTCGATCTTGTAAGGTTTTTATACGTTCTTGGGATCATTTGAATCTTTTTCGTAGTCATACGCACTCAACTCCGGTCCCAACAATGTTGCTTCACCCACCTCATCCCAAAGATACCGGAGAACGATATTTTCTTCCATACAACGCTCAATGGAGCCATGCCAATACTTGTTTGATAACTCGTTGTTGTAGGAAAACTCCACCAATGGTAAGAACTTGTCCCAACTTCCCTTGAAATCAAGGACACAGAGTCTTAATAGATCTTCAAGAGTTTGAATAGTCCTCTCCGACTGCTGAGCTAAATCGTAAATCTGTGCCCATAGCTTTTTGCAAACTAACCTAAAATCTCGAAGTGAATCTTGGGTCTCGATCAGAAACTATGGATACTGGCATACCATGCAATCTTACAACCTCATTTATGTACATACGAGCAAGACGTTCAAGTGTATAAGTTTCTCAGATCGGTAGAAATGAGCGATTTGGTCAATCTATCAACAATGACCCAAATCGCATCTATGCCTTTAAGAAACTTTGGGAAGACCAATGTTGAAATCCATGGTAATGTGCTCCCACTTCCATTCCGAAATTTCAAGTGGTTGCAGATGGACCTTTTGGTACTTGATGCTCTACCTCGACTCGTTGACACGTTAGGCACCTTGAGATAAACAAAGACTATCTCTCTTCATATTGCCTCAGAAGACGGATTTTATGAAATAAAAGTATTCAATTTTTCTTATAATTATTATTTAGTAAATGGTTAAATTGATAAAAGTTTAAAGTTATGGGTGAAATATGCAAATTTTTCAAAAATATGCAAGTGGCTATAAAATATTCATTGTTGTTTGAGAATATTCGTTTGGTCGTGGAATATTCTTTTTGTCTCTGAATATCGATTTGACGATCGCAACCTTGTGTGGGCCCCATAACTGAAAGCGATCGGATGAAGAAAACGCATAAATATAAGTTGTTTATAAATGACGACAGAAGTCAGTTATTCTATTATCGTTAAAATACTCTTGGTTAAAACACAAGAAGATACTTGGATTGCACCAATTATTGATTCTTACGTAAGAAGGCACTACTCAATAATTGTTACAGAAATTAGTGTTCAATATTTTATTTTATCGATTCAATAATTGTTTGCGTTGATATTTTATATTATCGTTGTTTTAATAATTGTCACTACACGATTTTCCATTATCGAAGCAATAATTCATATTATCCTCAATAATATTATTAGAAAACATTATTGGCAATGTCTAGAAAGTTACGCCTAAGGAGAGGTTTGGTCACCTAATTGTGCTCCAATAAGGAGAAATCTTTATCGAAAGCCCCTCTTTCTTTCTGAACCGCTCGGTTGTCATTATTGTGATTCTAATATTATTTGTGAATAATTATTTATTGATTAATATGATAAGGAAAATATTCATTTTATGTGGATATAGATGGAGAAAATTTTAAAGTGACAATTGTTGAAAATTAATATTTTATCTTTTGTGATAAAATAATTCGCTTTTAATATATTATTTTAATAATATATTAACGTGATATTTTTATAATGAATGTGCGATATGTGAGTATATGAGGAGGAAGAGTATTTTGTGGCATTAAATGATTAACACATGTTTTGTGTGTTTGCGATCCCATTTCTTGATCGAAATTTGATTATAAACTTGTAAAATCGCCCATTTGTGAATTTCCTTGGTCAATTTATGTTTGGAATTTGGAAAACGTTCTTCCGCAAAGTTGTAGAGAATTGAATTTTCTATAAAAAAATGCCAGATTCGAATTTTTTGACAAAAGGGCTATTTATTATGAATTATTGAAGTTTCAAGTTCAAAATAATTAATTTTGGATGTTTAAAATAATTTAAATAAGAAAACGTTTTTTTTTGTGTTTGGTGGGCATCTTTAACATGTGTTAGGATGGTGAGTTCAGATTCATGGAAGCGTAGAAAGATGTGGAAAATAATTAATATTAATTTATTAAATTTTCCTCGCTTTGGTGTTCTAAAGATTTTCCTATAAATAGAGAGCTTAGGTTAGAATTGAAAATCACACTAGAAACTGAAGTTTTCTCTCTCTATATTATCGAGCGTATTCTTGTGAGTATTTTGACTATACTTTGAGTATTGCTATACGGTGCAAGTTCGTTCATTCGGCGTATTCTAGTCGTAAGACTTGCTTTTTTTTTGAGGTAAAAGGATAGTAAGGGATTTTTAAGGGTGATTATGTTTTTCAGTTTTGTATTTTTTTCGGACCTTCAAAATTCTGGAAAAATTTAAAATGATATTTTGATGAGTTTTGTAGATTGTGTCCAAAATGGCGATTTTTGGATGTATAGATTAGAGTTATGGATTTTATGAGAAAAGACTATTTTAAAAGTAATCGCTTATAACTCCTTGTGATTAACTCAAAAATTGATAAAATTTGTATTGGGAGTACATCTATATAATATCAAGATATCACGATATTAATTTCAGAATTTTTGGACAAAAGTACAATTTATGATAAATGTTTAAATATTCGGTTGTTTTGGCCATGAAAAATAGTAAATGAATTTTAAAAATATTTAGAAAATATATATTCAATATGGAACTATATTCGCCTAAATCCCGTAAAATAAATATTTTTGGAACTGATTTGGTATTTTCATGAAAATGTTCTAGTTATGAGTAAATGAATTAAATATGTTATGTGGAGTAAGAAAATTGAAAAATAGGATTTTATGGCTTAAGAAATCCTATATGAGGTATATATCTGATTTTGATGAGGATTTTGGTTATTGGTGATGAAATATTATTAGTTTGGCATTTTAAGATGATTAAATGCATTTATTAGTAAAGTGTAAACAATTTAAATAAATTGTTTATAAGTTTAAGAAATGATTAAAATATTGTAGTAGTATTAATAATATTAGATTATGAGATTATTAAGTGATTTATAACATTTTGATTAAGGTGTTATGAGATCATTGATTTATAAATCTTACTCTTGAGATTAAATCTATATGTTTTGATTATATTGTTTTTATATAACATTCTTATAACCCTAATGATAATATTTCTCTTTGATTTGAGTGTAAAGATGGGTAGATTATTGGTATGATCGTGACTATAAGTTCTCTTTGGCCAGTAGTGCAAAAGTTGAATTGTTGACTGGTATAATCATGACCATTGAATTTATAATTGAATATTTTTAGCTTAAGTGCAAAGGTGAATTGATCAACATGGTTATAATTATTGTTATATAACTTCTGAAATGATTATGTATTTCTTTGATATATGAATATCTTTGGCTCGTAGTGCAAAGATGACTTGTTGATGAATATCTTAGCCTGTAGTGCAAAGATGAATTATTGTTGAATATCTTTGGCCCGTAGTGCAAAGATGACCTGTTATTGAATATCTTTGGCTCGTAGTGCAAAGATGACTTGTTGTTGAATATTTTTGGCCTGTAGTGCAAAGATGAATTATTGATGAATATCTTTGGCTCGTAATGCAAAGATGACTTCATTGTTGAATATCTTTAGCTTTGTAGTGTAAAGATGAATCTGTTGATGAATATCTTTGGCCCGGTGCAAAGATGAATTTATTAGTATGATTATGAACAGAACTCGTGATTTGGTATAACCATGATATTTGATATTTCGTGTAAAGATGGTGATGAAATTATCTTCGTCCGGATGAGAAGAGGAATTTAGAATTACAATTATGAGTTATTCACATGATTACGGACATGAACTGTTGATTGATGTTACAGGGATAAAACATTGTTGGTGGACTTTTAACATGGAGAAGACAATAGACTTTATGATCTGTTTTACTCTTCTAATGGATTGCTCGTTCCGCTGCAACTATGGTTGAAAAGTTTTATCATCTACCATATGTTCTAAATCTCTGATTTATTACTAATGAAGGCTATTGATAATTTAATTATCTTTAGTCATGATATTCTTTACTGGGATATTTGTGCTCACCCTTCTGCTTCACAATTCCTTTCAGGTAATAAAAGTGTAGCTGGGTCGAGCGGGGGATAGCGAGGGAATAGAATGGTGGTCTATAGATGTTGAGGGTGAGGTGAATTTAACTTGGAAGGGTGTTTTGCCACTATCATACAAGATGTCTAATGACATACAACCTCTTGTCATCATAAGACATGGTTGTGCTCATCCACTTGCTGAGTATATTTACAAGCACTACCTATATAATCTTGGTGTTTGTTTGGAGTATAATACCCAATTAGAGACAAAGGAGATAACGATATGTCAAGAGAAGACTCACCATTGGGAAGAATATGATAGTAATCTTCTCGCTTTTCTTTGGGGTCTATCAAATCAACCAAGGATAATTCTCGTGGCCATATGATATCTACCATAACCTAAAAGCATGGCCTCCCATGTATGCGAAGGTTTCTTTGAGCACTTCCCAAAGATTCTAATTTCTAAAACATTTTTGACTATACCTTTATGTAAGGTGTCATTGTGACGTACTTCAGCTTGGTATATATTTGTATCCAAACTCACAAAGATATATGTGTTGTTGTATTTTGCACGATAATTGTTGTAATAAAGTTGTAGTTGTTTTCCGTACCATATATTTGGCGACTCAGAATGGGTTGGATGGAATGGACCGATTTTGGGGTCGTTACATTGCCCCACCAAAATGTATGTCGAAGATCATGATACATTTTGGTACTCCCAGGATGGATTGCAAACGGTGTGTTGTGCGCCTCCATCATGATTTTATACTTTAAATCGTAATCGTTAGAACACAAAGTCCGGAGTTGACTTTCAAGTATTTCTTCTTCATCGATTCTTGCTTCCGGCATCTCACCTTCTTGCACTTTCTTCTTCATACGCATCAGCTCCGGATCTGTAACTTGAGCAGGTTTAATTTTATCAATTAAAGTATAGACGACGGTTGTTATCCTTCGCTAAAAGTATAGACGACGGTTGTATGACTGAACCGTCGTCGGGTCCGTTGCTAAACGGGTGAGCTCGGGTGAGTTGAATAAGGGGTGATCTTAATATCCAAACCGTATAAACTTAATACAAAATACTCCAAAATATTTATAGGCTATTTAATGTGTAATTTGATATTATTTTCAACGTAGTCATATGTTTTAATTTGGACACCGTAATAGGTCATGTAATAATATGGTTTTTTTACATATTAATCCATCCATTAAGAAAAATACATTTTGTAATTTATTGCGAGGACCTAGTAGGGTAGTTTTACTGTGACTCCCCCAAAATAGGTATACAACACCCATTCTGAGTCGTCAAAATACATGGTACAGAAACAACTACAACTTTATTAATACAACATAAAAACTGTGAGTTTAAATATAAATATTGTCATCCAGACAATATCCACACTCAAATAAGCTCTCATTACAATTATTGATACATTATTTTACAAAAATGGTGAGGACTACTAAAACAACTTCTAGAACCATCATTCCATACCCCGACTAGTACTCGCTACATTCTCGCCTCCTGAGAAAAAAATGGAACAAAAAGGAAAAGGGTGAGCTCAACTAGCCCAGTAAAGAATATTATGACTAAGATAACATAGAACAAATTATCGTTAGTCCTCAACAGAGAAAAATCTAATAAAATACAATAGACAACCAGTTTTAAATCAATATTAGCAGCGGAAATAATAATTCATTAGAAGAGTTAAGTAGAGAATGAAATCTACTATCTTCTATATATGAATTTAAAAGTTCATCGTCGATATTTTATCCCTGTAACATCAATCCATATATATCTGAAATCAAATATTCATCTTTACACTACAGGCCAAAGATATTCAACAGTTGGTCATGTTCATCTAAACACCTGTTCATCTTTGCACTACGGGCCAAAGATATTCATCAGAAATCATTCATCTTTCCACTACATGCCAAAGATATTCAGTAATATCATCATTTAGGACTGAGGATGATGAAAAATATTTTAAAGAAAAGCGAATCCAAAGAAACAAAAGAATAAATATTAAGGATTCAGATTTCAAATTTATTCCATGTCCAAAAATACCTCATAAATAATCATAGTGAAGTAAAATTCAAGAATGATCAAAACATGGATACAATCAAAGCTAGTATCCAAAATAGATATTTTGGACGAAAAACGAAAATTTAATTTTTCTGTGAATAGTGTCGTATTCGTGAATAAAGTCAGATATCGTGAATAAAGGTCGATATCGTGAATAGTAACCCCAACACAAAAAGTTCCAAATTTGATAAAAAGTTCAAACTAATATTTCGGCATAATGATATTGAAGAAAATAATATCATTTAAGAAGAAAATAACATCCCTTACCTTGTAAAGACAGTACTTCTAGTTGAAACACCAGATATAGGCTATGACTTGAACTTGCACCGTATAGAAACACTCAAAGTATTAAAATACTCACAAGAATACGCTCAATATATCGAGAGAGAAAGAGAGAGAAAACTTCCGTTTCTGATGTGATTTTCAATTATAACCTAAGCACCCTATTTATAGGAAAAAGCTTAGAACACCAAAGCAGAAAATTTAATAAAATATTAATATATTTATATAAATAATAAATAAAGAAAATTTAATTTTATTTATAATAAGTTGGGGTCTTACAAACTCCCCTCCTTATGAAATTTCATCCTCGAAATTAACGTACGTACCTGGTATTTCGAAAAGATGAGGATACCTCGCTTTCATTTTCGTTTTCAACTCCCAGGTCATTTCTTCAATAGCATGGTTCCTCCACAAAACTTTGACTTGTGGTATGACCTTTGTGCGTAGGACATGCTCCTTCCTATCCAAAATCTTGATAGGTACCTCTTCATACGTTAAATCTTCGGCTATCTCATCCGGTTCTAACTCAATAACGTGGTTCGGGTCTTTCACATACTTAGAGGTAACACGAGTCTGTAGGCCACATTTCCTACTCGATCAAGAATCTGACATGGACCAATAAATCGTGGATTAAGCTTTCCTCTCTTCCCGAATCTTGTAACTCCCTTCCATGGAGCCACACACAACAATATATGATCCCCAATACTAAATTCCACGTCCTTTCGATGAAGATCCGCATAACTCTTTTGTCGATCCTGTGCCATTTGTATACGTTGTCGAATCATTTGGATCTTTTCTGTAGTAATACGTACCAACTCTGGTCCCAATAATGTTGCTTCACCTACCTCATCCCAACACACTGGAGAGCGACACTTCCATCCATATAATGCTTCAAATGGAGCCACACCTATACTTGCCTGATAACTGTTGTTGTAGAAAAATTCCACCAATGGTAAATACTTATCCCAACTCCCTTTGAAGTCTAGGACACAGAGTCTTAATAGATCTTTAAGAGTTTGAATAGTCTTCTCTGATTGTCCATCCGTTTGAGGATGGTATGCCAAACTAAATCGTAAATCCGTGCCCATAGCTTTTTGCAAGCTAACCCAAAATCTTGAAGTGAATCTTGGGTCACGATCCGAAACTATGGATACTGGCATGCCATGCAACCTCACAATCTCATTCACGTACATACGAGCAAGACGTTCAAGGGAATAAGTCTCCCGTATCGGCAAGAAATGAGCAGACTTGGTTAATCTATCAACAATAACCCAAATAACATTTATGCCTTGAGAAATCGTGGGAAGACCCGTAACGAAATCCATGTTAATGTGTTCCCACTTCCATTTCAGAATCTCAAGTGGTTGCAATGGTCCCTTAGGCACTTGATGTTCCGCCTTTACACGTTGACAAGTTAAACACCTCGAGATAAACTTTTCAATCTCTCTCTTCATATTGTTCCACCAAAATGTATGTCGAAGATCACGATACATTTTGGTACTTCCAGGATGGATTGCAAATGGTGTATTGTGTGCCTCCATCATTGTAAGACCCCAGCTTTTAATAAATAAAGATGAATTTTCTATAAATATTATTTTTGAATATTATGGAATAATTTGATATAATGTTATAGTTGTGGGTAATATTTATGAATTTTGCAAAGTATGCAAGTGGTTATATTATATTCGATTGGTCTGAGAATATTCGGTTTAGCGAGGGAATATTCGCATAACTACTCAATCATTGGTGGACCCCACAAATGTAATTATTGTCGGATTGAGAAAAAGACAAAAATATTTTATTGAAATAACGGCGGAAGTTTTACCGGTTGATCTTTGTTGAACTACTCGGTAGTAAGTAAGTGCGATGAATACGTGTGGTTGCATAGTAGACACTACACGGTATTGATTATTGATGCTTATGTGAGAAGTCACTTGGTTTGATTCCATTATTGTCGATTAATAATATGAATTATTATAATGATAATGACGCTTTTGTTTTATTCGTATTATTAACGTAATAAAATGTAAACATCTTTTATATAAAATGTAATACTTTATTTAAAGTTATTTTATAAATAAAATATATTATATTTTATTATGCATAGTGTTTTTGCAAGTGTTTGCATAGTAAAATGTTTTTATATAAATAGAATATATTATATTTTATTTAAAAGATTTTGCTTTAAATATGGACCGTCGATTAAAGTAAATCAATCTGGACCGCTCATGGATTAGTTCTTATGCATTCCATTTTCCTATAAATAGAAGCTCATTCCTTCATTATTTTCTTCTACGAATTCATTGAAACTCTAGAGAGAGAATTATAGAGAGAAGTTATAGAGAGAAAGTTATAGAAAGAAGAAGAGTATTCTGCTACTTCACTACTTCTATATTCATTCTTTTACTACGTGAGGGGTGTTATTCTTTCTTCTTGAAGAGAACTTCATTATTCCATTCACTATTATTCTGTTGGAATAACTCGTAAAAGTGGCATACCTATACATAACTCAGTATCACGCCAGATACCCTATACTTGGTGAAATCCTTATGTTATTCCATTGCTTATTATTACATTGGAATAACTCAGATACGCTGATTCACCCTATACTTGGTGACATTCTTCTATTATTCTCGTTGGAACATCCTGCTCATGTGTTTTACACCGGACCGGTTCCGCTTTTATTATTATTACATTGGAACATCCTGCTCATGTGTTTTACACCGACCGGTTCCGCCTTTTATCATTCTGTTGAATATCCTATCTCGTGTGTTTTACACCGGATCCGGTTCCATCTTTATTATTCTCGTTGGAACATCCCGTTGGCAGAAATTTCAATTTCACGACCGTTCCGTTATTATTATTCGTTGGAATAACTTTTGCATGCCAAGTACCGCATGCATGGTGATTTCTTTTTGTTAACCCATTCTTTATTATACCCAGTTGGTTAAAACTTTGACTTCTATATTCCATGAAATTAGTGGAATATCCTTGACATTCAAGGCTTCATCCAAAGATCCTTTCATGGAAATATTCTTCTCAAAGATTCTTGAATTTTACTCTACAAAGCAAGATCATGTTGATGCTTTGGACGTTAATAATTTCTCGGATAAAATAATTCTTGAACTTGTTTTATTGAATTCTTATATCATTGTCATCATCCTCATGTTTATTTTTTTTTTTTTTAAAAGTCATCTGTGGGCACGTAGAGCATGGATGGACTTGGTATGATTATGACCGTGGATTATTCGGTGTAATCATGGTAGTAATGTTACAAATGATGTGGTAAAAATCCTCAATGGTAGTAGTGTATTGATGGACGAATTGTTGGCATGATCATGACCATTAATGAATACACAACTATTCTTGCCCGTAGTGCGTGAATAATTGTGATCGTGATACTTAAGAATATCCTCGGCCGTAGTGTGTGTAAGGTGATTCGATGATGTGGATTATTTATTAAAGCTGAGTCTCAGCTATAACAGTGATGAAAAAACCTTTTAAAATCATAAAAGATAGTAGATTTTATTTTCTACTTGACTCTTTTAATGGATTGCATATTCCGCTGCAGTTAAACTGGTTGTCTATTATATTTTATCAGTTTAACATTGTTGAAGACTATTGATAATTTATTCTGCATTATCTTAGTCATAATATTTCTTACTGGGCTAGTTGAGCTCACCCTTTCTTTCACTGTTCTCTTCAGGAAATGAGAATATAGCTGGGACGAGTCGGGGAAACGAGTGATGGTCCTGAAGATAGCATTAGTAGTCCTCACTATTCTGTGAAATAGTGTGATAATAATTGTAATGAGGACTTTTTGTTTGAGTTTGTATAATATCTAGTAGACGATGTTTGTATTTAAACTCACAGTTTATGTCGTATTGTACACGACAGCTATGTTAATAAGTTGTATTTAAATTTCATCTATGTAAGTGGCGACCCAAGATGGGTGATGTATACCTAATTTTGGGGCGCCACAATTTGGTATCGTGAGCTAAGGATATGATCCCTGGCTAAGATGTGAGAAAAGTACTAGGAGGGGAGAGACGGGGAATACCTTCGCTAGTATGACCTACCTAAATTTATGTGTTATTTTATTGGTCGGTCAGAATATAAAGATAATTGTTTCATGTCAATTATTTTTTTGTCTTGTGGCGATTCTGAAAATGACATCCGAGAATGTTGAGAATAGCAATGGAGCACAAAGCGATCGCTGATTCACCACATATCAATAATCGTGATAATGTGCATCGAAGGCGACAATCCTCATGCAAAACAACAACACCGACCAAATGATGAATGATCAAATGTTCGGAGGCTTTATGCAATTTATGCAACAACAAAGTAGAGCGACTCCGCCCAAAACGTAGGTGGAAATACTTGGAAAAACTCTCGGGCGGTCACCGCTAAACAATTCAAGGAGCCGGGACCACCGAGTTTAAGGGAGAGCCAAAACCACTTCTCGCGGAAGCATGGATAAAGCGATTACCAAGATATTTGATGTCTTGGGATGCTCAGGAGCAAAAGGTTCCCTTCACGCTTTTTTATGTTGCGTGGAGAGGCGATTCATCGGTGGGAATCGATAAAACGTACTCAACCTCTTTGTCAGATCAAGATATCTTGGGAGAAGTTCCAGAGTCGTTTCAATGACAAATACTTTCCGAAAGTATTCGCCATACGAAGGAGGTGGAGTTTATCAAGTTGAACAAAACAATATGACCGTGTCGCAATACGAGGCAAAATTTGCGGAGTTATCACGGTTCGTCCCACTTGGTGGATAATGAAGAGAGAGATAGCATTGCTTATCTCAAGGTGTCTAACTTGTCAACGAAGTTAAAGCGGAGCATCAAGTACCAAAAGGTCCATTGCAACCACTTGAAATTCCGAAATGGAAGTGGGAGCACATTACCATGGATTTCGTCGGGTCTTCCTAAGGTTTCTCAAGGCATTGATGCGATTTGGGTCATTGTTGATAGATTGACCAAGTCCGCTCATTTCTTACCGATACGAGAAACTTATACACTTGAACGCCTCTTGCTCAGTATGTACATAAACGAGATTGTAAGATCGCATGGTATGCCAAGATCCATAGTTTCGATCGAGACCCAAGATTCACTTCACGATTTTGGGTTAGTTTGCAAAAAGCTATGGGCACAGACTTACGATTTAGCTCGGCATATCATCCTCGGGCCAGACGGACGCGATACGGAGAGGACTATTCAAACTCTTGAAGATCTATTAAGACTCGTGTTCTTGATTTCAAGGGGAGTTGGGACAAGTTCTTACCATTGGTGGAGTTTTCCTACAACAACAGCTTATCAAGCAAGTATTGGCATGGCTCCATTCGAGCGTTATGCGGAAGAAAGTGTCGTTCTCCAAGATCTTTGGGATGAGGTGGGTGAAGCAACGTTGTTGGGGCCGGGAGTTGATACGTATGACTACGGAAAAGATTCAAACGATCCGACAACGATAAAAAACCTCACAAAATCGACAAAAGAGTTATCTTTGATCTTCATCGAAAGGACGTGGAATTTGATATAGGAGATCATGTGTTGTTAAAAGTTGCTTCCGTGGAAAGGAGTTACAAGATTTGGAAAGAGAGGAAAACTTAATCCTCGATTCATCGGTCCATTTTAATCCTCGATCGAGTAGGAATCGTGGCCTATAGACTCGCTTTTACCGCTAAATATGTCTCGTGTTCATAACGCTTTTCACATATCCATGTTACGTAAATATGTGAAAGACCAACCATATTATTGAGTTAGAACCGGACGAAAATAGCGGAAGATTTGACGTATGAAGAGGTTCCTGTTCAAATTTTGGATAAGAAGGAACATATTCTACGCTCCAAGGTTATACCTCAAGTCAAAGTTTTGTGGAGAAACCACGATGTTGAGGAAATGACTTGGGAGTTAGAATCAAAATGAAATCAAGGTATCCTTACCTCTTCGACATACCAGTGCGTACCCTAATTTTGAGGCGAAATTTCATAAGAAGGGAGGTTGTAAGACCCTCAAATTTTAATAAATAAAGATGAATTTTCTATAAATATTATTTTGAATATTATGGAATAATTTGATATAATGTTATAGTTGTGGGTAATATTTATGAATTTTGCAAAAGTATGCAAGTGGTTATATTATATTCGATTGGTCGAGAGAATATCTTGCTTAGCAGGAATATTCGCATAACTACTCAATCATTGGTGGACCCCACAAATGTAATTATTGTCGGATTGAGAAAAGACAAAAATATTTTATTGAAATAACGGCGAAGTTTTACCGTTGATCTTGTTGAACTACTCGGTAGTAAAAAAGTAATGATGTCGTGTGTGGTTGCATAAGAGCAGACACCGGTATTGATTATTGATGCTTATGTGAGAAGTCACTTAGTTTGATTCCATTATTGTTTATTAATAATATGAATTATTATAATGATAATGACGTTTTGTTTTATTCAGTATTATTAACGTAATAAAATGTAAACATCTTTTATATAAAATGTAATACTTTATTTAAAGTTATTTTATAAATAAAATATATTATATTTTATTATGCATAGTGTTTTTCGATAGTGTTTGCATAGTAAAATGTTTTTATATAAATAGAATATATTATATTTTATTTAAAAGATTTTGCTTTAAATATGGATAGTCAGTTAAAGTAAATCAATCTGGACCGCTTCATGGATTAGTTACTATGCATTCCATTTTCCTATAAATAGAAGCTCATTCCTTCATTATTTTCTTACGAATTCATTGAAACTCTGAGAGAGAATTATAGAGAAGCTATAGAGAGAAAGTTATAGAAAGAAGAAGAGTATTCTCGCTACTTCACTACTTCTATATTCAGGTTCTTTTCTACTTGAAGGGTGTTATTCTTTCTTCTTGAAGAGAACTTACATTATTCCATTCACTATTATTATGGTTGAATAACTTTGTAAAAGTGGCATACCCTATACATAACTCAGTATACGCGGTATACCCTATACTTGGTGAAATCCTTATGTTATTCCATTGCTTATTATTCATTTGGAATAACTCAGATACGCGATCACCCTATACTTGGTGACATTCTTCTATTATTCTCATTGGAACATCCTGTCATGTGTTTTACACCCGGACCGGTTCCGCTTTTATTATTATTCTGCTTGGAACATCCTCATCACATGTGTTTTACACCGGACCGGTTCCGCTTTTATCATTCTGCTTGGAATATCCTATCTCGTGTGTTTTACACCGGATCCGGTTCCATCTTTATTATTCTGTTGGAACATCCCGTCGGCAGTGAATTTCACCGACCTGGTTCCGTTATTATTATTACATTGGAATAACTTTTACATAAGAATACCGCATGCATGGTGATTTCTTTTGTTAACCCATTCTTTATTATACCCAAATTAGGTTAAAACTTTGACTTCTATATTCCATGAAATTAGTGGAATATCCTTGACATTCAAGCTTCATCCAAATCCTTTCATGGAAATATTCTTCTCAAAGATTCTTGAATTTTACTCTACAAAGCAAAGATCATGTTGACAGTTTGGACGTTAATAATTCCTCTGGATAAAATAATTCTTGAACTTGTTTTATTGAATTCTTATATCATTGTCATCATCCTCATGTTTATATTTTTTTTTTTTAAAAGTCATCTGTGGCCTGTAGAGCATGGATGGACTTGGTATGATTATGACCAGGGATTATTCGGTGTAATCATGACCGTAATGTTACAAATGATGTGGTAAAAATCCTCAGTGGCCGTAGTGCATTGATGGACAGTTGTTGGCATGATCATGACCATTAATGAATACACAACTATTCTTGGCCCGTAGTGCAGGAATAATTGTGATCGTGATACTTAAGAATATCCTCGGTCAGTAGTGCGGGGTGATTCGATGATGTGGATTATTTATTAAAGTTTGAGTCTCAACCTATAACAAAGGATGAAAAACCTTTTAAAATCATAAAAGATAGTAGATTTTATTTTCTACTTGACTCTTTTAATGGATTGCATATTCACCGCAGCTTAAACTGGTTGTCATTATATTTTATCGCTTTAACATTGTTGAAGACTATTGATAATTTATTTCGCATTATCTTAGTCATAATATTTCTTCTTGGGCTAGTTGAGCTCACCCTTTCTTTCACCGTTCTCTTCGTGAAATGAGAATATAAATTTGGACGAGTCTGGGAAACGAGTGATGGTCCCAAGATAGCATTAGTAGTCCTCACTATTCGTGAAATAGTGTGATAATAATTGTAATGAGGACTTTTGTGTTTGAGTTTGTATAATATCTAGTAGACGATGTTTGTATTTAAACTCACGCTTTATGTCGTATATTGTACCTGGCGGCCTATGTTAATAAGTTGTATTTAAATTTCTGTACCATGTAAGTGGCGACCCAAGATGGGTGATGTATACCTAATTTTGGGGGCGTCACAATCATGATCTTGTACTTCAAATCTGAATCGTTAGGAACACAAAGTCTGGAGTGGACTCGAAGTATTCCATCTTCATCGATTCTTGCCTCTGGAATAACACCTTCTTGTACTTTCTTCCTTATACGCATCAGCTCCGGGTCTGTGACTTGAGCAACTTTAACTTTTTTTATTAAAGTTGGTTCTATATGTATACTTGACATCATTGCATGGGTCCCCGGAGTCTTGAATTCTATCTTCATCTTTTGTAAATCACACAAAATGGGCCTTTGTGTTGACAACATCGCACTCTGCTCGTTCACAGTGATCTTCTACTCAATGCGTCGGCTACCACGTTCGCTTTTGCAGGATGGTATTGAATGGTATGGTCGTATCTTTCAACAGCTCGAGCCAACGTCGTTGTCGCATGTTGAGTTCTTTTTGAGTGAAGAAATATTTTTAGGCTTTTATGGTCTGAATATATCTCCACTTTCTCCCCTTATAGATAGTGCTCCAGATCTTTAACGCGAAAACGACTGCTGCCAACTCTAGATCATGAGTAGGATAATTCCTCTCATATTCTTTAAGTTGTCGCGAGGTATAGGCTATAACTTTCCCACGTTGCATGAGAACACATCCTAACCCTTTGCCTGAAGCATCGCTGTAGATAAAAAATCCATCTGAACCAGATGGTATTGTCAAAACAGGTGCTGAAATGAGTCTCCTCTTGAGATCTTGGAAAATCTTCTCACATTCCTTGCTCCATACGAATTTTGTATCTTTACGAGTCAGCTGAGTTAACGGAGTAGCGATTTGAGAAAATCCTTCCATAAATCTCCGATAATAACCAGCTAAGCACAAAAAGCTACATACTTCGGTCACCGATTTCGGTTGCTCCCAACTTTGTATTGATTCAATCTTCGCCGGGTCAACAGATACTCCGTGTTTTGACACCAAATGCCCAAGGAATGCTACTTCCTCAAGCCAGAACTTGCATTTCTTCAGCTTGGCATATAGCTTGTTATCACGAAGCCTTTGCAGTACCAGCTTCAAATGGTGCTCATGATCTTCACGGCATTTGGAATATATGAGGATGTCATCAATAAAGACAACAACGAACTGATCCAAATAATCCTTGAATACTCGGTTCATCATATCCATGAAAGCCGCAGGAACATTAGTCAATCCAAAAGACATGACTAGGAATTCATAATGCCCGTCTTAGAAGTTACGAAGGCAATCTTCTAATATCCTCGCTTTTAACCTTTAGTGATGATATCCGTAATCGAAGATCGATTTTAAAAAGAATTGTGCTCCTTGCAATCGGTCAAACAGTCATCAATACGAGGTAGCGGATACCTATTCTTGATAGTGACATGGTTCAATTCCCGATATTCAATACAAAGTCGCATGCTCCCGTCTTTCTTCTTTAAAAATAAAACAGGAGCACCCTAAGGAGATGTACTAGGATGAATGAAACCGATGTCCAACAACTCCTGTAGTTGGACCTTTAACTCCTGAAGTTCAATAGGAGCCATTCGATATGGGGTTTTAGAAATGGGCTTTGTACCAGGTTCAAGATCAATAAAGAATTCAACTTCACGTTCTGGGGGTAGACCGGGAAGTTCTTCAGGAAATACGTCAGGAAAGTCAATAACAACAGGAATATTAGTCAAATATGACGTGTCTTTATTCAAATCCATAACATGGGCTAAGAAAGTTTGACATCCGCTTTTTTAATAAACGAATAGCTTTATGACTTGATATAACGGTGATTGATTTTAATGGCTTAGTTGCTTGAATTACGCTGTGAGTCAAGTTAGGAATATGAAAACTAACAACCTTACAAAATAATCAATTTTGGCATGATGAGTAGTTAACCAATCAATCCCTAAATTCATGTCAAATGCAAGTATCTTTAAAGAGATAAGGTCAACAGGTAAGGTGATGGTGCCAACTTGGATCAAACAAGATTTATAAACGATGGATGTGATGAAAGTTTCTCCTAACTGAGTCTCCACAGATAAATCAAAGTCTAATTTCTCCTGAGTCAAGTTTAAACGTTGAGCACAAGCGGGAGAAATAAATGAATGGGTAGCAACCCAGATATCTAGTAAGGTATAAACTTCGCATGAATTTATGATTAGCTTACCCGTGATCACCTTGTTTGGGTTCCTCGCATGTTGACCAGTCACGACAAACGCTCTTCCAGGAACCGTTGATTTTGACTTTTCTGGGACAGCCTTTTGAGTCACCATCCCCACTGGACTTGGTTTCGCTATAGTACAATCTCGAGCGATATGTCCTTCCTTTCAACAATTATAACATACCTTAAACTGTTGTGGGCAGTTTGGGCTGATATGTCCTTCTTTTCTGCACTTATAGCATATGACCGGTGGTCGTTCTCCTCCCTTGAAACCAATTGCTGCTGCTGCTGACGTCATCGTTTTGTCATTGTTGAATCTCCTCTTTTTAAAATCTCCTCCCCGACTCGTTTCTTCTATTCTCATGGCCATGATTACCACCAGAGTGGTTGCCGCTCTTGTCCGTATTTTTCTTTCTCCGCTGGTTATCGTTGTTCTGATGACTACTGTCACCGGTATGATACTGGTTGTAGTCCCTCGATTGACCGTACTCGTTATCTCGCTCTAATAATTGAGCCCTGTTGACAACATCTGAATAGAGCGAAAATTTATGAGAAATGAGATATTGACGTATCTTGGGTTCAAACCTCTCGAAACATCCGCTATCACGCTCCCCATTCTCCACCAAATGAGGTGCAAACTCGGATAACTCTGCAAACTTACGCCTCGTCTTTGGGACACCTTTGTCAAGTTATTCTTCTCCGCCTAATAAACTCTACCTCTTTCATATAGACGAATACTTTCGGAAAGTACTTGTCATTGAACAGATTCAAATGTCTCCCAAGACATGCCGAGTCGCAGCAGTCGAGTACGCTTCACGACTCCCACCAAGA
Organism: Panax quinquefolius; assembly: GCA_020205615.1. NCBI lineage: Eukaryota > Viridiplantae > Streptophyta > Magnoliopsida > Apiales > Araliaceae > Panax > Panax quinquefolius. The sequence continues at coordinate 92,503,833 of CM035165.1, read as the reverse complement.
GATTCCGCCCATTTTAACATAAAGGTGACGAATGGAACCTTCGTTCCTCCGTGCATCCCAAGACATCGAATATCTTGGTAATTTGTTTAACCCACGTCTCTTGCTTGATCGGATCCGCTTTCCAATAAATTCGGTGGTCCCAACTCTTTGAATCGCTTGGTCGTGATAAACCGTGAATTGCTATCATTTCCTCCCATTTTGAACACGAGACTCCTCGTCCGATTTTGTATGAATCGCAAAAAGCTTCTAAACATCCCATCGTTCATCATCTCGCTTTGGTGTGGTGTTCATCAGGAGGAACATTGCCAGCCTGTTGCACGTTCTCCTCGTTGGTGAGCAAAGGAGTCTCCACGATCTCATTTGCTCCACTGTTAACATTCTCAATCGACATTCTCAAATACTGCAATAAAACAAGGGTTAATTTAACAAATTAATATATCACATAATATCCCTATATTATGACCGACCAACAAATAAGCTTAGGTAAGACACACTAGCGAAGGATTTACTCGTCTCTCCCCTCCTAGTTCTATTCCCCGATCTCCGCCAGAGATCATATCCCTAATCTCTGATACCAACTGTGACGCCACCAAAATAGGTATACAACACCCATTCTGAGTCGTCAAAATACATGGTACAGAAATAACTACAACTTTATTAATACAACATAAAAACTATGAGTTTAAATATAAATATTGTCATCTAGACAATATCCACACTCAAATAAGTCCTCATTACAATTATTGATACATTATTTTACAAAAATGGTGAGGACTACTAAAACAACTTCTAGAACCATCATTCCATACTCCGACTAGTACTCGCTACATTCTCGCCTCCTGATAAAAAAATGGAACAAAAAGGAAAAGGGTGAGCTCAACTAGCCCAGTAAAGAATATTATGACTAAGATAACATAAAACAAATTATCGTTAGTCCTCAACAGGAAAAAATCTAATAGAATATAATAGACAACCAGTTTTAAATCAATATTAGCAGCGGAAATAATAATTCATTAGAAGAGTTAAGTAGAGAATGAAATCTACTATCTTCTATATATGAATTTAAAAGTTCATCGTCGATATTTTATCCTCAGAACATCAATTAAAATATATCTCGAAATCAAATATTCATCTTTGCACTACAAGCCAAAGATATTCATCGATTAATTCATGTTCATCTAAACAATTGCTTCATCTTTTTTGCACTACGGGCCAAAGATATTCATCGAAAATCATTCATCTTTGCACTACATGCCAAATATATTCAGTAATATCATCATTTAGGACTGAGGATGATGAAAAATATTTTAAAGAAAATGAATCCAGTGAAACAAAAGAATAAATATTAAGGATTCAAATTTCAGCTATTCCATGTCCAAAAATACCTCATAAATAATCATAGTGGAGTAAAATTCAAGAATGATCAAAACATGGATACAATCAAAGCTAGTATCCATAATTGATATTTTGGACGAAAAACAAAAATTTAATTTTTCTGTGAATAATGCCGTATTCGTGAATAGTGCCGTATACGTGAATAGTGTCGTATACGTGAATAGTAAGCTCGACACAAAAAGTTTCAAATTTGATAAAAAGTTCAAACTAATATTTCGGCATAATGATATTGAAGAAAATAATATCATTTAAGAAGAAAATAACATCCCTTACCTTGTAAAGACATTACTTCTAGTTGAAACACCGGATATAGGCTATGACTTGAACTTGTACCGTATAGCAACACTCAAAGTATTAAAATACTCACAAGAATACGCTCAATATATCGAGAGAGAAAGAGAGATAAAACTTCAATTTCTGGTGTGATTTTCAATTCTAACCTAAGCACCCTATTTATAGGAAAATGCTTAGAACACCAAAGCAGAAAATTTAATAAAATATTAATATATTTATATAAATTTTCCTACGCACACCATCAGTCCACAACATCAGCCACTCACCCAACAAAAACAAAAAAAAAATATTTTTCTTAAATAAAACATTTTAAACTCCAAAAATCAATTACTCTAGAACTTCAATAATTCATAATAAATAGCCCTTTTATCAGAAAAATTTGAACCTCGTGTCCTTTCCATAGGAAATTCCATTCTCTACAACTTTACAGAAGAAATTTTTTCCAAATTTCAAACAGAAATTGACTAAAATCCACAAACGGACGATTTTACATGCTATAATCAATTTTCAGTCAAGAAATGGGCCCACAGACATGTTTAACATGTTTTAAACAAATTTTACAACAAAAATACTCTTCCTCCTCATATAATCATATATCCCACATTCATTGTAAAAATATCCCCATTATTATATTATTAAAATATAATAATGAATTATTTTAACAAAAAAAGATAAAACATTAATTTTCAACAATTGTCACATTAAAAATTTTCTCCATCTATATCCACATAAATGAATATTTTCCTTATCATATAAATCAATAATTAATTATTTATAAATAATATTACGTAATCACAAGGATCGGTAACTGTAGCTCCTAAGAAAGAGGGCTTTCTAATAAGGATCTCTCTCTACTTTGAGCGCAATTAGGTGACCAAACCTCTCCTTAGACAGAACTTTCTAGACATTGCCAATAATGTTATCTAATAATATTATTCAGATAATATAAATTATTGCTTCGATAATGGAAAATACTGTGTAGTGACAATTATTGAAACAACGAAGAATATAAAATATCAACGTAGCAATTATTGAATCAATAAAATAAAATATTGAGCGAAGAATTCTTTGTAACAATTATTGAGTAGTGCCTTCTTCACGTAAGAATCAATAATTGATGCAATATCGTGTCTTGCTCTTTGTGCAACAACGCCAGACATCGTGTTTTTAACCAATCGGTATTTCAACAAGATAATTCAGTAATAACTACGCCAGCTATTTATAAACAACTTATACTTATCGCTTTCTTCATCCAATCGTTTTTTACATTATAGGGCCCACACAAAATTCACTACTGGCAAATTTAATATTCTCCGACAGTAAGAATATTCCACGACCAAACGAATATTCTCCGATAAAAATAAATATTTTATAACAACTTGTTTATTTGAAATATTTGCGCATTTTACCCATAACTAACCACATTAATCAAATTAACCCTTACTATTTCAGAATAATAAATAAAGGAAATTCAATTTTATTTATAATAAGTTGGGGTCTTACAGTAATAATCTAATAGATTATTTTTCAAATTAGGTATAGTTAGGATTATATTCTACAAGTCCTCCCTGCAATATATGAGATAAAATTTTATTCTATCTCCAGTATATACTTTAAATTTTTGGGGAACTAGATAAACATTCTTGCTTGTTATCTAATATATGGTCTCCGTTGTTTTATATAGCGTATGTTTTAGTTTTAAAGCATGTTTGATATAATTCCCATTGTCGACTATGTCACTAAGTTAATTGCTCGATGTAAGTTTTATGTTAAATTTTATTGAAGGCTTAGACTTTTTTGTTGTTTCAATTGGTTTTGCAACCGAAATCGCACCAATTAAAACCGCACCGCATACTTTAAAATCGCACCGCACCAATCACAAGCGATTTTGGGTGCGATTTTGAATTTTTCAAACCGCACCTAAGCGGTTTCGGGTGCGGTTTGGATTTCAAACCACACCAAACCGCACCATGATCACCCCTACTAACCGCATCTGGGGTGCTACTTTTCATGAAGTGGCGCTCGTCATTTGAGAATAAGTACCTAGACGTGGCTACCTTGGCTGCCCCAACTGTGGTACAATTTTTTTGTAGTTGTGAGGATGCCTAATTTGATCCTCGACCAAGTCATCCTTTATAATATTTCCTCCAATATTTACAATATTATACTCTTTTTATTATAAATTATTTGATTATTATTGACTTTAAAAATTAGTTTTAAATAATTTTAAATTTAAAATTAAGATGACTCATTAAAAATTATGAAGCAATAAAACCTACAATGAGTAATACGTTTTAGATTGTTTACAATATTTATTATTTTATTGATTAAAATTTTAATATATATATATATATCAATTTTGAATTTAAAATTTTCTTAAATTGACATTAAAAAATCAACAATTAACCAACTTACCATGAACGTCATGGTAAGTTAGTCAATTGACCAATACAGTACTAACACTTAAAGAGATATCACTTCCCAACCTGCTTGTCGATATTGTATTGGTCAATTGACCAAAATTAACTTTATATTAACCACTCCCTCCTAGGAAAAATGAGCCAGCAAAGAAAGTGAAAAATAAAATCATCTATTAAAATATCTATATCTATAGTATATATAATACGAAGAACAACTAAAAATGGCTAAATTAATTGAATTTTTTTTATTGGTCAAAGTTGACTCGTGACTAAATATATCTTTATTTTTACTTGTAATTAACACTTATGTAATTATCTTTATTAAAAATATATTTATTTATTAAAGATATATTTATCTTTAAATCTTTATATGAGATAATGGTTTAGAACCATAAAGAAAAAGAGTCCAAATTAAAAAAAACAAATTTTGATTGATTATAAGTATTAAATTTTATCTCCCACAAAGTAATAAAGTTGTATCATTTATAGGATATATTTCATACTTATTATATTAATGGGCCATATTATCTACTCCAACGAAAGAATATTATTTTTATTTTTTATGACAAATGTGTATATATTGATTTTCTACTTGTTTAAAGTGCATGATAATTAAATATCTAAAGATTTTAATTTGTATGGCACTTATGAGATAGACATTACCGAACTTAACTCTTTATTTTGGATACATATATACTTAACCTTATATAACCTTAGAGTCCGGATCTTAAGCTCACCACTTATTCAATTCATCCGAGCTCACTCCCTCTTTAGCGACGGACCCGACGACGGTTCAGTCATACAACCGTCGTCTATACTTTTAGCGACGCTATATGTTATCCGTCGCTAAAAGTATAGACGTCGGTTGTATGACTGAACTGTCGTCGGGTCCGTCGCTAAAGAGGGTGAGCTCGGATGAGTTGAATAAGGGGTGATCTTAATATCCAGACCGTATAACCTTAATACAAAATACTCCAAAATCTTTATAGGCTATTTAATGTGTAATTTGATATTATTTTCAACATAGTCATATGCTTTAATTTGGACACCGTAATAGGTCATGTAATAATATGGTTTTTTTACATATTAATCCATCTATCAAGAAAAATACATTTTGTAATTTATTGCGAGGACCTAATAGGGTAGTTTTAATGTGACGCCCCCAAAATAGGTATACAACACCCATTCTGAGTCGTCAAAATACATGGTACAGAAATAACTACAACTTTATTAATACAACCTAAAAACTGTGAGTTTAAATAGAAATATTGTCATCTAGACAATATCCACACTCAAATAAGTCCTCATTACAATTATTGATACATTATTTTACAAAAATAGCGAGGACTACTAAAACAACTTCTAGAACCATCATTCCATACCCCGACTAGTACTCGCTACATTCTCGCCTCCTGGGAAAAAAATAGAACAAAAAGGAAAAGGGTGATCTCAACTAGCCCAGTAAAGAATATTATGACTAAGATAACATTGAACAAATTATCGTTAGTCCTCAACAGGGAAAAATCTAATAGAATACAATAGACAACCAGTTTTAAATCAATATTAGCAGCGGAAATAATAATTCATTAGAAGAGTTAAGTAGAGAATGAAATCTACTATCTTCTATACATGAATTTAAAAGTTCATCGTCGATATTTTATCCCTGTAACATCAATCAATATATATCTGAAATCAAATATTCATCTTTGCACTTACTGGGCCAAAGATATTCATCGATTAGTTATGTTCATCTAAACATCTGCTCATCTTTGCACTACTGGGCCAAGATATTCATCAGAAATCATTCATATTTGCACTACATGCCAAAGATATTCAGTAATATCATCATTTAGGAATGAGGATGTTGAAAAATATTTTAAAGAAAACGAATCCAGTGAAACAAAAGAATAAATATTAAGGATTCGCATTTCAGCTATTCCATGTCCAAAAATACCTCATAAATAATCATAGTGGAGTAAAATTCAAGAATGATCAAAACATGGATACAATCAAAGCTAGTATCCATAATAGATATTTTAGACGAAAAATGAAAATTTAATTTTTGTGAATAGTCTTGCAGAGTATTCGTGAATATTATGCGATATCGTGAATAGTCTTGATACGTAAATAGTAACCCCGACACAAAAAGTTCCAAATTTGATAAATAGTTCAAACTAATATTTCGGCATAATGATATTGAAGAAAATAATATCATTTAAGAAGAAAATAACATCCCTTACCTCATAAAGACAGTACTTCTATTTGAAACACCGGATATAGGCTATGACTTGAACTTGCACCGTATAGCAACACTCAAAGTATTAAAATACTCAGAAGAATACGCTCAATATATCGAGAGAGAAAGAGAGAGAAAACTTCTGTTTCTGGTGTGACAAGTTATTCCAACAGAATAATAAAGAAATGGAATAACAGAAGTTCTCTTCTTAAATACAAAAGAATAATATCCCTTACCGTAAAATAATACTTGATATTAGAGTAGAGAAGTAGCAGAATACTTTTCTAAAGTTTCTCTATAATTTCTCTCTCTGGAGTTTCAGTGAATTCGTAAGAAATAATGAAGGAATGAGTTTCTATTTATAGGAGAATGGAAGGGTACTGTTCATGGACGAACTTATTTTGCAGAATCGATTTCAATCAATTAATAATTAAAATATAATATATATATATATATAAACACATGTTATGCTAGAAAAAAAATCCTATCACTCGTACATAATTTTCAAGGTGCTAACCAATTAAAAGAGAAGAACACAAAACCATCACTTGTCAAGCTGAAAAAAAATGGGCTCATTGAATGCATTATTGGATTATTCCACCAATAAGGTGAAAGCTTGACAATTATAACACCTATCTTGCCAACTTTTCAATCTCACCACAACCCACTCACCCATATAATATATACAATTATAAATACATATCAATCACCCACCTCACCATTTTCTTCACTCCCCCACCATAACCCACTCACCCACATTTAATATATATAAATATTTACTATTCTCACACACCCACACTTCACCACTCCCCCCATTTACGGTTGAAAATTTTTCCACCCAAATAACTTGCTAGATTTCTTTTCTCCAAATTCATTTTCAACACCCGTGGGCCCCACGTGTTCCCCTCCCACCAACATTTCATAATCACACACATCCACATCCACATCCACACACATCATTCTCACCATCCTCCACTAACATTATATTATATATATATATACACATCACATACATATATATATAAAATCCCTCCCCTTTACGTATACTTCCCCCCCACCCCTATTTCCAAAATCAGTTTTCAACACATATGGGCCCCACATGTGGCCCCCACATGTGGGCCCCACCTTTAAATAAATTCTACCAATAATTTTGAAAAATAGGTAAATGGGAGTCTATAAAATAAGTAAAACTGAGTAACTTCTCACATAAGCATCAATAATCAATACCGGTGTTTACTATGCAACCACGCCAGACATCGTACTTTTACTACCGAAGTAGTTCAACAAAGATAACGATAAAACTTCCGCAGCTTATTTTCATAAAGTATTTTTTTCGTTTCTCAATCGATAATAATTACATTTGTGGGGTCCCCGAATGATTGTATGCGTCGCATTTGGATATTCTCCGACAAAAAGAATATTCCTCGACCAATCGAATATTATACAACCACTTGCTTACTTTTGCAAAATTTGTAAATATTACCCACAACTATAACATTACATCAAATCAACACCATAATATAAAAAAATTATTTCAAGAAAATTAAATTTTATTCATAAAATCACTGGGTCTCATAATCTCCCTCCTTATGAAATTTTGCCCTCAAAATTTACGTCACGTTACTGGTATGCCTTGAAACGGTGAGGATACCTTGACTTCACTTCAAATTCTAACTCTTGAGGTATAACCTTTGAGTGTTGAATACGATCCTTCTTATCCAAGATTTTAACACGTATCTCCTCATCGTTAAATCTTCCGCTATCTCGTCCTGGTTCTAAATTAATAATGTGGTTCGGTCGTCCACATATTTACAGTAACATCGATACGTTAAAAGCGTTATGAACACGCGACATACTTGGCGGTAAAAAACGAGTCTATAAGCCACAGTTCCTATTCGATCAAGGATTTCAAATAGGCCAATAAAATCGAGGGTTGAGATTTCCTTTCTTCATCGATTCTTGCTTCTAGAATAACGCCCTCTTGAACCTTCTTCTTCACATTCATCAGCTCTGAGTATGTAGCTTGAGCAGCTTTAACTTTATCGATTCAAGTCTATTCTAATCGTATATTCGTTATCTTCACGTGGGTCCCTAGAGTCTTTAACTCTATCTCCATCATTTGTAAGTTATACGAAATGAGTCTTTGTGTTAACAACATCACACTCGTAAACGCATACGATCTTCTACTCAACGCGTCAGCTACCACGTTCATTTTTCCCACGATGATATTGAATGGTACGATCGTAATCTTCAACAGCTCGAGCCAACGTCTTTGGCGCATGATACATTCTTTTTAAGTAAAGAAATATTTGAGGGTTTAAGAAATGGGTTTTGTACTGTGGTCAATACAAAATTCGATTTCACGCTCTAGGGGTAGGCTAGGAAGTCTTCAGGAATACGTCAGGAAATTTATTAACAATAGAAATATCATTCAAAACTGTGACTCTCATCCAAGACTTGGATAACACGTCACATTGATACTTATCAACTTGCCACCGTCATTCACGACGTTGCCTACAAAAAGTCTGGCTTCAGTGCATTCCACACAAGAAAGTCAACAACGAAAGGATCGGGGCTCTTTACTTATGGCTTGATATGACAATAATTGACTTTAGTGGTTTGGTTGTTCGAATTCGCATAACAGGTTGGTTAGGAATATGAAAGCTAACAACCTTACGAAAAGCATGATGAGTAGTTAACCAATCATTTCCAAAAATCACATCAAATGAAAGTATTTTCAAAGAGATAAGATCAACAAATAACGTGAAAGTGTCGATTTGAATCAAACAAGATTTATAAATAGTGGAGTTAACGAAGGTTCCTCCTAACAGAGTTTCAACAGATAAGTCAAAGTCAAATTTTTTTTTTTTAAGAGCCAAGTTTAAACGTTGAACACAACTAGGTGAGATACAAGAGTGTGTAGAACCAGTATCGAATAAGGTACAAACTTCGCAAGGGTTTATGATTAGCTCACCTGCGATAACTTCATTTGGGTTCCTCACTTGTTGGGAAGTCATGACAACCGCTCTCCCTTGAACTACCCGGCTTTGACTTGTCTGGGGTAGCATTTGGCGTCATCACTATCGTTGGAATTGACTTTAATATAGGGCATATTCCACCTCAATCGCTTTCATCGTACTCTCGATTCATGATCTCGAATCATCAATCCTCGATCCATATCGAGTTCATATCGACCGCTTCTGCATGGGTAATTCAAAACTTCGATGTTGGGTTCTCCCACCATCTTGTCCAAAAAGAAAATGTATATCATCTATTTTAGCCTTTTTTGGATCGGACGTCTCTTTCTACAATATCAACACGTCGTAAACTTGCTTTTACCCACGTATCCTTCATTCTCACTCGTCAGTTGTTTCTTCTTTCAACTGATCCTTGATATTTGAATTCTCAGATTCCAACTTTAATATCTTACACTGTGCCAAAGCGTGATTTTGTTCGAGCATCACATATCGGGTAACACAATTTTGAATCGCTACATCTCTTTGCTCCACGACCGCCTGTCATTCTTTAGCCTGCTCTTCTAACTCATGAACACAATTTTGTAATTCTAAGTTTTGATCATAAACTTGTTCTAACCAATTCTCCTCAGGTTCCTCTTCTTCCTCACTCTCAACTGCTACCTCTGCCACTAGCTCGGGTGCAACTATTAGTTCTTCACTTACCACGTAGATATCTCTAATTTCTTCTTCGCCTGATATTACATTATCCTGGTTGGTGATTAGAGGTGCCACGATCTCATTCACTCCATTGTTGACATTTTCAGCTGCCATTTTCAAATACTGCCACAAAACAAAGGTTAATTAACATGTCACATATTATCAATATACTCTGACCAACCAATTAAATAACAAATAAACTTAGGTAGGTCATACTAGTGAAAGAATTCCCCGTCTCTCCCCTCCTAGTTCTTGTCTCACACCTTAGCCAGGGATCATATCCCTAAGCTCGATATTCAAATTGTGACGCCCCAAAATTAGGTATACATCACCCATCTTGGGTGCGTCGGATCATGGTACAAAATTCAAATACAACTGTCGTGTACAATATGACAAAACATAACTGTGAGTTTGAATACAATTATTGTCTACTAGAGATTATACAAACTCAAAAGGAGTCCTCATTACAATTATTAACACACTATTTCACAGAATAGTGAGGACTACTAATGCTATCCTCTGGATCGTCACTCCGTTCCCCGACTAGTCCCTGCTATGTTCTTATTTTCTGAAGAGATCAGTGAAAGAAAGGGTGAGCTCAACTAGCCCAGTAAGAAATATTATACTAAGATAATGCAGAATAATTTATCGTTAGCCTTCAACAGTGTTAAACTGATAAAATATAATAGACATCAAGTTTAACTGCAGCGGATCAAGAAATCCATTAAAAGAGTTAAGTAGAGAATAGAATCTACTATCTTTTATGATTTAAAAAGTTTTTCATCACTTTTATCGCTGAGACTCAGCTTAATAAATAATCCACATCATCCCTGCACTGCGGCCATGGATATTCATTAGGGTCACGACCACAAATTCCATGCACTACGGGCCAAGGATATTTGTGTATTCATCAATGGTCATGATCATGCCAACAACTGTCCATCAATGCACTACGGGCCAATGAGGACTTTTTACACATCATTTGTAACATTACGGTCATGATTACATCGAATAATCCCTGGTCATAATCATACCAAGTCCATCCATGTTTTACAGGCCACAGATGACTTTCAAAAAAAATATAAACATGAGGATGATGACAATGATATAAGAATTCAATAAAAACAAGTTCAAGAATTAAGTTATTCAAGAACTAATAACGTCCAAATTGTCAACATGAATACTGCTTTGTAGAGTAAAATTCAAGAATGCTCAGAAGAATATTTCCATGAAAAATACTGGATGAAGCGCAAATATCAAGGATATTCCACTAATTTCATGGAGTATAGAAGTCAAAATTTTTAACCAACTGAGAATAATAAGGAATGGAATAACAACAGAAATCACCATGCATGTGGTACTTCTCATAGACAGGTTATTCCAACAGAATAATAATAATGGAACCAATTCGTGAAAATCACACAAGCGATGGATGTTCCAATGAATAATAAAGAATGAAATAATAAAGACGGAACCAGGTTCGGCGTAAAGCACAGACAGGATGTTCTAACGAAATAATAAAGACATAATAATAGAAGAATTTCACCACGTATAGGGTATTCCGCGTATACAGGTTATTCCAACAGAATAATAAAGAAATGGAATAACAGAAGTTCTCTTCTTAAATACAAAAGAATAATATCCCTTACCGTAAAATAATACTTGATATTAGAGTAGGGAAGTAGCAGAATACTTTTCTATAATTTCTCTATAATTTCTCTTTCTGGAGTTTCAGTGAATTCGTAAGAAATAATGAAAGAATGAGTTTCTATTTATAGGAGAATGGAAGGGTACTGTTCATGGACGAACTTATTTTGCAGAATCGATTTCAATCAACTAATAATTAAAATAATATATATATATATAAACACATGTTATGCTAGAAAAAAAAATCCTATCACTCGTACATAATTTTCAAGGTGCTAACCAATTAAAAGAGAACCATCACCTATCAAGCTGAAAAAAAATGGGCTCATTGAATGCATTATTGGATTATTCCTCCAATAAGGTGAAAGCTTGACAATTATAACACCTATCTTGCCAACTTTTCAATCTCACCACAACCCACTCACCCATATAATATATACAATTATAAATACATATCAATCACCCACCCCACCATTTTCTTAACTCCCCCATCATAACCCACTCACCCACATTTAATATATATAAATATTTACTATTCTCACACACCCACACTTCACCACTCCCCCCATTTACGGTTGAAAATTTCTTCACCCAAATAACTTGCTAGATTTCTTTTCTCCAAATTCATTTTCAACACCCGTGGGCCCCACGTGTTCCCCTCCCACCAACATTTCATAATCACACACATCCACATCCACACACATCATTCTCACCATCCTCCACTAACATTATATTATATTATATATATATATATACATCACATACATATATATATATATATATATAAAATCCCTCCCCTTTACGTATACTTCCCCCCCACGCACATTTCCAAAATCAGTTTTCAACACATATGGGCCCCACATGTGGCCCCCACATGTGGGCCCCACCTTTAAATAAATTCTACCGATAATTTTGAAAAATAGGTATGTCCTCCCCGACTCGCTTCTTCTATTCTCATGGCCATGATTACCACCAGAGTGGTTCTTAGCTCTTGTCAGTATTTTTCTTTCTCCGTTTGGTTATCATTGTTACGATGATTACCATCACCCCTGCAGATGACAATCTTTTGGTTGTGGTCCTTCAGTTACTGTATTTTCGTTATCTCGCTTTAAATAATTGAGCCTCATTGACAATATCTGAATCCAAAGAAACAAAAGAATAAGTATTAAAGATTCAGATTTCAATTATTCCATGTCCAAAAATACCTCATAAATAATCATAGTGGAGTAAAATTCAAGAATGATCAAAACATGGATACAATCAAAGCTAGTATCCATAATAAATATTTTGGACGAAAAAGAAAATTTTAATTTTTCTGTGAATAGTGTCGTATACGTGAATAGTAACCCCAACACAAAAAGTTCCAAATTTGATAAAAAGTTCAAACTAATATTTCGGCATAATGATATTGAAGAAAATAATATCATTTAAGAAGAAAATAACATCCCTTATAAAGACAGTACTTCTAGTTGAAACACCGGATATAGGCTATGACTTGAACTTGAATCGGATAGCAACATTTAAAGTATTAAAATACTCACAAGAATACGCTCAATATATCGAGAGAGAAAGAGAGAGAAAACATCAGTTTCTGGTGTGATTTTCAATTCTAACCTAAGCACCCTATTTATAGGAAAATGCTTAGAACACCAAAGCAGAAAATTTAATAAAATATTAATATATTTATATAAATTTTCCTACGCACACCGTCAGTCCACAACATCAGCCACTCACCCAACAAAAGCAAAAAAAAACGTTTTTCTTAAATAAAACATTTTAAACTCCAAAAATCAATTACTCCGGAACGTCAATAATTCATAATAAATAGCCTTTTATCAAAAAAATTTGAACCTCATGTCCTTTCCATAAGAAATTCCATTCTCTACAACTTTGCAAAAGAAAAGTTTTCCAAATTCCAAACAGAAATTGACCAAAATCCACAAACGGGCGATTTTATATGCTATAATCAAATTTCAGTCAAGAAATGGGCCCACAGACATGTTTAACATGTTTTAAACAACTTTTGTAACAAAAATACTCTTCCTCCTCATATACTCGTATATCCCACATTCATTGTAAAAATATCCCCATTATTATATTATTAAAATATAATAATGAATTATTTTATCAGAAAAAGATAAAATATTAATTTTTAACAATTTTCATATTAAAAATTTTCTCCATCTATATCCACATAAAATGAATATTTTCCTTATCATATAAATCAATAATTAATTATTCATAAATAATATTACAGAATCACGGTACTGGCAACTAGGCCGTTCCCAAGAAAGAGGGGGCTTTTCAATAAGGATCTCTCCTTACTGGTGCGCAATTAGGTGACCAAACCTCTCCTTAGACAGAACTTTCTAGACATTGCCAATAATTTTATCTAATAATATTATTAAGATAATATGAATTATTGCTTCGATAATGGAAAATACTTTGTAGTGACAATTATTGAAACAACAGTAATATAAAATATCAACGTAGCAATTATTGAATCAATAAAATAAAATATTGAACAGTAATTACTGTAATAATTATTGAGTAGTGCCTTCTTACGTAAGAATCAATAATTGGTGCAATACTGCAGTGTCTTCTTTGTCAACAACGCCAGACATGTGTTTTAACCACCGGGTATTTCAACAGTAGTAACGGTAACAACTACGCCGTTATTTATAAATAACTTATACTTGTCGTTTTCTTCATTCAATCGCTTTCCATTATGGGGCCCACACAAAGGTCAGCTAATGTCGTCTTAATATTCTCCCACAAGCAGTAAGAATATTCCACGACCAAAACGAATATTCTCTCGATAAAAATAAATATTTTATAACCACTTGCTTATTTGAAATATTTAGCATTTTACCCATAACTAACCACATTAATCAAGTTAACCCTTACTATTTCAAAATAATAAATAAAAGAAATTCAATTTTATTTATAATAAGTTGGGGTCTTATATTTACTATTCTATTGTAATTTATAATTTCTGTTAAATGTTTCTCACTATTAATTTGTTAATTTTTGAAAGTCAATTTAATATATATATATATATATATATATATATATATTGATAATTTTATATCAATTTTTTTTAACACGCACTCTTCTCTTGATATGTCAAGAATCACTACAAGAAAACCGCCTATTTCCGACTGACGTATCATCGACGGATTAAATTCGGTAGAAATAGGATTATGTCCGAGGGAATAATGTGTGGGATATAAGTCCCTCGAAATACATTAATTAGATTGAATTCAAATCGAACTTAGTCCTCCCCGTTGGCGCTAAGTTTGGCCTATCACGAAAAAGTAATTTCGACGAAAAAATATTAATTCCGAGAGACTTTTCGTTTAACTTAAACTATTTCTCGAGAGATATATCCGAAGCGGACATTAAAATCGGAGATAAAATAAAAATCTTTCACCTTCGCTTTTTCATTTTAGGCGCCGTTTAATCACTCCTCCTCGATCTCATCCTCACCGCCCCCCTCTCTCTTTCTTCTCTCGGTCTCGGTCGATCTCCTTCCCTCTCTCATTCTCTCGGTCTCACGATCTCCTTCCTCTCTCTCATCCTCCCTTCCCCACACCGGTCCCCCCTCTCTCCTTCCTCTCTCATCCTCCCCACCATACCCATCCCACATCGCCGTCCCAGTGGGTCCCCAGGCCACCCCTTTTCCCTATCACCGCCATCGTGACGTTCGCCTCTCTCTTTCTCTCTCTCTTCACCACTCTCTACTACTTTCATTGCTGCGGCCACCCTTCCACACAAAGACCATCACTGGGCGACCCTCCCTTACTGTGATCGGCGACGCGACGACTCGCGTTCTGGCCGGGTTGGACTCTGTTTTCTCCTTCTCCTCCTTTAACCGGTTTTCAAACTAGCTAAGGCCTAAGGTTAGTAATGGTTTATTTGTATAATTAGGTATAATTTCCTGCCCTATATTGTGCATATTACACTGAAATTGGTACTATATATATATATATATATATATATTGATGATAATTACTGCTACTATATATATTTCGGATTAATGATAATTGGTACTATATACACTGAAATGGGTTATATCTATTTGTGTTCTGCTGAAATTATAAGGGTTATTATTTGTGTTAATTGCCTAACTGTTGTGAAAATTGTGTTGTCGAAATTGTGTTATGCCTAACTGTTATGCAAACTGCTGTGCAAATTGGGATTACAGCTTATGTTGCAGCTTATGTTTAGTGTATAACATCTGGTAAATGTTTCAATTTGTTTTTCTGTATGCAATTACACATGATATTTTTGATGGAATTTCTGACTGAATTTCTGTCAGAAGTCTTCAATTGCAAATTTTGTGGGCCCATGTAACTATTTAAATATGTTACTTAATTAATTTTTCAATACTAAAATAACCTAGTTTATAGTAATATTTACTTAGTTTTGTACTACTAAATAGAATAAAATAATATTATAAATAATATAAACATAAATAAAATAATATAACATAATATAATATAAAATAATAAAATTAAATAACATAAGATAAGATAATTTAAGATAAAATGAAATGAAATAAAATAAAATAATTAAATTAAAATAAAATAATTGTTCCTAAATGAAATAACTTAAATTATATCTAATAAATAAATAAAATACATTAAATAAAATAATATAATATAATATGAGTAATAATAAGATAAAATAAAATAAAATACAAAATAATAATAAAAAATTATAATAATTTAAATTTAATAAAATATAATGAAAAAAATAAATAAAATACATGTTAAAAGTCCACCAACAATGTTTTATCCCTGTAACATTAATCAATAGTTCCTTTCCACAATTATATGAATAACTCATAATCATAATTGTAATTCTAAATTCCTCTTCGCATCCGGGATCGAAGATAATTTTCATCACATGTCTTTACTCAAAACATCAAAGATCATGGTTATACCAAATCACAGTTCTGCTTATAATCATACTAACAATTTCATCTTTGCACTATGGCCAAAGATATTCATCAATGCAACCATCTTTGCACTACGTGCCAAAGATATTCAATAACAGTCATCTTTGCACTCACGGGCCAAAGATATTCAACAACAGTCATCTTTTCACTACGGCCAAAGATATTCATCAACAATTCATATTTGCACTACGAGCCAAATATATTCATCAACAAGTCATCTTTTTGCACTCTGGGCCAAAGATATTCAACAATAATTCATCTTTGCACTACAGGCCAAAGATATTTCATCAACAGCCTATATTTACTCTGAGGCCAAATATATTCATATCTCAAAAAATATATAATCATTTCGAAATTTATATAAACAATAATTATAACTATGTTAATCAATTCATCTTTACACTTAAGCTAAAGATATTCAATTATAAATTCAATGGTCATGATCATACCGAGCTAACAATTCATCTTTGCACCATCTTGGCAAAGAGAACTCATAAATACGATCATACCAATAATCTACCCATCTTTACACTCAAGTCAAAGAGAAATATCATCATTAAGGTTATAAAAATGTTATATATGATAATAAAAACAATATAATCAACATATAGATTTAATCTCAAGAGTAAGATTCATAAATCAACGATAATTTGGTCAGAAAAAGAAATCAATTTTGTTGTGAATAGTACCCGTGAATAGTAACTCGTGAATAGTAACTCATGAATATTAACTCGTGAATAGTAATTCGCAAATAGTACTCCGTATTCGTACATAGTACCGTATACGTAAATAATGTCATATACATAAATAGTGCCATATACATGAATAGTGTCGTATACGTGAATATTGCCGTATACGTGAATAGTGTCGTATACGTGAATATCGCCTCACCCTATTGGATTCATCAAATATAACTACTAAATGATGACCACCGTTCTATTCCCCTGTTACACCCGCTCGACCCACCCGAAATACACTCAGATTACACAAAAGGAATTTTGAAATGTAAGGATGAGCACAACTAGCTCAAGAAAGAATATCACGACTAAAAGATAAATAAATTATCAATAGCCTTCAACGGTAATAAATCGTAGATTTAGAACATATGGTAGATGATAAAACTTTTCAACCATAGTTGCAGCAGAACGAGCAATCCATTAGAAGAGTCGAATAGACCATAAAATCTATTATCTTCTCCATGTTAAAAGTTCACCAATAATGTTTTATCCCTGTAACATTAATCAACAGTTCCTTTCCATAATTATATGAATAACTCATAATCATAATTGTAATTCTAAATTCCTCTTCGCATCCAGGACGAAGATAATTTTCATCACATGTCTTTACCTGAAACATCAAAGATCATGGTTATACCAAATCACAGTTCCTGCTTATAATCATACTAACAATTTCATCTTTCGCACTACTACCAAAGATATTCATCAACAGACCATCTTTTGCACTACGGCCAAAAAGATATTCAACAATAGGTCATCTTTTTGCTCACGGCCAATGATATTCATCAACAATTCATATTTTCTGATGTGCCAAATATATTCATCAACAAGTCATCTTTACACTACAGCCAAAGATATTCAACAATAATTCATCTTTTGCACACTACGTGCCAAAAGATATTCATCAACAGCTCATATTTGCACTCAAGCCAAATATATTCATATCTCAAAGAAATATATAATCATTTCAGAATTTATATAAACAATAATTATAACCATGTTAATCAATTCATCTTTACACTTAAGCTAAAGATATTCAATTATAAATTCAATGGTCATGATCATACCAGTTAACAATTCATCTTTGCACTACTGGCCAAAGAGAACTCATAGTCACGATCATACCAATAATCTACCCATCTTTACACTCAAGTCAAAGAGAAATATCATCATTAAGGTTATAAAAATATTATATATGATAATAAAAACAATAGAATCAACATATAGATTTAATCTCAAGAATAAGATTCATAAATCAACGATAATTTGGTCAAAAAAAGAAATCAATTTTGTTGTGAATAGTACCCGTAAATAGTAACTCGTGAATAGTAACTCATGAATAGTAACTCGTGAATAGTAATTCATGAATAGTACTCAGATTCGCATGCGTAAGTACCGTGATATCATAAATAATGTCATATACATAATTAGTGACATATACATGAATAATAGTATCGATACGTGAATAAGTAACCCCGACTCAAAAAAGGTAGAAATTCCACAATAAGATCCATACCAATATGTCAGTATAATGATATTGAAAGAATAACATTATTATGAAGAATATAACATCCCTTAATATCCCTTACTATCACTTACCTCAAAAGAGCAAAGACTTCCGATTGGATATCGGATATATTACGTCAAGGAAACATGCACCGATGAATAGAAACTCACCAAGTATCTAAATACTCACAAAATACACTCGATAATCTAGAGAAAAAGAGAAAACTTATGAATTACGGTGTAATTTTCAATTCTAACTTAGCCCTCTATTTATAGGAAAATGTTAGCACGCTGGAAGCGACACTTGACTGCTACTCCGATGGATTTACTCGCTACTATTTCACCCAATCAAAATCAACCATCTCCCCAACAACCAAGAGTGGGGTCCACTCAATTCTAGAATTTTCCACCAAAACCTAATTTAGAATCGCCACCTCTTAAAATTCATAACAAATTATACGCTAATTTTTAATCGGTTCAAAATTTGTGGACATATACTCAACTTATATACGTATAACATATCCAAAATTACTACGATCCAAAGATCGGATTAAATATTATAACTCACACAATAAAGTCAGAAGAACACCGATTTGATCTTTTAATACCTCCAATCCGACAAAATACCGATAAAATACCTCAACATTAATTCCTTCATTTATAACCACATAAATAAATCCATCATTTATATCCACATCAAATAAATATTTCATTATCATATAAATCAATAATTAATTATTCACAAATAATATTACGTAATCACAATAATGACAACCGGTGCGCCTTCTGAAAGAGGGGCTTTCCAATAAGAATTTCTCCTTCTTGCCGTAATTAGGTGACCAAACCTCTCCTCGATGTAACTTTCTAGACATTGCCAATTATGCTATCTAATAATATTATTCAAATAATATGAATTATTGATCCGATAATGGGAAATATCAGTGCGTTGATAATTATTGAAACAACAATAATATAAAATATCAACGCAAAGCAATTATTGAATCAATAAAATAAAATATTGAATAAGAATTACCGTAACAATTATTGAGTAGTGCCTTCACGTAAGAATCAATAATTTAAAAATCTTTGCGGCAATACCGTAGCTACTCTTCTTTGTTCAATAACGCGTATTACTGTATTTTAACCACCGGGTATTCCAACAGTGTTAATGGTAACAACTACGTCGTTATTTATAAAAACTCATTTTTTGTCGTTTTCATCATCCGACAGTTATTCGTTATGGGGCCCATAAATGGTTTTGCCCTGGCCGTACATTTATTCTCCTACGTAAAGAATATTCCACGACCAAACGAATATTCCCGACAACAATGAATATTTTATAACCACTTGTGTATTTTGAAAAAATTCATATATCACCCTTAACTTTAACCTTTTATCAATTTAACCATTTACTGAATAGTTATTATAAGAAAATTGAATATTTTTATTTCATAAAATTCGGGGTCTTACATATTACGCTCCTAATGTCGTAAATACTCGAAGCCACTGGTACACAGTAGTCACTACTAAAACACGCTCATTTAATGCTGATAACATGTTTGGTATGGATGAGGCGTTGCAAGAAGATGTGAGCAACCCATTGGTCGTAGTGTTCCATGCTGAAGATGTGGTGAATACTGATGTCATTGACGTATCTAACGATGAGGATGTCGAGGCCAACGTACACATGAATGATTATGTAGTCGTTAAGGATAATAACGATGATGAAACTGATCTCAAAACTGAGGATGAGGAAGATACCTAATCCGAGAATGATATACACGTTGATTCTTATGGGTTTGATGATGTGCGTAATTGAAAATGAGCATTCAAATTAGTACTTACCTCATATTGTTAAACCTTACATATTCGTATAATCTACCAATTTTGTTATTGCAGTAAGATATTCATGGCTCGACATAGCGGTGGAGGTCGCCGAGGTGGTGGGCGATCCTAAGATCGAGAGGCAGTAGCCACGATGGAGGCTCTTCTTCGAGCACGAGTAAGTTATCTTAACTAGGATTTAAATATATCTCAAAGTCGCATTAATTACAATGATTATTGAAGTACTATGTTAAATACAATTATTACAGAAGCACCTCGTCGACGACACCGAGGGACGAACCTCGGTATATTTGGTCGTCTCATTTAAGCGGCTACCACAAACGATCTGCGGTGGATGTCGCGTTTCCAGGATGATAGTGTTAATATATTCGTATTATTTCTATCGGTTATTGCAAAACACAATTCACATAACACATATTGTTATACTTTTTCACGTAGTATACTAGACCACAGTAGCTAAGCACACCCTACATGCGATTTGTTTGGACGATCTCCCGAGAGGGTGTATGCGATTCCGTCGATATCTTGTTGTCGATGCCACTTTTATGCGCATCCGTCTTGCATGGGAGTTCCACGTAAGTTAAGCATATTATCACTACATAGTTGTATTGGGATGACTAAATCAATTGTTCTTAATTTTAAATAATCTTTTGTTATAGGTTTATTATGGATTTGACCCGAGCATCTCTTAGTCATCTGGCGATGATGTGATTGAGCATCACGTCGCTGCGAATTACTCTGGATGGCTGTATGAGATGCGACAGAAGGCAACCCGGGCAGTTGTGGACCAGCCCGGGACCACCATCAGAGATCATCAGCCCCGAATAGTCTTCGATTTAGCTTGGGAGGCTATGTGTGCACACTGGGAGGCTGATGACTTTAAGAAAAAGTTTGAGCAGGCGAAGAAGAACCGTGGTCAGCTCCGGATAGTACACACCACTGGTTCTCAGTCGTTCGAGGAGGCGAAGATGGTAAGTGTGTTGTATTTAGTTATTTATGTGTCAAGTTCTCACACAAATACTTAAGACCTATTTTATGATTGTTTGTATTAGGCATTGGGGAGGACCTTGGGCCAAGATCCTACCATTTTAGAGTTTTGGGATCGAGCCCACACGCCTAAGGACGAGCGTGCTTTGTCTCAGGCAGCTTTATCTATACGGGTAAAACTCATCTTACTATTTAGCTTTTAATAATATTCAATCGTAACTAAAATGATATAATTAACATACGTATACGGAACACATTACAGGACCGATTTCAGAGACTTCTGGAGATGAAAGTATATAGTTGAAATGGAGACTATTAGGAGGGTTCTGAGCCGTTAGATTCATACCACCCCTCTTCCCCGATATTGTATTAGATCGGGATGAGGAGCAGAGACTATGGGTCGCGTCTCAGGATCCCCCTACTAGCAGTACCGGCAGATATCAAGTGTTGGGTCTGCGAGGATACCCGCATATACACTTCCTGGAGGTAATATTTTTTAATGTTTCACGAAATTATCCGAATTTATCACATTATATAAATTATTATTAGTAATCAAATTTGTATCTCTTTATAGGCTCCATCCAGCGTCCAGCGTCCAAGAGCACATGTCGGACTATCTCATACGGGCACTGGCTTGGATGACGATATCTTCCGACGGCTGATAGGGGCCGTGTCAGATAGGTTCCATACCGATCCGGTCTTTCAGCGTCAGTAGTTGCCCTCCAATTCTCGTCTTCACCAGATTGCTCAGGATATTATAGCAGGGGCCTCTGCAGAGAGTACGGGATTACCATGGGAGGAGTTCGACGCTTGGAGCGCCGAGATGCTCCGGATGGTGATTACTCTCTTGGAGGAGGCTTTTCGTCCGCCCCCACCTACTCAAGTATTCTTATTGTTTATGTTTTTCAATTAAGGCTAGTTTGTTAATATATATATATATATATATATATATATATATACGGACTAATGATTTATATTTTTGATTCTATCAACAGGTGGCGGCGATGGTGACCAGTTTTGGAGAGGATGAAGCGGAGCACGAGTCCGACATCCATACACCAGAGCAGCGTCGTTCACCTCCTCTTAGATGATGATCATATTTTTACTAGTTTATAGTTCATTTGTATATATTCATGTTATTGTAGAACTTTTGTATATATTGTATTGTCTAATTGCGTCTGGAAAACTATTGTAAATTATATTGTTTAACATTTATGGAACATTAACTTATATTTGTAATTGGTTACCTTATAATACGTTTTGGTGGATATTTGAATGTGAATGTGAATGATAATGAGTTGAAGATTAAGTTTTATTGCTACGTTGCATATTTGAATGTGAGATACAGGTTTATATTATTGTGTATTGGGTTGTGACAGGTTACAGGTAACATAATGGGTTTAAACAGCTGGAAACTGAACTTTTAAAATCTGCATTTAAAAAAAAGGATAGTTAATTCCGACGGAATAGGGTAGTTTCAACGGAACTTCCCTCGGAAGTAACAAATAAGCAATTTTTAATAAATGCCGAAATATCCTAATTTCAGTCGAACATACGTTATCTTCGACGCAATGTATCCGTCGTAAACACTATCTCCGATGCAAATTCCGTCGAATTTAATAATTAGCCAATTTTAATGAATAGTGGGTTATTTTATTTTTCAGTCAGACATAAGATAATTCCGAGGGAATACATCCGTCGAAAATAGGTACTGTTATATTCGACGAAAAGTTTCATCCTATATATTCGGTCGAAGATAATTAATGTTCGACGTACATCCGTCGGAGATACGTTCGTCGAGGATAATGAATTTCCAACAGAACTTTTGACGGATCTTATTTTCGACGCGAATATTTACGACCGAATATCTAACGGATATTTCCGTCGGGAATAATGTAATTTCAACCGAATAGGCATATGTCCGACGGAATAATCCGTCGGACTTAAGCTTTTTTCTTTTAGTGAATGGAACTCCGAATCTCATGGTTACCATGAGTTGGGTCGTACAACTAGTTCAAGCTTAAAATTGATTTCATTCATTAAAAATTATGAAATAATAAATTTTACAATCAGTAGTATTTGTTAAATATTTTACAATATTTATCATTGTATTAACTAAATTTAAATGAATAAATCTATATTAATTTTGAGTCGGAAAATATTTTAAATTGACTTTAAAAAATCAATTATGATATTATATTTTGAAACGGATGAAATATATTCTTTCTTGTGGGTTAATGATGGACTTCACGGCACGCTTGCGTGATATGGTCGTTGCCCGGATTGTTTCCAGTAAAGTTGTATGGTGAGTTGCTCGTAACATCTTAACCTCTCGATTATATTTAGACGGTAATCTTGGTACAATTGCTCTCATTCAGAAATCTGCGTTGAATAGACATCAACGACTCCTTGATCCATCGCTTATATTGAAGCGGTAATCTTGGTACACTCAACGATTGATGCGGTAGAAGACGTCGCACTCAACTATGTATTGTTGAATGATAAGTCAATAATGAATCTCAAGAAAATTAAGAACAAGTTTAGGAATTCTTAAAGAACTAAAAGATGAGGAAATCTCACAAAGTAATTTTATTTATCAAAAAATTGTCTATCTATTACATCAGCTATGTAATCTATTTATAATAATGAAAGAAATTTTAATTCTATAAGAAATAAAAACCCTAAATCCTATAAGGAATAAGAATCCATTGGGAAATCAAATCCCAACTTGCAAGTATCCTAATTACAATGTAAATCTAAAAAGATACTGAAAATAGCTAATTAAGAAATTAATTTTACATCCAACTCAACAAAAATGAGTAAAAATAAAATTGAGATTTCATCGCGGCCGCACTAGATTTGTCTTGGAGGCGAAGCGCGCTGCAAGTAGCAAAACCTGCACAAAAGTGTATGCATCAAGCGGATTCTCGAAGCATCTGGAAGATAAATCTGAGAGAGAAATCGTCTTGCGAGCGTTCGTTAAGCTTCGTTAAGTTAAATCGGGACGAACTTCTTAATATTACAAATCTGCAGAGCGGCGCGGCTGCTCGTAACCCAGAAAATCGAATCTTTCCCTTTTTATCTTCTGGTTCAGCACGCCCACTTGAGACATCTTCATGAACTTCATATGCTTGGATTCCCACCTAACCACCTCTGAAGTTGATCCAACCTCGTTCCAAACTTCGTCA
Source organism: Panax quinquefolius (assembly GCA_020205615.1). NCBI lineage: Eukaryota > Viridiplantae > Streptophyta > Magnoliopsida > Apiales > Araliaceae > Panax > Panax quinquefolius. The sequence continues at coordinate 92,478,941 of CM035165.1, read as the reverse complement.
ATCAATCCCCGTGATGAACACCTTATCGCGTAGTTCAAATTCTCTCATTGTTGTCCAATTAAGTTGAACTCTAAATATAGCATTTTTGAATCAATCTCAACCCAATTACTTGTAATCATTCGTTAACTTCTCGGAACTCGAATTGTTGTTGTCAAATGACCACAACCACAAAACATTTGACAAAACAAGTCAACGAGTTCATTTTGTCTAATCACCAAGAAATCAAATAATTCGCTTGCATAGTCTACTAGAATGTCTTGTGGTCAGGACCAGGCTTGCGTCAAACAATAGGGTAGAGAAATTCTGGGGCGAGTTTGTTGACTTCCTGACCACAACCACAAGACATTCCTAAGGCATCCAAGAACATAAAGGAAGACATCATGGAGGAGTGTCGCAAGGGATTGAAGGATTTTTGGATGCATATATAAAATACTTCTACGGCGCAAAAGGAACAAGTTTAGCCGAGGGAGGAAGAAGATATAATTGAATATGCAGTCTAAAAAGAGCTATTGGGTTCTAGTTTTCACGATGATATCCATGATTAAAAGCAAGTTAGTGAACAATCGAAAGAAAGTGATCAAGATGATGAGTTTGTAAAAGAAAATACATGTGAAAATAATCGAAAAAAGAAAGTATTCGAAAGATTGATATTGCAAAATAATGATGGAAAAGAATGAGAGAGAAAAGAAAAGAGAGAATGAAAAAAATAAGTTTAAAAATAAACTAGAGGGTGAGCATAAAGAAGAGAGAAGAAATATGTGACTATGAAAAAAAGAGTTAGTTGAAAAGTGATTTATATTTTGAAAAGCCAATAAATTTACATTCGTACAAGATGACGCTTTTGAATACTAGCAAGGAAAACTCATCTTTGTCTAGTTCTGTTTTGTCTCTTATACAGGTTGTTGATGATATACCCCAAGTTATCCTTCCGTACCGCTCTAGTATTCCTGAGGAGATGACGGAGTTACCGAGGTGGGTTGGAGAGTTGGTGAAAGTGGGTATCTTGAGAGAAGACATGAGTTCATGTGCTAATTATGAGCTCATAGTTGTAACGCCTAGAAATTTGGTCTATCTTCACACTCGGATTTCGTACGTCACGGTCCCACTTCTTACCAAACATACATCATTATATAGTTAAATATAACAACATACATTCTCAAATCCCAGGTTCTATTACCTTATAATCTCGTTCATTACAAATAATGATAATTACATTATTCTTTACATCTTACACGAGTGACTTTTATCCGCCACCAAGGATACATATTAGTTCATTAAACTATTCTACAATTCAATTAAACTATTCTACATTACAAGTCTTCATTTGATCTTCACGCTCATTCACATACTGAATGACACTTCGTCTGGATATCGATCAGCTTGATCTTTACTGGATCCTTAAGTTGTTTCTAACATCGTTCGCTGAAAATGTTTTTATTTAAAGCAAGTGTGAGCATTCAATTGCCCAGCAAATCATAGCACAGTTGAATAAATAACTTCAAAAAGTTAAACATTCTTTTAAGACTTTCATAACCGAACAAAGGTTATGAAGCAGCTTGAACAATAGGAATAATCTCGATTCCTATCATTTTAAAACATTAGTCATATACACTTTGAAATACTTTCATTCTTCTACCTTTTTCCATACACATCCTGTCTGGCTAGAATCATTAGCACAAACTTAACAATAACGTTTCATGTATAAACAGAACATACTCATATTGAACAGTTCAATCACAGAACAGTTCATCTAATAGAAACACCGAAGTATTCAAATTATGGCACAAGGCCTCATACATACTACTACTTTGTACATATATCTCACATATGCACATAGACAAGACTTCTCAAGTTCGACATCTAAGAAGTTTAAGAAACTAGCATTCATATAATATGAATGAAGTTAAGAAACTTGCCTTACGCACAGCTACAACTTACGATGAACTGCTCATTCCATCCCCTAGATAACACATAAAGAAATAACACGTGCACCAATTAGTCATATACTTGACTTACACATTGGTTTATATAATTTACTTCTTAAGGTTTGCGTTCTTGTAATCTAAGTTTACGCGACCTACTTTCGTTACCGCTTTACGGCTTAATGACATACGGAGATGTCTTACTCTTACGATCATCATCATTGATGATTTATATTTTTATCTTCTTCTTATTACTCTTCTAGGACTCAGCACACATCGTGTCTCTGCTAGTAGTCCATATGGTACTTTGAGTGGTTTCTCACAAACATCCAACAAACAAGTTCCCGTTTTGTCTACACTATCTTTCACAGTGAGTTAGTTTGGTCGCCAGTTTCGTATATACCTCCGCTCTCTGAAGGAATTGTTTAGCCCAACTCCCATATGTCAACCATCAAAGGTTACGATTGTACCACAACCTAACTTATCTTAACTTATCTGAACTATTAAACTATAATGTTTGTTAAGTCCATTTCTCATTCATTATGGCTTTCTAGCAACTAAATGTCATACCTCAGGATTCATTCTCTATCGTCTAAGTCATACATTCTTTTGTATACTCAAAACGACCATTTAATGTCAATTTATTCATATCTTACAACGTCCGGTTCATTCAACTCGGAACGTCGTCCAATTTAAAATCATTAACTAGGCTTCTTTACGTTATACGTCATTGTCTTTAATTCAAATTCTTCATTCTTCATTACCTTACGGTCAAACCATACACGGTGTGTAAGTTCTACCCGTTTAATATTCGCGTACACTCAACCCTCACGTCGGCTAAAGTGTTTAACGCTTACATTAATTCTAACATTCTTTATCCGACTTACCCTCGGACTTTCATTATTCTTATTACCGTTCGCTACGGCTTTCTTGATAATTCACATCTTACTTACTATTTGTAAATATCTAAGTCATACAACCAATGTATACTTAGAACGTTCATCCGACGCAAATACGATTCACGAAGATCATTTACGTATTCTGCGTTCACGTTGCTCATCTCTTAATCTCTCATTCAACCTTTACTTAAGGTTTTAATCGCTTTCCATCGTTATCCATCCCATGAACCCCATGTTCATTATTCTTTCTTAATATCGAAGCCATACGGTTCGTTGAATGCTAAGACTGATCGCTCATCGCAACTGCGTTGCATTCACGGCGTTTGTCCGCTTTACACTTAACTTCTCATTACGACATCCTAACATTCAAATGTTATTCATCATCCTCGTTACTCAACGTCTAAGGAATTACAATCATAGCAATCCCACACGTTCGATTCATCGCGACCACGGTCCCCGTATATCGGTTACATAATCTAGCGTTTACCTTCTTTGTCTTTTAATCTCGTTAAATCTTTATGTTCAACCTTTACTAAAGGTTTAATTCACTTTCTTAAGTGTTATTCTAGGTGAACTACATGTTCATATTTCTTTCTTGCACATTCCCCTAGTAATTGAGCACTTAAAATCTCATTACTGGGCCTTGCCCTGCACCAGCGCTGCGGCGCCACTTCCCATCTTCCCTCTCGCGTTGCGGCGCCACTCAACAGTAGCTGATGGTCTAAGCTCGAACTGCGGCACCGCCTCCCAAGGCTCAGCTGGCGCTGCGGCGTCGAGCATGTAATTTCTAAAAATTCTTCCAAGTCTTGCACTAATTTGAGACGCTTACTTTACGATCTCGTATCTTCTTCGTTATAGCTTGGAACAAGGTCGTTCCAAATCCATTCTATTCCTTATCTTAGTACTTCAATTTCCCCCGGACAGAAATTTATTCTGAATCCGTTAACATGCCATTCGATTGGCTTAAATTCTACCCTTCGTTCGTTTTATGCTATTAACGTTCTTCGTCCACTCGTCCGCAATTCGGTCATCCGAACTCGGAACTCGTTCATTCATGAGTCCACGATTCACATTTTCTATGTTCTCTTACATTCTTATGAAACCCTACTCATTCAGGTTCATTTACACACTTTCTATTTCTCATTTGTCTTTTATGAAATTTTCGCCATAACTTCGTTATAGCTAACTTCAATCTGTTCTTAATGAACGTTTCTACCGTTCCTAACCAAGAAATAAGCAACAAACTTATACGTGATGGTTTTAAACGTGTCCATCAACAACAACTTATACTACGATGGTTTTAAATTTGTCCATCAATGTTAACAACGTTCTATGTGTACTTCGCGAGTTCTTCGCGTTATTCGCTCGTTCTTCATTTTTAATCGATATTATGATTACGATTTTACTTTTCCTTGGAATTTGATGTTATAAAACATTATTCCTTACTAATATCACTGAATCGTTCATATGATACATTCGGATCGTTCAAATTCATTACGAAACTTATACTTCCTTAAGAAATTTATAAACTAAACTTCTAATTCTTAATTCTTTGTTTTCTCATGATTTCAAACATATGAAATCATTCATTACATCTTTTACTTCTTATTCTCATTAAGTTATGTTTTAAACATAGAAAGCTCAAAGAAAATTTACTTAGGGTTAGGTTTCGGATTACCTTACTTCTTTAATCTTCCTCTGTTGGACAAAGCGTGCACTCGGGCTAGCTTTTCCTCTTCCTCTTACTCTTCATCCGAACTCTCTCTCTCTCTCTCTCAAGTGTGGGTTAATTTTTCATTTACCACAAATGAGCTTAAGCTTTCCTTTTATAGATTTTCAAGGCTAGGGGCGTTTTGGTCATTTGGCCAAATTGCCTTACTATTCACACCTCCTTACTATTCATGAAGCTTCCCTTAGAAGCTTCGTGCTTCTGTCTTGCGAAATTCATCCAACAATTTTAAAAACTGCGATTCTCGGAATCCAAATATTTTTGGATATTTCGTCTTTCCTTTACCGTCTAATTTTTACGCATTCTTCGGAACTCCGAAAAACTAAAAAACACTTTTTTTCGCTAAGCGTTTTCCTTCACGTTTTTCCCTAACGTAGCTAAAAAGATGAAAAGTACATAACAATACTTTTTGTCGTTTTTATTTCGTCCGATTTCTGCACGTTTTTTGAGAAAAACTTTTATCGGCTTACTTAACTTTTCACGATATATTATCGTCAAATCTTTTAACGGAATGTCATTTCGACATACCGGACTCTCATAAAGGCTTAGGTTATTCAAACCCTAACCCTTAAGTTTTGTCAGGTGAATAGTATCTATTTCGTCTTTTTCCCCGAAAATATTTTTGTTTCTGGAAATATTTTATTTTTATCTTGAAAATTCTTACTCGTTCAGTCTAGCTCGTAGCCAGAATCCTCCCGAATTATAATCATCCTAGGTTCTAAAACGATTAATAAACACATAGTAGAGAATAGTATTAATAAAAATTCATTTTATTAATAACTAATTCTTTAAACTTAAATTCTGGACAATTCGAATTTTCGGGTTGTCACAATAGTACCTAAGGAGGATGGGACAACGAATTTGTGCATCGATTTTGAATTGGTAAACAAGTATCATTATTTTTTTCTTTGTTTAGATAATATGTTTGAAAAATTGCATAATACTTATGTTTTATCTAGATGTAATGATCATGTGATGACAATGCTTAATCAATTAATTTATCATGAGAAAATGTGATAAATGGGAAATTGTTTTAACATGTGAATTGTATAGATTGATAGTTATTTCTGTTAGATTAACTAACGCATATAGTATTTTCATGAGTTATTTAAAACATGTTTTACATGTTTCAATTGGGAAATTTGTGTTTAGTTATTTTGATGGTAGAATCATCTTTATCTTAAACTATGGCGTATATTTGATCTTTGTTGAGTTATTTTATGATCATGATATATATTCTCGTTTTCAATGTTCGTACTTGCATGAAATTCATTCTAGGTTTTTTTATCCATATGTTGAGTTAGGTTTTTATGCTAGTCAATCTTTACATGAGATTTTGTTAGTTGACAATGGTAGTAATCATGTTATTTCGTTAGGGCAATCTTCATTACATTATTTGTTATCATATGGTTCTGATTCGAGAAGTGTTTATCATCACGATGGGTTGAGCTATGGGTTATTTGCATGTTTAGTTAGTTCATTTGGATTAGCTGAGCATTGCATACTTCCATGAGGTTTTTGAATCATATTTTGTATTCAATTATGGAAAAACTTGTTATTATCTGTTTTGATGATATTACATTTTTTTTGTCAAAAATTTAGAAAATTCTTTTAACATATGTGAGTTTGTTTATCATGATAAATATGCTATTGAGTTTTCATTATATGAAGTGGGTTTTGACCTTTTTACTCCGTTGACAACATTAGTTGATCTTGACTGTGTTAATGCCAATGGAAAGAGGAAGGTTGGTTGTGTTTTGCAGATTCGTGATTGGATGATATTCATCGAGGGACTCGTCGATCGTGTAATTCAATTCAACCCATGCATTGAGAGTCTACAAGGAAGTGTTTTGAATATTATTCTAATAAACTATGCAAGTGAATTATTTTATTTCTTGGTGATTAGATAAAAAGAACTTCTTGACTTGTTTTGTTTTGTGTTTAATCCAGGAATTAAAGAAAGCTTGCGGTTGCAATGTGACAAGTTTCGAATATTGATATTCGACCCAGGTGCATTGAAGGATGTGTTTATGCAAAGGGTTAAGATCATCATATTAGTTTTTGATCCGGGAATTCGTACAAGGCTATGATGCGTGAAGAGTACTTTATACTGATATTTGATCCAGGAGAAGATGAAACTTTTCATATTTGCATTGCATTCACATTTATTTTAGTAGATAGTAAATTAGTTTATATAGTTAGTATTTGGAAAGTAACTGATGTACGAGTTGAAGGACATCGTGTTGCTATATTCTTGGCGGGAGTTGGAGTTTTAGATGATTCTTTTCATAATTCTATTTGCATTATTCATATTGTTTTTATATGTTATTTGCAAGTTGAATTTTGGGATTATGATTCCTTTGATGCTACTGACTTAGTTTGTTTCTTTTCAAGCGAAGGAGGTGTCGGTTTTGAGGACAAATCCTTTTCAAGAAGAGGGGAATGATACAATCCTGACCAGACTCGCGTCAGACAACAACGGCTCAATTCGAGTTTCGGGAAGTCAACGAATGATTACAAGTAATTGGGTGGAGATTGATTCAAAAATGCTATATTTAGAGTTCAACTCAATTGGAATACAAGGAGAGAATTTGAGCTATGTGGCAAGGCGTTCATCATTGGGATTGATTGACGAAGCTTGGAACGAGGTTGGATCAACTTCAGAGGTGGTTAGGTGGGAATCCAAGCCTATGAATCTCATGAAGATGTCTCAAGTGGACGTGCTGAACCAATAGACAAAAAGGGAAAGATTCATTTCTGGTAACGCAGCCTCGCTATCGCGTCCAAAGTTCGAAGCAAGCGCGACGCGCCACTCTGCAAATTTGGATTATTAAGGAGTTCGCCTCGGTGAACTTAACAGGCCTAACGAACTCACCTCGACAAGTTCCTCTCTGGATTTCTCTTCCCGGTAACTTTCGAATCGCCTTTAACGCTGCCCTTCTCTGCTTTGGTTTTTGCTACCAATGCGGTCGCGTCGTGTTGGAATCTCAGTTTTATTTTTACGCATTTTTGCTGAGTTGGATGCGAAATTACTTCCTTAATTAACTATTTTCAGTATCTTTTTAAATTTACATTGTAATTAGGATAATTGTAAGTTGGGATTTGGTTTCCTAATGGATTCTTATTCCTTATAGGATTTAGAGTTTTGATTTCTTATAGAATTGGGATTTCTTTCATTATTATAAATAGATTACATAGCTGATGTAATAGATAGATAATTTTTGATAAATAAAATTACTTTGTGAGATTTTCTCATCTTTTGGTTCTTTAAGAATTCTTAGACTATATAGTTCTTAGTTTTCTTGAAATTCATTATTGACTTATCATTCAACAATACATAGTTGGGTGTGGCGTCTTCTACCGCATCTATCGTTGATTGTACCAAAATTACTGCTTCAATATAAGCAAGGGTCAAGGTATCGTTGGTGTCCATTCAATGCAGATTTTTGAATACGAGCAATTGTACTAAAATTATCGTCTACATATAGGCGAGGGGTTAAGGTGTTTTGAGCAATTCACCATACAACTTTGATAGAAACCATCCGGGCGATGACCACCTCACACAAGCGTGTCGTGAAGTCCATCAGTTAAATGGCAACAAATAATTGAGATATATTTATATGAACTAGCTAGTAACATTGCAAAGGGGATGCCAATTGCCGATGATGTCTTAACCTAGTGGTTAAGACTAACGTGATAGTGTAACCTTTAGATCTCATGTTCGCTTTATGTGAGATTTGTTTGTAAGTTTTATTTGTTCCTCCTTTGGTCATGTTTGATTGGTTCTTGATGATGTACTTGATTATGAAATTATATTTTATTCTTTAAAAAATGAGACTTTTAAAAATTAAAAAAAAAGTCGGTGCCGATGCGTGTGAAAAAAAAATAATTTATAATAAAAACTTAGATATTATAATATATTCCTTTGTGCTTCAAAAAATTTTCTATTTTGAGTCTATTAAATCTATTTTGAAATTTGAAGGTGGGGAAAAGATAAAAGGAAATTGCATGCGACTAAATTCAGACTTACCCAAATTAACAGCAGGGCTTTCAATGCCCCCAACTAAAACCAGTTGTAGGCTAACCAAGCTCATCCAGACCCACCTTATGATGGGATATATTGGCCCAAGTCCAAACCTAAGAATAAAAGGCAAACCCATGCCAGACATGCCTAACCCATACCTATTCCTAATTTTATAAGGTATCTCTTATTTTGACATAACTAAAATTCTCTGTTATTTAAATAGCATTAATATTTTTTTAGGGAATTATTATTTTTACAAAAAAAATTAATATTTTCACAAGACCTACTTACATTAACGTGAACTCATTTAGTATGGAAATTGATATTTTCACAACACTTTTTCTCCTGAAAAGTGTCGCTATAGATGTATAGCGACGATAGAAACCGTCGCTATATACTATAGGATCTATAGCGATTGTTTTCATATGAAAATATTATTTTCTGTTGTGGATTTATCAGTTCTTTTATTATTAATGTGAGAAACATTATGTGGAACTATCAAATTCCCTTCTTTTTATTAGTAATATCCGTTATTCTCCCTGTCTCAATACAATGGCTCAATGTTTTTTTTACTTAAAGACTATGTTTGTTTGGAAGAATTATATAGGAATATTATTCTCAAGTATTTTGTTTGTTTTCAAATTTAGACTTGTGACTATTAGTTTTGAGATTATAAAATGACTTAAAAGTCTTGACATTATAATTATAATCCCAGGATTATAATCATAAGAATAATAGTTTTGAGATTGTAATTCCATGTATTATAATCTCGGAATTATTATCCTTACAAACAAACATAACACTAAATGTGGATCCAGTTAACATGAAGTTATTTTTTTGGTAAGTTGGTCAATTGACCAATAGAATACTGACACACATACAACCTCGCCTGCGTGTCATTATTCTATTGGTCAATTGGCCAACTTACTCCAAAATAAACTTCATACTAACCACTTCCACTAAATGTAGTAATAATTATGTTACTTTTTTTAAATACACAAATACGTGAAAAGGAGTTTTAAGGCCATGAATATTTTTCCATTCTCCCTCATCAAACCCTTAGGTTGTACATAAACTCTTAGTAATACAATAACATGAGCATCATGTTGTTGGATTTAGACATAGAGTTTTTCTATATGGACATAATAATTGAACATAAAAATTGAGGGTAAAGGTGTAAAAATGCCCCTGATGTTTACACGGATGTCTCACTTCCACCCTAAATTAATTTTTTTTCAAAAGTACCCTTAACGTTACACATTTAGGTCAACCGTGCCCCTGTCCTTAACGGAAATGCCACATAGACCAACTCTGTTAATACGTGGATAATTTTTGCTGACGTGTGCAAAACAGAAAACTATATTTACATCATTTAATCATTTAATCAAAATACTTAAATTAATCGAAATAAAAAAATACTGAAAAATTCAAAATAAAAAAAGCATAACATATTTAGTGTTGTAATTTTAAATTCAATTTAAATATTTGTTTACAAAAAATACTATAATTAATGATACATTTTATATAATTTATAATTATTATAATTTACTATATAAAATTAGTAATATTATAATTAATGATACCTTTTATATAATTTATAATTATTATAATTTACTATATAAAATTAGTAATTTATTAAAATTAGTAATTATTATAATTACTATATAAGCTTGTTTATATATTGATCCTGTTCGAATGACTTTTAAAATTTTAATTATAATTTTAGAATTAAAAACATATTTAGGATGTTTAGTTGACAAATATATTTGGTCTAAATCATCAAATATGATGAAATTAAAAGTAACGAAGGTTACTTTTTAGATTTTAAAATCAAAGTATTTAATTATTCATGCTTTTCATGACAAAAAAACTTGTAAACTTGTTCATATATATATATATATATATATATATATATATATATATATATATATTGATCCTATTTGAATGACTTTTAGAATTTGATTATTATTTTAAGATGTTTAGTTAGCTTATTTAGTCCAAACTATCAGGACGAATTAAAGTTTGATGACCACGTTGTCTACAAACAGGACGATCTCATCGAACTTTTATATAATTTATAATTATTATAATTTATTATATAAAATTAGTAATTTATATAGTAAAATTATAATAATTATAAATTATATAAAAGGTATCATTAATTATAATATTTTTGTAAACAAATATTTAAATTGAATTTAAAATTACAACACTAAATATGTTATGCTTTTTTTATTTTGAATTTTAGTATTTTTTTTATTTCGATTAATTTAAGTATTTTGATTAAATGATTAAATGATATAAATATAGTTTTCTGTTTTGCACATGTCAGCAAATGTTGTCACGTCAAATAAAAATTGTCCACGACAATGTGAGTTGAGTGCGTGTGGCATTTCCGTTTAGACAGCAGGCACGATTGACCTAAATGTGTAACGTTAAGGGTACTTTTGGAAAAAAAATTAGTTTAGGGTGGAAGTGGGATATCCGTGTAAACATCAGGGGCATTTTTGCACCTTTGCCCTAAAAATTGAACATGAGTGTTTTACAATTTCACCTATTTGTATTTTTACCCTCTATTGGGGGTCAAAATCCAAATAGGTGAAATTATGGGGGTAAAAATTCAAATTGATGATTGTAAAATACTTATATCTAATTTTTATATCTAATTATCATGTCCGCATAGAATTTTTCTTTAGACATGACAACGAGCTGTATGCAAGTCGAGTTTAAAGTTATTTAAATTTAACGAGTTTAAATATTTTGTAGATGACTCCAAGCTTAACTCAAACTAATTATTGAGGCTCAATCTCAACTAAAATAAAATCAACTTGAATTTGAAATTTGAAATTTTTTATTTTATAAAAATAAAAATTTCTCTTTAATTTTAAAAATAAATTTGCTGATTTTATAAATTAATAATCTGAAAATAATTTTACAAAAAAATCAATTAAACTCTTTTATATGAGGAATTACTGAACTCAATCACTTGTTGCTATTACTCTTCGATATTTATTATATATGGATTCTTATAGGTATACATCATCTATACCATTGAAAACAAAAAAAAACGATTAGGATTAGAAACTCAAAATTGACGTTTGCTACTATTTGTAGCGGGCGGTAAAAAAAAAACTTAACATCCGCTAGTATAAATGTTTAAGAGTTATTAACCATCGTTTAAGGTTTATAAACCAGACTAGGGTTTAATGTGTATTAAAATCCTAAACCCTTTAGTTAATAAACTCTAAATCCTAGTTAATAAATCATAAATCATGGTTAATAAAGTCTAAACTCTAGTTAATAAATCATAAATCCTAGTTAATAAATCTTAAACCCTAAACATTTATTGGTAAAGTCAAACTCTTATTATGATTAACGTCCGGTATATATTTTTTTTACCGTCCGCTACGTACTAAGAGTTGCGATTAATTTCTCTTTAGATCATTGAAAATAAGGAAGAACGACAATGATTAGAAATTAAAAATCGACGTCTTAGCAGACGGTAAAAAAACACATATCATCTACTAGCTACTAATAGAACGCTAATCAAAATAAGAATTTACCTTTATTAACTAGAGTTTAAATTAATTAACTAAAATTTAGGATTTGTTAATTAAAATTTAAAATTTATTAATCAAAATTAAAGGTTTATTAATTAAAGTTTAAAATTTATAATTTATTAATCAAAATTTAGAATTAACCAGAATTTAGACTATATAAACCCCAAACCCAAACCGAAACCCAAATCTAAACCCAAACTCTAGTTAATAAATTTTAAACATTATATATAATATATTTCCATTGAGATTTTAATATTCTTCTGTTGCCTCCCGCGCCGATTACGCGGAAACTATATTTTGCGGTTATTATTACCTTTATTTATTCTCGATTCCGGAGTAAAAAAAAATCCAAAATTTCGAACTTCGAGACAAAATTCAATTTTCAATTTAGTACTACAAATACATAAATTCACAGGAAGTGTAGTTACTGTAGTCGTATTTTGTGTGATGATGAATGCACAAATGGGTTACCATGAACAATCGCTCTCTCCTTCTATTCTTTCAGGTCAGTTATGCGTTCAGTTTATGCCTAATTTCAACAGTATATTAATTAGTTTAATATTTATTTGAGTTTAATCTGTTATGGTGGTGGTGGTGTTGAATTTTGAATTTGTGGATTTTAGTTAAAAATCAACTTTGGTTATTTATATCAATGGGTTCTGTTTGATTGATGAGAAACTGTGGAGATATGCAATGTATTATGTAGTTAATTGTTTTTAATTTTGTTATAGAATTCATGTCGTTAGGATTTTAAACCCTTTACTTGTTAGGAGCAGGATATTTGTAATTTAGTTTAAAATTGTAGGATTGTGATAATATGAATGTCGCATCTTTGCGTACTATAATGTGTTATAATTTGGAGGAACTCTTTGATTCTTGCTTGAATGAAAATTGATTATAGATATAATGGTGTTCATTAATCTAAGTTTCGTTTTTGGGACCTAAGTTGTGGGTTGTATTTAACATGAAGCAATTCTAGAATTGTTTGTTAGAGTTGCTCAAGTTGTGGTTTGCGTATTAACAAACTTGCATAGTTTAATGTGGTAAAGTCCTCTTAAATTCCTTTGGATGATTCTAATTTATCTAGGAATTCATGAGAAGCACCAGCGAGAAATAGAGCTTCTGACATTGACGACACAACCTCTAAAGACTTTAAAACTTTTCAGTTTGGCTGTAATTCAGTATCTGCAGCGACCAATGCTTTATATTAGCAGAAAGTGTGGTTGGTTTATGCTTCTGAGTATTTTGGGAGGAGTCGTTCTGGTTATTACAAACAGCAGAGCTCATGGAGAGGTATTACCATTTTGCATATTTTTAAGTTACTTTTTTAGTCTAATGATTTTACATGTTTTCAAATTCTAGGCTTATTTCATTAACCAAAAGGTCCAAAAGTATAATTATGTTATCACAAAGGAGTATAAATCACTTTTTTCTTTCTTTTAATAAATATTTTGTGGATATAAAACACAAATTTATACTCACTTTCCCAGATTTGTGTTGGATACTATTTAACTAACATATTTTATCACTTTGATGATGATGCAGAATGTTATGGAGCTTGTTAATTATCTTCATTTTGGACTGTGGTGGTTGGCCCTTGGTGTAGCATCGTCAATTGGTCTTGGTGAGTTAAATCAGATGGCAAGTATGGGTCTAGTGGCCATGATAAATTGATAATATTATAGCACTCTGGAGATATTTTGTTCAGTACCCTCATGTGCATGTATTATTCTTGAAAGAGGTGATAGGAATCTAGATTTATTTGTAATTTTCCATTAGGAACCTTTCTTACCTCTTAGGAGTTAGGACATTGTAAATTGTTTTATTGTAATAATTGACCAGGTCTTGAGCCTTCACAAACTGTTGATATACTTAGATCTATCAGTTGGAAAGATTTTGTTAATATGAGGAAAGTTCCTTTCTTCCATAAGTCGCTGTATCGTTAGTTTGTTACTGCTTAAGGAGATATATGTGTCAATAATGGGATCTGACAGCTAGTGATGTAGTATGCCTATTACCTAACTAGTGTGAGCTGTAGGTTGAACTCTTCATATACCGCTAGAGTTCCGCTCTTCTCACAAGTTATGAAGCATTGCACTGCTGTTTTAACTAGTACTACATATTCTGGAGAGGTAAAATCTATCCCAATAATTGCCGGTAGTCATAGTGAAAACAGGAAGGCATTGTCCATTAACTGGATTTTTTTTTGGTGAACATTGACTAGATTCTATGTGCAACCAGAGGATATTAGCTTGTCAAAATTTCCATTTATGCATAATGACATTTTTGCCTGATAACTGCAAATTTAGTTCTCAGTCTTCTTTTAGTAACTTATTTAGTTGTTGCTGGTTATAAGGCTTGATTGGGTTGTGCTTGGGCATTTGCAGGAATTTCTGATTACCTTACACCTCTCTGCTATTGTTTGTTATTGCAGGATCTGGTTTGCATACATTTGTCTTATATTTAGGTCCACATATTGCCTTATTTACAATGAAATCTGTGCATTGTGGCCGCGTTGACATAAAAAGTGCCCCATATGATACCATTCAACTGAGGAGGGGTCCTTCATGGCTTGACCGAGATTGTTCTGAATATGGACCACCAGTGTATTCATCACCTGGTTCACGGGTTCCACTAACTAGCATACTGCATCAGGTTCAGTTAGAAGCTATCCTTTGGGGAGTTGGAACTGCACTTGGTGAGCTCCCTCCATATTTCATATCAAGAGCAGGTAACCCCTCCAAATTATGTGCTGATACTATACAGGTTTGACTATGTATCTCAGTTAACAAGTTAGGTTTAGCTTCAATGGGGATAACAAATTATTTGTAGTACTTGTTGTTGGTTTTGTACAAAAACTAATTACTAATAATATAACATCCAAAATGTATTTCATTTTCTATCTGATTATGTATTTGATGCATAAGTAATACATTCTATTGCAAAGTTACTTTTGAAGGTGAAAAGGTTTGTTGATAGGTAAGTGTGTATGTCGTCAATTTGTTCTCATGTTACATTGCATAAAGTATAATCAAACACTTCAAAGATAACCCTTAGCTCTGACATAGACATGTTCTTGTACTAGTGGGCCCCATCAAATCCCTTGCACATCGCATCTCAATTTAGTACTAAAAGGATAGTGTGTTCTTGTAGCAGTGAGATTCATGAACTTTTGAATGAGCAGAATCAAATTGAAACAAAGTAAAAGTGACAATATTTGTGAGAGGGATGGAGTGTTTTTGTTGTTAGTAATGACCGAGTTAAATGTTAATAGGGGATGTTTTCTCTTTGTTCCATTCTCAACAATTTGTAATTAATTGTAGGAGATAACCAGATTTAGTGCAGAATGATGTAGTAAGCTCAAAACTGCAGGACTCCAACTTAATTTGATCCAGAATAACTTATACATGTGTCATGGATGCAGCTTGCATATCAGGTAGCAAAGCGGAAGTCATGGAAGATTTGCATTCTTCTGCAAAGGAAGATAGTGGATTCATGGTTAGTCATCTAAAACAGATCAAACAGTGGCTCCTTTCTCACTCTCAACATCTGAACTTCTTCACGATATTGGTTCTTGCTTCGGTAATTATAGTTGTTGTGTTATTTGTTTTAGTGGTGCAAAACCGCAGTTCATGAAAGTGTTACTTTCATTTTTTTTTGTTTTTCCTGAATGCTGTTTCCTGTTCTCAATCTGCACTGTCATATATTTTCCCATTGGTATTGTGTATTTATGTTTCTAGTTTGTACTTCTCTGGGATCTGTATTTTCTCGGGTTCCTCATTACTTTTCTAGCAAAGAAGTATCTTACTTTCCTGTTCCCATGCTCCATCAGTTACATGTTTTTCTACACTATATATATATATATATATATATATATATATATATATATATATCTGGCTTACTGGTTATAAGATGTGAATCAAACTTGCTACCTTTAAATAATTCTTTTTGTTTTCTGCTTGCAAACTGGCCCTGCTTTTCTTACGATTAAAAAGTGCTTGTCACATTAAGGTTTAGACCATTTACATTAGTTAATTTACAACTATTGTCTTATTGTTCCAAGCCATGTATAAATGATTGCGTAAAGTATATCTGCGTGTCATAAAAATGAATGGATATATGAGCACAATTTTAACCATGAACCTGACGGGATTTGATTCATCTCACATTCCTTGTGTTTTAAATTTCTTCTCTTAGTTTTCATCCTGCCATGCTTTTGTTCTGCATTTTATCTCGATATCTTTGGCATTCACTACCCTGCACTTCAAAATTTACTTTCTTCACCCTATGTGAAATACTTGCAGGTGCCAAATCCTCTGTTTGATCTTGCTGGAATCATGTGTGGGCAATTTGGCATCCCATTTTGGAAGTTCTTTTCAGCAACAGTGATTGGAAAGGCAATTGTTAAGACTCACATTCAGGTTTGTCAACCTCTTATATAAATGCTTTCTTTTATAAGACAAATTACTGCAATTTATTGCTTGATGGTTGCTCCTTCCTCGCTCATGTGGTAGTTATGGTGTGCTTGCAACAAGAATGCTTTCCATTACTTTCATGAACATATATTAAGAAATATGAACGTACCAATAGAGAAAGGGAGAAAGTGTTGATATAGAGAGAGCATGATAAAACAATTAATTATTGGTGAGGATGCTAAAGAAGATGCAGACTAGTTCACTAGTGCCAAACAAGGAATTCTTAATTTGGACTTTAAGATCCCAAAAAATAGTGCTATAAACAAAAAAAAAATCTTATATATTCGAAAAGGAGATGGAGTGTTATTAGTTAAGAAAAATGCATTCTGGAATGTCCTCTCTAACTGCCCCTTGCTACGATTGTATATCCAGCCAGTGCCCCCCACCACCACTACCCCCCACCCCCCTCAAGGGTGGAGTATTGTTGATATAACAGTAGGAATTGGAACTGGGTAATTACTTAATAAGAAGGGGTATGATATGAGTCTTTCCATTGTGCCTCTAGCTTTAAGTATAGTCTTAGATTTCCAATGTAATGTTGTATAGAAGCTGCTTTTGATTCTGGATAACCTAATTATCTGAAATACCTTTTGCATTTCGATCTATCGACTTCTTCAGCATGATATTTTTCTTTTAAGTTGCATTAAGTAGGTGCTTAGTTCAATAGTACACTAGTCTTTGAGGAAGATAAAGGCTCAATAAAACCTTGATGGCGGGGATCTTACTAGCAAATTGAATATCAGCTACTTATATAGAGAACCTATCTAGTTCTCAACATTTTGGTTATTGACGAAATAAAATTTTGCCTCTATTATTGCAGACAGCTTTCATTATCTCAGTTTGCAACAATCAACTTCTCGACTTGATAGAGAATGAGTTGATTTTGATGCTCAGCTTTATCCCTGGAATTGCTTCTATCCTGCCCAGCCTCATTGCTAAACTACACATTGCCAAAGAGAAGTACATGACATCCTCGCATCCAGTTTCTTCAAATATTAAGGTAATACTTGTGTGATTTTCACTTGAATTTATTTTTTTAAAAAAACCTTGTACATTTGTTAGACTGTTTGGGTTGAAGGGCCATTCCTGGCAGTATGAGAAAATTGTTCTAAACTGTATTTTGGTAATAGCAAAAAATTGGATAAGTAATAATATCTCAGAAAGATAAGGATTTGAACGGGTTAATTGATGTTTGGTCACTGTATTAGGGGTCGATTTTCATTGTAGTTGCCGAATTTTTTTTGTTACAAACACATTATTATACTCAAAAAAAGATATAAAATGGTCATTGCTTAACATTCCGTCAAAAAAGTGAACGCAAGTGTTGACTAGACTATCGGTTAACAGGTGTTAATTATGTGGAGGTGACGTGGATCGGGTTAATTGATGTTTTGGTCATTGTATTAGTGGTCGATTTTCATTTTGGTTACTGAAACTTTTTTTTGTTACTGAAACTTTTTTTTGTTACATTCTCATTATCGAAGTACTAAAAATATTACAAATTATTGATTTTATAATTTTCCGTCCAAAATATTAACGAAAAAGCTTAGTTGGTAAACATTTGATATATAGATGTGGAATATTCTAATGAGGTAGTATGTGTGGGTCAGCTTGTAGAAATAAAATAAAATGTTCACCTAGAAGAAAAGAAAAAAGATAAAGTCAGACTAATTATTTTAATACTAAATAATATTATAAGGAGATAATTAAAGTTTTAAGAAAAAAGAAACATGATTTAAAGAAACAAAATCAATTAAAAATCAAAGTTCATCTTCCTCTTCTAACCACAAACGAAGGACTTATCGGAAAAAATGGTGTTCTACACCTTATTTACATCAACTCTTTCTCTCGTCGTGGACCAAGTCGGAATTACATCTTGTCAAAAATTTAGAAAATAGGTCCCTCTTATACCTCTGTACTCGTTGAAAAAGAAAAAAATGGAGAAAAGAAGAGTGGAAAATTGACGATGGTGGTATCCAAAGCTACTTATTTCACTTCGAAATGAGAGTGAAATAGTTTCTATTAAATCAATTTTTACAGTAGTTGGCAAATCTGAGGGAGTTTATCGGGCTAATTTTCTCTTTTATTTTGCAGTTTGGTTTGGTGTTTAGAAGGTTTCAATTTCCAAATTAAATATGATTTAAAATTTTTTATGGATTTAAATTAGCTATGATGTACTTTCTCTTCATACATGTAATATTTTGTAATAAAATCACTAATTTGTAATATTTTTGGTACTTCGATAACAAGAATGTAACAAAAAAAAGTTCCAGTAACTAAAATAAAAATTGACCGAATAACCAAAACATCAATTAACCTGATTTACGCCACTTGTCACATAATTAACACTTGTCAACCGTCTAGTCGTCATTCTTTTAACCTTTTTTGAGTATAGTAACGTATTTGTAACAAAAAAAAAAGATTCGATAACCACAATAAAAATCGATTCCTAAAAAACATCAATTAACCCGGATTTGAACAAGTACTTGCCTGTTGTTGATGCACCCCCTGCATTCGAATGCATATAGTGTTTGTGTTGATAATTCCCTTGTTTTTTAATTAGGAATTTCAAGTTGCTATGTGTCTGTTCACAATGCTGTCTATATTTAAATGAAAATTTTCCTTTTTGCCTCAGACGGAGAAGTGGGACTTTTCAATTGCTTTGATTTGGAATACTGTTGTGTGGCTGGTGCTCATTAATTTCTCTATCAAGATCGTGACCGCGACTGCCCAGAGCTTTCTGAAGGAACAGCAGGAAAAGGAGTTGGCCACATTGACCAACTGCCTAAGTGCTTCAAACCCAACAAGTGGTGATACCAAGCCCAGGCCTCCCTCTGGCTAAGCTCTGCCTGTTCCACCTCTATCTTTCAATATGTTTCATGTTTCTAGGGAGCTGGGAAGTTATTAAGTTTTTAGTGTTTGAATCATAAATGTCATCATTAGAGGCATGAGAGACTTCTTAGTTTTCGGTAATGTAGCATCCTAATCTAGGTGTAGAGTGCCATTGAAACATGATGGAACTTTTAGTTTGGTTCATTTTAAGGACCCCATGAGTAATCTTTTATATACTTGTGGGTCAAAACTTCGGTGGTTTAATTTTTCCATGATGCAATGCCAACTTTCCAGAAAAATTGATTCTAGTTGCAATTTCCACTAAAATACTATCAATTGCTGTTCTTCATTTTCTTTTTCTTCAAAAATAAGCCAAGAACAACCAGAAAGAAGGGAACACAATAAAAAGAGAGTTTCACAGCGCAGTCGCATAGATTTCTGGTCAATTATTGTAAAGCTTATGTTTTTTTGGCATAGTTCATTTACAAATGCAACATGTAAAATCTGTTCATATTTTTCAGGGTATATCTCATTTGCGCCACAGGAAAGTAAAAGGTGTAACAGAACATGAAAGCGTTCGGATAAAAAATCCTAGTGGAAAATCCTTTAAATACAGTTTTTGAATATATGCGTCTCTGTTTTAATAGTTTGGGCATCCGTCACAGAAGTAACTGATTACCAAGACCAAGAAAAGTAGGTTCTAAACTTTATAGGCACAAGCAGAAACATAGTTCTGTTATAGTTCCACCATTCCCAAACAGCAGTTTAAAATGTACCAGTCCTGTTCCACCATTATTATCTCAAACAGCAATTTAGATATAACAACACATACTTCATCCCAACCAAATACAATTACATTACAGATCAATTTCAGAACAATTACATAACGGTAGAAAGTATTAGATAGCTGATTGAAACCCTATCAGCCGCATTCCAGTAAAGGAGCAGAAAGAACTTGAAAACAGATTGGAACTTGTCAACTGCATCCCAGCAAATGAGCATGATCCATATTGTATAGTTTTAAAGGAAACACATAAAACTTCGATTAGGAAGTTGGATCACATACCAATAAAGATGCATGTTGTAGAATCATCCTCTACTCCAAATGTTTCCCCATTCAGTCTTTTATGTATTGAGCGACAGAACCAACCTGGCAAGATCAAATATCCAAACTACGCCAACCCCATCCCCCTCTCCCACCTAAGATCCTGTGAGAACTCCATCAGTGCAGCACGAGGATCGCCGTTTGACAACAAGTAGTAGTATGCAGCAGTTTCATCATCAACTTGCATGCTTCTCCTCAAAGAGTCGACTATCCTTTTCTTTCCTCGTTCAGAGGTCACCCTATTGAACATGCAGTTGAGCTTTCTATCTGGGGCACCCTCAAGGTACAAAACTGCTACTTCTCTCTTTGCATATGCATCTAATTCTATGTAGCATGTGCCATCTATAAGAAGATCTGGATTGTTGATAGGGATTAGCAACCTCTCTCTCGAGTATATTCCATGGTCGCTCATCATATTGTTCAAGCGTTTGATATCCATAACCTACAAAGAATGAAACAGTTGTAAATGTCCAGCCATACAGTTACAAATGAAACAGATCTTTCAGAAGTGTCACAATCTGATTAGGGAAACAGAAAGAAATGACAAGAAAAGATTTTTGACAGTCGAGCAGTTTCAACTTAACCAGGAAAACAAACATCACGTAAAAGCATCCAGATACTGCGAATCAGATATCTGATCGTGCCTTGATCAACTCCTTAGCTAATCCTAATATTGACTGTAGTCAATTTTCTATAAGAATTGTCCCAGAGAAATCCCTGTCAGGTTGTTATACCAAGTCCAAAGCTTAAAATCATGCACATGTTGACTATAAATAATATTGATCACTTATATCACATCCCATGAAATGAAGTATGACCTGATGTGTCCCAACTTCGAGCATCTATGAAAACTTAATAGTTACTTTTTTTTAATAGGTATATAAGTTAGTCCATATATGCGCCAAAAAAGGGGTAAAAGTAAAACCAAGCACACAGAGTCACAAAAGCATAGGGGGAAAAATCATAATAATATTGAGAAAAAGATTTTACCAATATACAATCATGAATTTTCCTAATTGCATCTAGTCAAGGAAAAAAATCATAATTATATGCCTTCTGCATAGCCTACACCTAAGAGCATCTCCAGCAGATGGACTATCTGCTGGACTATATTTAGTCCATCTGACATCAGCAAATGTCCTTTAGTTTTCACTCCTTTCAGCAGATGGACTATCCTGTGGACTATAATATAAAATGATTAAAATAATCAATTAATTCAAAAAAACTCCAACGGACATAATCCAACGACCATATTCTAACGGTCATATTCCAACGGCCATATTATAACGGCTATATTTTAATAAACAAATAGCATCTATAAATATAAGTCACATCTAGTCTCTCATATTCACTCATCTTAATTTCATTCTTCCAGTCAAATTAGTTATTTTAAATATGTCTCGTCAATTCGAATTAGCTATGTTGCACGTGGATGAAGAAGAAGATGAAGAAGCATATAGACAATTATTAGGCATGGCGGCTATTGAAGAAGAACAACAAAATGTCAATAGGCATACATCACGTCATCATGGTTCTGTGCAAGGTCGTATTACCATTGATCGTGGTAGACATGAAAGTCATAATCGACTTTTCGTGATTATTTTGCGAACATCCTACATACCCCGTATCTATTTGGAGAAGGTTTAGAATCGTGGCGACGCTTTTCCTTGAATTCAAAGAAGCGATTAGGCGTATGATTCATACTTCGTCCAAAAATGAATCTTGCAGACATCTCGGTTTATCTTCTCTACAAAGATAAGCGCCTCAATGCGGATGCTTACTATGGTGTTTCAAATGGATTCCGTTGATGATTATGTCTTGAATCGGTGAAAGCACGGCTATATTGAGTCTTAAAGGTTTTGTAAAGCGGTCATTTCAATTTTGGTGATGAATATCTAAGATCACCCAATAGTAATGACATCGTTAGATTGCTATCAAAAGTCAAGAGCGTGGTTTTCACAGGATGTTGGGGAGCATCATTTGCATGCATTGGAAATGGAAGAATTGTCCGGTTGCGTGGCATGGTATGTATTCTGGACATGTGCATGAGCCAACAATTATTTTAGAAGCGGTGTCTTCATACGATATTTGGATATGGCATGCATTTTTTGGATTACCAGGCTCTCATAATGATATTAACGTTTTAGAGAGATCATCTATCTTCTCTGCTCTTACTGAAGGTCGTGCTCCACCAGTGAACTACTCAATTAATGGGAATGAGTACACGATGGGATATTACCTTGCTGATGGTATATATCCCCTATGGGTAACATTTGTTAAAACCATTTCGGCACCTCGGGGAAATAAAAGAAAACTATTTGCTAAGACTCAAGAAGCGCTTAGAAAGGATGTTGAGCGAGCATTTGGGGTACTGCAAGCACGCTTTGCGATAGTTCGTGGTCCTGCACGATTTTGGGATCAAACAACACTAAAAGAAATTATGACTGCATGCATAATATTACATAATATGATCGTTGAAGATGAACGAGATGACAATCAAGAACCAACAACCTACGATACACATGACAAGATTCCAACTGTAGAAGTGTCTCATGAGCGTACCCCACAATTACTTGAATTCATCGCATAAGGGATAAACAAGTTCATTCTAAACTGCAAGAAGATATTATTCAACACTTGTGGTCACTACATGGCGGAGCCTAATCCATTACATTCTACTACAATAATAAGCAAATTATGCTTCTCTAATAATAAGCAAATCAACTACTAGATGTAACTCTTTTCATGATTTCTTTCTTGTGTTGTTTGTAATATTCAACTACTTCAGGCTCCATGTTAGAGGTGTCGATCATCATGATCCTTTCATCTTCTTGTGCTTTAAGTATATTCAACTTCTCTTGCTCTTGAAAATATATTCTGTCCATGTTCTCTTGTCTCTTTTGTTGGTTCAATTTCATCTGATGCTCGAATTTCTCAAACCTCAACTCCATAGGTGTACTAGTATCACCGGTTCCTTTGCCCTTTTTAAATAATGCTTTCGAAGCCTTTCTTCCCATTGGCCTCTTTAATCCTGCAGAGATTGTATCTTCAATACCATCGTCTTCACCCAAACTGACTTCTTCTGCGGTTGATGGAGAAGATGCTGCTGGACTTGATTTTCTATTACTTTTCTGTTTTTTTCCACTATTATCTGTTCTCCATTTCGGTGCATCCTTTAATATTCTCCAACAATGCATAAATCCAAATGGTTGATTTTGCATACTTTTGAACATCTCTAATGCTTGACATATCTATTAAATTTTTTTTTACAAAGTATTAAATATAAAATATAAGAATAAAACTTAATGAAATTTTACATGAAAAAATTAAAATACCTTATCTTGTTCCGCCACACCGCTTTGTTGCATTCTTTCAATTGAAGCATAATATCCACAAAATTTGTTCACCGAGAGTTGAATTGTTGACCAACGTTTACATGAAAGCGGTAGAATTGCGTTCGGACTCGAAATTTTGTATTCATGACGATAGAACAGTTCGATTCTTTTTTATTACTGCTTACGAACAATGAGATCTATCCGTTGTCTTCATCTCCTTCGTCTCCTTCATCTGGCTCCTTCTCCTTCACCTCTCTTCTTCAACTTTCCTGGTTTTCTATTCGTTGAGCCTTCTATTTAAATATAATATAAATTATAGTCCATCAAATTTGGTTCGCAGATATAGTCCGTTTGGCTTGCCGGAAAAAAGGGGCGGACTAAATTTGCTCCATCTGCTGGAGCGCGATTTTCGTCCTAGACTAAATATAGTCTACGAATCCAGCAGCTCCGGGCTGCTGGAGTTGCTCTAAGCCTCCTATGTGCACTGAGCCCCCCCTGACAGCTTCTCCTCAAACTTGGGATATATTCAAATGTAAAATATTTGCTTCACAACAGCCAAAGCACATAATATCAAATATAATATTCAAATGTCTCAGTAAAAATCCTATACTAGACCACATAACATAAACAGGCTGCACATATATGTATACCCTCAGTAGTTCCATCCAAATTCACTGTAATGACTATGTAACAGAAATTTAAGCTGTGTTCAAAAATACTTCAATATTATTTTAAGAGAGTACATAACTACATATATATACCTGAACGGAGTATTTCACAGCTAGACTAGCAACAGAATCCCCTCTAACCAACCGATGCGAAATAGCAAATCTACCCAGCGTAATTTCTCTCCAAAAGCTCCCGGAGCTAGGGTTCCCAACAACCTCCTTCAACTTCCACGGCGCCATAAAAGCCCTAATCTGAATCTCCCTATCGGACGCCACCGAGTTCCACAACCGGCACACGCAGGCGGCGCGTGCAAGATCGGCGATCGGGAGGTTCTCGAGGATGGTGCGGAGCACGTCCCTGCATACTAGGGCCTGAAAATTGGAATTCATCGGCGATATGACCGAGGAAGAGGATGAGGTGGCGGAGTTTAGGTCTAGGATTAGGGTTCCGGCGGTCTCGTCCGAGTTGAGAAAGGGTTGTAATATTGATTCTTCTTCTTCGTCTCCACAACACCCCATTTTTATTTGTCTGTAATTATTTGTGTGTGTCTGAGAGAGAGAAATGCGGGAGATGAGTGGGTGGAGTGACGGTGGACTGATGTCGCTCGCCGGCGTATTTTAGCTCTTCTAGAATCTAGATAACGAAAATGGGCAAGAAGTACAAGTTGGAATTTGTATTTTTGCTTTTTTAGTAACATGTTTGTACTTTTCTTTGCAAGTATGAAATAAAATATTAAAAAATGTCATTGCTAAAATTTATATATATATATATATATATATATATAATAAAATAGAATCCAATTTGAATTCTATAATTTGACAAAACAACAACTCAGATTCATTCTAACTTAATTTAAAAACTCATATTTCATTTCACACAAATAAAATTACCCCCAAATTTCTTCATCTTTCTCTCTTTCTCTCTCCTCTGCTCCTTCCCCCTTTCTCACTCCTCTCTCCCCCGCCTTCTCTTTTTCTCTCTCCTATTATTTTTCTCCTCCCTTTCTTTCTTTCTCTCTCCTCTCTCATCTATCCCTCTCTCCTTTGTCGTCTCTCTCTTCTCCTCTTCCTCCATTTACTTAATTAATTAATATTTTAATATTTTATTTTAAATTATAATAATTTTTTGAAGTATACATACATTTAAAATATATAATACATAAAAAATATCAATAGTAAAAATCAATTACAAAATCAAAAAATTAATTTATCAAATAGAACAAATATTAACAAATTAAAAATTAGCTAATTATTGGCATGATGTGACATAATAATAATATAATAATAATAATAATTACTACTACTAATTTAATAATAATAATAATAATAATAATAATAATAATTAATACTACTACTATAATAATAATAATTACTACTAATATAATAATAATAATAATAATTACTACTACTAATATAATAATAATAATAATAATAATAATAATAATAATAATTACTACTACTATAATAATAATAATAATAATTACTACTACTATAATAATAATAATAATAATTACTACTACTATAATAATAATAATTACTACTACTACTACTACTACTACTACTACTATAATAATAATAATAATAATTATTATTATTATTATTATAACAATAATAATTATTTTTATTTTTATTATAGTACTAATAATTATTATTATTATAATAATACTAATAATAATAATTATTATAATTATAATTATTAATACTATTATTATTATTATAATTATTATTACTATTATTATAATAATAATTATAATTATTATAATT
The DNA here is from genome assembly GCA_020205615.1 of Panax quinquefolius. Lineage (NCBI taxonomy): Eukaryota > Viridiplantae > Streptophyta > Magnoliopsida > Apiales > Araliaceae > Panax > Panax quinquefolius. Next base: position 92,452,628 of record CM035165.1, on the reverse strand, counting down.
ACTATTATTATTATTATTACTATTATCATAAATATTATTATAATTATTATTAATAACAACAATAATAACAATAATAATAATTGAAATAGTATGCACATGAAGTCGATCATGTTTGATGATAAAGCGTATACTTTGTAAAAATCTTATTCATTTATTAATAAAAGTATTAATTTATTAAAGGCTTTTAATTATCTACATGATCTTTGTTTTATAATATGTGATAAACCCATAGTTTTAAGCAATGCTTTTAGAATAATGATGATGATCATTCTAATGAGATCTAGATTCTTAGAAAGCTTAAAACTAAAATAGTTCTCAATCGTTGGATTACTAAATTGGGGATTAGTGAATCCGGATAGATTGAATACATCGTTGCTTGCTTTCGTTGGATGAGGATGATTGATCTCATGATCATTTGTGTGAAGACACTAAAGCAAGTATGTAGGTCTTTATTAGAGAATAAGTTCATTTGAGCGTGGCTCATGAAAGGAATACCTAATGGAGTTTTACTTTACACTGTCGATAGGAATTTACTGTAGTGATAGTAGTCTAGTGATCCTTGGACTTGAGATCATCATAGTATCTTGTGTATGATGAGTTATACTTTGACTTATTCTTAAGACCCTTAGGGTATATCAAAGGGTATGCTTGGGTATAATAAGTTATACATGAAGATAATGTATGATCGATAAAGAATCTACCACTTACAGTAAAAGAAGAAATGTCCTATGTGATTCGATAAATGACAACTCGATGAGTCCTTGGCGAGTAGAATGAAATTAGAAAGGAGTTTCTAATTTGCATTATTTGAGTTGTGCATTTAAGAGTCGAAAATACATATAATTAAATAAAATAAGACTTGACGGAAATTCCATGTCTTATATTTATTTGGGACATTATATGGTGGAAGGATTGAATTATGCAGTAACTATTTACTCGAAGGTTCTTTTATGATTAATGTTGAAATCTATATTATCTGGAAAGTCGTTGATCATTAGGGAGACTTATTTCTATTGTAGAATAAATATTATTTATTTAAATAAATTATTAGTTTAATTTATTTATTTAAATAAGATTAGAATTATTCTAATTGATTTATTCACAATAGGTTTAATATGGAGAACCTAAAGGGTCACACCATAAAAGGAAGAATAATTATTTAAGAAGTTAATGGCATAATCGTAATAATAAGTTAAATATATTTAATTTAATCTATGGTGATAGAATAAATTAAATAGCTTAATATTATTATTTAATATTTTGAAAATATTAAATATAAATTAATAAGATGAGTCTTATTATTATTATTATTACTATTACTATTTTTTAATTTCTAAAGGAGTTTATGAATTAATTAATAAAAGTACTCTCATTTATTCCTAATAAGATTAGGAGGTTAATTAATTAAAAGGTTAATTAATTATTCCTCATAAGATTAGGAGCCTAATTAATTAAAGGAGTTTAATTAATTAAAATAAAATCCAATTCCTTAATTGTGAAGGAGGGTTGCCCACATCTATAAATAAGAGGAGTCTTATTATGGGTGTAGTGGTTGTTGACACTTTCACAATACGTGAATACGTAATTCTAATAGTTGGAAGAGTACGCCTTTTTCTATAAAGATAGAAAAATTAGGGTTTTGCCAAATACCCATCTTCTTGAATTCTTCTTCTTCCTTGGTGGATCACCTCTAGAGGCCAAACACTTGGGTGGCTAACGTTGATCAAAGGAAGGAACCAAACCCGGTGAATTCAAGTTGAACGCGAAAAGTATTGGAGGTGAACTTGTACCTGAGGAAGCTCGAATATTCAAGGGTATGATTCTTGTTCTTCATATCTTTTCGTTAAATTAATAATTGTGCATAAAGGGTGATTCGGGTATATGGTTTGTAAAATTTTTAAAATTCTGATTTTCCACGTTTTCGCTTATTTGTGCAATTTGATTGCGTTCTTGAATATTACAAACCTAACAATAATAACAACAATAATTATAATAGTAATAATAATTATAATTATAATTATTATTATAACTTTAATAATAATAATTATTATTATTATTATTATTATTATGATAATAATAAAAAATAATAATAATAATAATAATAATAATAACAATAATAATAACAATTAATGATAAGTGTTATTGATGATTTATAAGTTTTGTTGATAGGTTTAGATTTTTATGGATATCTATTTTTAAAGAAAAATTAATTATTGTGGTGGTGTGGAGAATTATGATAATTGTTATTTGTGATTGTAAGTTATTTTAAATTGCAAAAATCATTTAGGTAATGTAGTATTTTTGAATTTTAATCTAATTTTTAGATTACATCGTGCCTTGAGAAAGGTCGATTTAGCTTAATATATATATATATATATATATATATATATATATATATATATATATATATATATATATATATATATGAATAATCTTTTGGTCAACCTATACCATTTTGGGAAGGAAATAACATTTTAAGAACTGTTTGGGAATGAGAGAGGAAGAACAGAGAGAGCGCATACACAATCAAAGTATTTACAGTACTATAAATTGGGCCACCTTGGGAAGAACAGAATTAATGTAAGAACTAAAAACAAAGAACTATATATACATTTATAGGTTGAAATGATTAAAGTTCGTGAAGAACTTAGTAATAAAGAACTTAGAAAACAGTTATGAAAACAAAGAACTATTTTTGAGTTTAAGAACTATATATACATTTATAGGTTGTCTGGTATAGGTCAACCTTGCAACCTATACCAGACATAGTTAATCAGGAAGAAAACAGTTATGAAAATATCAGTCAAGTTTTACATAATTGGAATATTCCCAGAATTTCTCCCAAAGAAATTTATCAGTCAACATTCTTAGATAACTTTAAAAGCAGTTATAATGTTAAAAGCAGGTTGAAAAGGTACATCTTATTAACAAAGAGTATGAAAATTGTAGCCTTCTTTCCCCGATGTTATTAAAAACATAGAAAAAGGGTTATAATTTCATCCACATAGAGTCTAGTTCAAGTAGCGTTAAACCATTGAATATTAAAGGAATTAATTCAAGCATCTACCTGCATCTCGGAGATGCTTTAGATTTTTGAATTATTATCCAAGCATAATAGGTGCTATGGAAGCCAATCGCACAATGGTCCTATCCATTTTAATTGCTTTCGACTTCACACTTAGTCTAAAGTGATCAACACCTATTAAAAGCCTTAACATTAAATATTAAAGCAATGGGAGAAATTACACAAATGATTGAAGGTTCTCAACCAATTGCTCTAATCTTTAGAATTTATTATAAGACCATGAAGACTAATTTGAATGTCCATGCCCTTAATAAAAGCCCTAAAGATCACTGCTTTGTATTAATTCAAAGTTCAACCCGGTGATGCTAATATCCGGATCCTAGAACAATTCTATGGAAAGATATTACATTACCCGGTCGATGGATTTTACCAAGTGAAATACCACGTGACTGACTGTAGTAAACAACGTAGTGAACATTGAAAACATAAGGCAATTTTTTGAGCGATGGAATTGTCAAAGTTAGCTTTGAGCGTTCTAGAAGACCGATTATTATAGAGGACTATTCTAGTTCTTGACTCCTTCTTATTCTGAATCTGCCTAGAAGAGATTCTGAAGTCCTTAGTAACCCTTCTATAAGAGTCATTAAGAAAGAATTTGTGTTAGATTGGATTAATCTTGTGAATGATTTTAACTCCAAATCTAATAAAATTAAAAGACATCAATTTAGAAAAATCACCCAATTTGAGAAAGAAAGAGATAAAATTGTCGATAAATGGAAGAAATTTATCAATAGTGAAAAAATTAATATTACCTTCTATGATTGGTATGAAGCGGTATCAATTTAAATGCAATGTTATAACTAAAACTCAATGGGTTAAAGAAAGACAAGTCTAAGGTTTCGTCTAGTCACCCACCCTTAGAATCATCTTAATTTCGATAAAAAATACTTGATGTGATGACCCATTTAAAATCTCAAATGGAATTAATGATGATAAAAAAATCATTGAAAAGTTAAATTTTAGTAACCAATACCTAGCAAGCTGTAGGAAAAGCAGTTAGAGCGAGGATTGAAGAAAAATTTGAAGAAAATATAATTAAAAACCCGAGTCAAAATTGTTCAACCACTATTAAAACTACCGGAAAATAGAAAAATTAGGTTTACCTAATAAAGGCGTTGATCTTCTGATAGCCATTGATCGATTATTTAAAAATTAAAAACAAAGATGAGCAGGAAACAAGCGGTACTATTGCTATTATCGATCGGATTAACTCGATAATGAAAGCGATGAGTCGATCGATAGTCAATCGACTACCTCATCAATCTGAGATATTCATGAATAGTTAAATAAGTTAGCAAATCCATAATACTAGTATGACCCGAAATTGGTATTCTAGACCAACTCCTCCGGATTTACAATTTGAAGAGAAACCTAGATAAACAATTTTACATTTAAATCTAATAAAATTTATGAATGGAATATTGGCGGATTTAGTGAGCAAGAAATCCTCGATAAGTTAAATCATATGTCCGTGGTGGCAAACAACTATCTAACTAAATTCAACACTCTTACTCGGCGGATATTGTTGAATTATTGGCTAGTGGATTTCTGGTATTCTCGGTCTTGGTGGGAAAAACATCTCACTTGAAGATTCTAGATTATCTATTATCCATCTTTGTTCGATTAGATCTTTGAAGGTAACTTGGATTTTTGATGAAACTATAGGAATTGGGCCACGATGGAGTAAATACTTTGATTTATACTATAATAAAACACTTATTAGGAACCCCGATAACATCAACGAAAGAATCCACGATCGGTAAAGTAATCTCACGTGTCCCACTCTAAGTGACTTTAGATGGTACAAAGATGTTTTTACTTCTAGAGTTATGATGAGAAATGGCGATAATAAACCTTTACGGAAAGAAAAATTTGTTAATGGTTTCTGAGTCCTTATTTGCTCACAAAGTTAAGTGAAGAACTTAGTAAAAATTTAGGATATATTGATTATGATAATCTCACTTGGGTGACATAATCGGTTATATTCAAAAGATAGGATTAAAAATGTGCATTGATTTTAAGTTAGCCAAACAAGCTAGTAAAGACAAAAAAAAAGCTAAATATGAGCTCGGTACATTCTGCGAGCAATATGGTTTACCTCTGTGGCTCCTTCAGGCGAAAACACGAGGCGTAAACATATTGACTCTCACAAAAAAGTCATAGGCGTCCACAAGAAAAGACCTTGATCGTCATAAAGATAAAAATCAAGATAATTATTATAATAAGCCCAAACCCATTAATAAAAAACATAATAAAAGAACTAAAAAATTTGATAAAAGTAAAATTGTATTGCCCTGATTGTGGGCAAAAGGTTCGTTATAAAAGTGAATGTAAAATAAAAGCGAAGTTGTCCCGTTAAATATTACTTGATGAAGATCTTGAGTATATATTAGAATTAATGAGGATAGAAAATGAAGTTAGTAATAATGAAGACTCTAACATTTCATATTCCTCACGATACTAACGGTGAAAATAATTGAGTTAGTAGCAAGCGAAGTCACCATACATCTTAATAATTGTAATGAAAATTGTTGCACTAAAAAAGATTAATGTAATTAACAAGGATGATGAAGAAAGTTCTTTGTTAATTGACTTAATTAGTAAAATCAACGATCCTAAGTTAAAAGCCCAATACACAAAAGCAGTTAAAAGATTTATTAACTAAAGATAATAGAAAATGATAAATTTATTAAAGCTAAAGAAAACCAATTTTAGTCTTAATAAAACTTTGGAAAGATTTAAATCTCCGATTAAAAAGTCGATCTTCGAGAATTAAATCGGGAAGTTAATAAATTAAAGAAAGAAATTGCTAATTTAAAAATAGAAGTCTATTCTACGAAAAGATTTAGATAAAAAGCGATCTTGGATCAATGATTCCTCATCTAGTGATGAAAATCACGATGAACGAGAATCATCTGGTACTAAAGATATTTCGGACTTATTTATTCAAGGTCTTTCACTTAAAAGAATTAAAGACATCACCATTCAGAAGTGGTATGTTTCTATTAACCTAGTTGTGGATAAAAACTTTTCAATACGACTTCTTGCCTTGGTAGATCTGAGTCTTGATTTAAATTGTATCCAGGAAGGTCTAATCCCAACTAAATATTACAAAAAAAACTAGTGAAAAATTGAATTCGGCTAATGGTAGTCAAATGGAAATAAAATATAAATTACCAAAAGTACATATTTGTCAGGATAACATGTGTTTCAAAACATCTTTTGTTTTGATTCGCAATCTTACAGACAAAATTATTTTGGGTTTACCATTTATATACTTATTATACCCATTTACAACTAGTAATGAAGGATTAACTTTTGTAAACATTTAGGAAAGAAAATAACATTTAAGTTTCTTATTAAACCAAAAAGAAAGAGATTTAAAATACATTCAAGAAGAATCCATTTCTAAATCATTGAATTTAATAAATCGTAAATCTACACATTTGAATTTCTTAAAGAAGAAATCAAATATAAAAGAATTGAAGAACAACTTCAAAATGAAGAGGTTCGGTTAAAAATTGAAGAATTAAAACCTACATGAAGAATAACCTTTGTTACGATTCCCCAATGCCTTTTGGCATAGAAAGAAACATATGGTTAGGCTTCCTTATCTTAGGGAATTCAAAGAGCATTTAATTCCTACTAAGGCTAGAACTATTCGGATGAGTCGTGAACAAATGGAGTTATGTAAAAATGAAATCAATGATCTCCTCAATAAAGGATTAATTAAACCCGATAAATCCCCTTGGTCTTGCTTCTTGCCTTTTATGTCGATAATGAAGCGAGAAAAAGAAAGAGGTGTACCTCGTTTAGTTATTAATTACAAACCGTTGAACAAGTCTTAGAATGGATTAGGTACCCCCTCCCCAACAAAGGCGACCTTATCAATAGGTTAAGTAATGCCACCATTTTCGATAAATTTGACCTTAAATCCGGTTTTTGGCAAATTGCCATTCATCCCGATGATCGATTACAAAACGACATTCACCACTCCGTTTGGACATTATGAATGGAATGTTCAAGCATTTGGCCTAAAAATGCTCCAGTGAATTTCAAAATATACTCGATGACATATTAAACCCTTTCGACCATTTTATCGTTGTTTATATCGGCGACATTCTTGTTTACTCAAAGACTATTGAAGAACACGAAAACATTTAAAGTCGTTCTTCACTCTTATTAAAAGTAAATGGTCTTGTTCTTTCTCCTTCCAAATCATTTTGTTTGGTCCGAATAAGGTTTCTTGGTCTTAATATCTTGATGGACAAGTTGACCTATTGAGCGAGCTATTCAATTTCTTTGACAAGTTCCCGATAAGATAACCAATAAAACCCAATGCTGAGAGATTTCTTGGCTCATTTGAATTATATAAGCGAAGTTCTACAAGAATCTCGGGAAGATTTGCAAACCTCTTTTTAGGCGTTTGCAAAATAATCCTCCACCTTGGTAGCATTCATACTTCTGCGGTCCAACAAGTTAAAAAATATGTCGAGACATTGCCACCTTTGGCATTTTAATGATTCGGCGTTCAAAATTGTTGAAACCAAGCGCCTCGGATATTGGATTGGAGGCATTCTTAAACAAAATTAACATCAGATTCCCACTGAACAAATTGTTCGATTTCATTACGGCGCATGGAATACTACACAATCAAAATATAGTACTATTAAAAAGAAATTCTTTCATTGGTATTATGTATTAATAAATTTCAAAATGACTTATTAAATCGAAATTTACGGTTCGCATTATTATGAAGTCGACCAAGTACATTTAGTAAAAGATGTTGAAAATTTAGCCTCTAAGCATTCTTTAAGCTAGATGGAAAGCTTTATTAAGCATTTTGATTTTGATATTGAATACATTAAAGGCAAAAATAATTCTATTCTGATTTTCTTACGGAGAATTTATTAATACAGTCTTATCTGATCGTGAGTTTCGGAGGTTCATCCTCCTCTCGAGTCCGGGTTAAGCCCCTAGTGGCCCAGTAATCATCCTAGAGTACCTTAGTCCCTCACCCGGATTACCCCTGTCTGTCGGTCGAACAAATTTTACATTCTTGGGACAATCCCCAAGCCTTATAGTTCGATACTAGTTAATAAGCTTTGAACCCGTTGACCCGTTCGGTAATCCAATGAAAGACCTCGTCTTGACTCCCGATCCTCTCCTCTTACGAGCATGTGCTCAAATGGGAAAGTTATTTGTTTCATATTGAACCTACATGAAGCCAAAAATGATCCGATTAAGCTTCTTTGCCAGATTTTTCCCTCTGGTTGGCATTTTCCTCCGGTAGGCTCCTTATAAGTCTCTTGTTTATTATAAGGACATTCTCCTTGGCCCGAGTCGGTAAATATCAAACCAATTTATGCAAACAATGATAAATCAAAAGTTCTTTATCATTCTTTGTATATTAAACAATTCCTTGATTTACGATTGGGGAAAACATCCTCCGATCTAATGGATCTCTCAATCATAGTTATCCTTTTTGCTTTTATGATTATATTGAAGCTTTGGTATAAGGTTCTCCTTCATCGAGCAGAGTCCCATAGTCATTCTGGTTTATTCGATTCGATCATAAATTCAAAAGTCCAATCCCTTATTGGTTAGTCCTCTGGTGGTATAGGCATGGTTCTACACTATGACCTCCTTCCCGATCCCACTTAAGGTCCAGTTACCCATTTTGCTAATAATAGTAAACGGATCCAAAGAATGAGAACATTCCTCTCACTCTTCTCTTCATTAGTAAATATAAGGTTCCTGGATACTTAAATGGCAATACGGTATTTCTCCACCCTCTGTTGCTAGTAATTGACGATTATCTACGATCCACTCCCTCGACTTTCCCGCATTTTCTACATCAGTGGTGGGATAAGTTCGATGTTAACGAAATCATTGGTCGGGTTCAACAAGAATTTCTGTTGCTCTATTCGATTCGATCGATTCCCGATCATTCGGGCTAAGGATTCTAAAGCCATCCCTTTAGAACCCTCTTCCTCGAAGTCGAAAAAAATTTCAAAAGAATCTAAGTCAAAAACCGGTCCTACTGAGGATCCTCCATTTCCGTAGCATTCGATTTCAAAGATTGCTCGGTAGTGAGTTAAAACTTATTGCTCAAGCCCTCGATAAAAATTGATGAGTTTGATGAGTTACATTAGCCAATTTGCACGAAGCCTCTAGCATTCCTCGACCTTCTTCTCGGAATGACTTTAGCGATTCTTTGTTAGCGTGATTTCTTTATTCGAAAGATGATGGTGCATCAATGATCCCTTTCCGTGGCACCATCGACCTTTTCCGCAAGGATGCTTCGTTAATCGACCCATTTGCGACATCTCTTTTGTGGCGCCCCAAAACCTAAGTAGGTATCGTCCACCCATCTTGGGTGCGTCACTTACTTGAGTACATAAATTCAAAATTCAAATCTGACTTACTAACCTAAGCGTAGGTATGCAATCGACATAAAGCGTGAGTTTGAATACAAATATTGTCTACTAGATATTATACAAACTCGAAAGGAGTCCTCATTACAACTATTATCACACTATTTCACGAATAGTGAGGACTACTAATCTTATCCTCGGACCATTACTTCGTTTCCCAGGCTCGTCCCAACTATGTTCTCATTTCACGAAGAAAACGGTGAAAAGAAAAGGTGAGCTCAACTAGCCCGATAAAAATATTATGACTAAGATAATGCGAATAAATTATCATTAGCCTTCAAGCAGTTAAGCGATAAAATACAATAAACAACCGGTTTAAGCTGCGGTGAATTAGCAATCCATTAAAAAGTCAAGTAGAGATAAAGTCTACTCTCTTTTAGGTTTTAAAAAGTTTTCATCAATTTTTATCGGCTGAGACTTAGCTTAATAAATAAACCACCACATCTAATCATCCACATACCACGGTCGAGGATTTTCATCAAATTATCGATGGTGCGACTATACCGAATCACCCCACGTCATAATCATACCAAAAACTATCCATCAACGCATTACGAACCCACTTGAGGACTTTTGTCACATCATTTATATCAAGTCGTGATTATCTTAGAATGATCCTGGTCATAATCATACTAAGTTCATCTATCTTGCGTAAGCGAAATATAACATAATATAACATGAGGATGATGACAATGACATAATAATTCAATAAAACAAGTTCAAAATTATTTAATCCATGAATTATTAACGTCCAAATTATCAACATAATCTTTGTTTACGTAGAGTAAAATTCAAGAATGATCGGAAGAATATTTCCATGAAAAGATCTTTGGATGAAGCATGAAATATCGAGGATATTCTACTAATTTCATGGAGTATAGAAGTCAAAGTTTTAACCAATTGGGTATAATAAAGAATGGAATAACAAAAGAAATCACCGTGCATGCGGTGCTTCGCATGAGGCGAGTTATTCAACAGAATAATAATAACGGAACGGTCGGGTGAAATTCACAAGCGGGGATGTTCAACCGAATAATAAAGATGGAACCGGATCCGGTGTAAAACACATGATAGGATATTCAGCGGAATGATAAAAAGCGGAACCGGTCGGGTGTAAAACCTGCTGAGCAGGATGTTCAGCGGAATAATAATAACGGAACCGGTCGGTGTAAAACACCTGAGACAGGATGTTCAATGAGAATAATAGAAGAATGTCACCAAGTATAGGGTAAACCAGCGTATATCTGAGTTATTCAATGAATAATAAGCGATGGAATAACATAAGGATTTCACCAAGTATAGGGTATCTGCATGTATCTGAGTTATGTATAGGGTATGCCACTTTTACAGAGTTATTCAACGAATAATAATGAATGGAATAACGAAGTTCTCTTCGAAGAAGAAAGAATACACCCTACTAGTAAAAATGAATATATAGAAGTAGTGAAGTAGCGAGAATACTCTTCTTCTTTCTATAATTTTCTCTCTGTAAGCTTCTCTCTATAATTTCTCTCTCTAGAGTTTCAATGAATTAAGTAAGAAAATAATGAAGGAATGAGCTTATTTATAGGAAAATGGAATGCATAATAACTAATCCATGAGCGGTCCAGTTGATTTACTTTAATCGGCGGTCCATATTTAAAGAAAAATCTTTTAAATAAAATATAATATATTCTATTTATATAAAAACATTTTACTATCTGAAACACTATACAATACTTCAAAAAAACAACATGCAAAACACTATGCGTAATAAAATATAATATATTACATTTATAGAATAACTTTAATAAAGTATTACATTTTATATAAAAGATGTTTACATTTTATTACGTTAATAATACGAATAAAACAAAAGCGTCATTATCGTTATAATAATTCATATTATTAATCGACAATAATGGAATCAAAGCGGTGACTTCTCACATAAGCATCGATAATCAATCTGGGTGTGCTCTTATGCAACCACATTATTCTTGTACTTTTACTACAAAGGTAGTTCAGCGGTAACCACGGTAAAACTTCCGTAGTTATTTTAATAAAATATTTTTGTCGTTTTCTCGATCAAGCAAATAATTACATTAATGGGTCCACCAATGATTGAGTAGTTATGCGAATATTCCTGCTAAACCAAGAATATTCCCCGATCAATCGAATATAATATAACCACTTGCATACTTTGCAAAATTTATAAATACTACCCATTACTATAATATTATCTTAAATTCACACATAATATTAAAAATTATTTCAACAAAATTTAAATCTTTATTGATAAAATCTGGGGTCTCCACATCTCCCTCACTTATGGAATTTAAGCCCTCGAAATTAGAATGCGTACTGATATGATAAAGAGGTGAGGATACCTTGAATACCTTTATCGTTGAAAATATTAAGTTCATCTTTGCAATCCCAGGCGAAGATATTCATTAACAATTCATCTTTTACTACGGCCAAAGATATTTATTAACAATTCATCTTTTTGCTACTGGGCCAAAGATATATAAGCTATAAAACCAATAATCTTTGAGACTCGACTTAATAGTATCACGACCACGAATTATTCCATGTACTTCTTTAGCTAAGGATATTAGTGTTTTTTCAATTACGATTATGATTATCTTAAAAATCCATCGTGGTCGTAATCATACCAAGTCTATCAATACTTCTACTGCCGAAGATGACTTTTACCACATCCATGAATTAATATTTCATTCTTTGAGACTCATTCGATAATTAATCCATATCATCGAATCATCCACCTTTTCTGGGCCGAGGATATTCATTAGTATCCGACCACAAATTATCCATGCACTACTGACCAAAGATAATTGTGTATTCATTAATATCACGACCACAAATTATCCATGCACTACTACCAAAGATAATTGTGTATTCATTAGTATCACGACCACAAATTATCCATATACTCTGCCAAAGATAATTGTGTATTCATTAATTAGTATCACGACCACAAATTATCCATGCACTACTGACCAAAGATAATTGTGTATTCATTAAGTATCACGACCACAAATTATCCATGCACTACGGCCAAAGATAATTGTGTTTTCAATTACGATTATGATTATACTTATCGAATAATCCCTGGTCATAATCATACCAAGTCCATCTATGCACTACTGCCACGAGATGACTTTCAACGTAATATAAACATGAGGATAATGATATAAAGAATCAATCAAATGAGATAAAGGATAAATATTAAACATTTATAATATAATTTATCCGAGGATTCAAGAATATCCCCATGTTATCAATCACTTAATAATCTCATAATCTAATATTATTAATATTATAACAATATTTTAATCACTTCTTAAATTTATAAACAATTTATCTCAATTGTTTACGCTTTTACCATATAATGCATTTAATCATTCAAAATGCCATACTCATAAGATATCATCACCAATTATCAAATCCTCATCAAAAAAATATGCATATACTACATATAGGATTCTCTGGCCATAAAATCCTATTTTCAACTTTTGTTACTTCACATAACATATTTAACTCATATGTTCGTAACTAAACTATTTTCATGAAAATACCAAATCAGCCCCAAAAATATTTCTTTTCTGGGATTTAGCATAATATAGTCCCATAATGAAAATATATTTTTTGAAATTTTTAAAATTCATTTACTATTTTTTTTAAAATCAATTTCCACTTAATTCCTTAAGAAATTAGCTACCTCAAGTTTAACTCCAAAAATTCCCAAATCTTGGCAGGACCTTACACATGTTAACGTGAGCTTCCAGTTTAAATTTCATGGTCATCGGAGTTATAGAACTCCGGTTATAGCATTTTTCATCGGAAAAACCTAAATATTGAAATAGTCATAACTTGCTCATTTTAAGTCAGAATGAGCTCATTTTTGGACAGGAGGTACTTTATACCATATACTTTCATGTCCCAAAAGGCCAGAATTTTTCTCATAATTTAAGTGGCTGAAACAGTCCCTTAAAGTTTCTGGGCAGTAGCATTTTCAAAATTTACAGCTTTGGCCTCATTTGCTAAAATCAGTCCACACAAAAATCTACAACACCTTTTCCATTAATTCCACTTGGATTAGTTAGGTAACTCATAGATCTAACTCTAGGACTTGACCACATTCAAAAATTCAAAATATAATAGGAGATATGGTCAATTGAATTTCATATTACGTTTTTCACTAAAATCGATTTTCAACTCTTTGTGATTTCTAAGAAACTTTCATGTTTTCACATACTAACCAACATAACTCATCATAAAACTTACTAATACTTCATATACCCATGATTTTCATTAGTCCAATGCTTTTATTATGACTTTCATCATAATCCTCGTAAATGATCCCTTTTAGTTGAAGAAATATTTGAGGTTTAAGAAATGGGTTTTTATCTTTGGGGTCAATACAAAATTCGATTTCACGCTCTAGGTTAGGCTAGGAAATCTTCAAGAATACGTCAAGAAATTTATTAATGATAGAAATATCATTCAAAATCATTACTCTCGTCCAAGACTTGGATAGTACGTCACATTAATACCAATTGTGACTTCTATCCCTTAACCTAGATAGCATCTCACAATGATACCTATAAACTTGCCATCTTCATTCACGATGTCGCCTCTGAAAAGTCCGGCTTCGTTGCATTCCACACAAGGAAGTCAACAACGAAAGGATTGGGGCTCTTTACTTATGGCTTGATATAACATGATTAACTTTAGGGTTTGGTTACTTTGAATTACGTATAACGAGGTTGGTTATGAATATAAAAGCTAACAACCTTCGAAAAGCATGATGAGTAGTTAACCAATTGATTCCTAAAATCACATCAAAGGCAAGTATTTTCAAAAGATAAGATCGACGAAGTAACGTGAAAGTGTTTATTTGAAACAACAAGATTAATAAATAGAGTGGAGGTAACGAAGGTTCCTACTAACGAAGGTTCAACCAATAAGTCAAAGTTTAACTTCTTGAATCAAATTTAAGCGTTGAACACAACTAGGTGAAATAAAAGAGTGGGTAGAACTGGTATCTAACACGGTATAGACTTAGCAAGAGCTTACGATTAACTTACCCGTGATAATTTTATTCGTGTTCTCGTCACGAGAAAAAAAGCTCTCTCTTAAACTACCGGCTTTGGTTTATCCGGGGACGGTCTTTGGTGCCTCCATCCTAGTTGAATTTGTCTTGATGGCGACAAAATCGAGCTAAGTGACCTTCTCTTCCACAATTATAACATGCTTTGACGGCATGGCGCAATTCCGGGCCCGATGTCCCTCTCCTCCGCATTTGAAGCATATGACCGGTGGTCGTTCTTCTTCCTTTGAAACGGGTGCTGGTGCTAACGTCTTTCCATCATTGTTGAATCTTCTTTTCTTGAAATGTCCATTCTTATTATTTTGGCCACGATTACCACCGGTGGTTACCATATCCGCCTATTGATTTCCTCCACGCTTGTTGTCACCGCTTCGATGACTTCTCTCTCACCGGTATTATAATTTTGCATACCGCTCTCTTTTAGTTAAGCGTTGACTCGTTATCGCTTCCCACTAATCGAGCCCTATTTACAACATCCGAATAAAAACACAGGTTTATGAGAAATAAGATGTTGACGTATCTCTCGCTTCAAACCTCTTAAAAACATTCGCGCCATTCTCTCTTCATTATCCACCAAGTGGGGCGTGAATCGTGATAACTCCGCAAATTTTGCCTCGTATTGCGACGGTCATATTATTTTGTTCCAACTTGATAAACTCCACCTCCTTCATGTGGGCAAATACTTTCGGGAAAGTATTTGTCGTTGAACGCTCTGGAACTTCTCCCAAGATATCTTCAAGACAACAGGTTGAGTCGTTTCTGGATTCCCACCAAGAATCTCTCCTCTCCGCAACATAAAAAGGCGGCAAAGGAACCTTTTGCTCCTCGAGCATCCCAAGACATCAAATATCTTGGTAATCTGCTTTATCCATGCTTCCGCCGAAGTGGTTTTGGCTCTCCCTTAAACTCCGGTGGTCCCACTCCTTGAATTGTTTAGCGGCCGCTGACCGAGAGTTTCTTCGTGTTTCCACTACGTTTTGGGCCAGAGTCGCTTTCTCCCGATGTCGCATGAATTCTAAAACCTTTTAAATGTACCGTCGTTTCATCAATTGATCGGTGTTGTTGTTTACGGAGGATTATCGCCATCCTGTTGCACATTGTCACGATTATTGATATGTGGAGAATCAACAGGTCTCGCGGCTCCATTCTTATTCTCAACATTCTCGGATGCCATTTTCAAACACCGCCACAAAATAAGGGTTAATTAACATATCACATATTATCCCTATACTACGTGACCAATTAAATACCAAATAGCTTTAGGTAGGTCATACTAGCGAAGAATTTCCGTCTCTCCCCTCCTAGTACTTATTCTCACATCTTAGCCAAAGGATCATATCCTCTAGCTCGATACCAACTGTGGCGCCCCCAAAAATTAGGTATCGTCACCCATCTTGGGTCGCCACTTACATGGTACATAAATTCAAATACAACTTACTAACCTAAGCGTAGGTATGCAATCGACATAAACCGTGAGTTTGAATACAAATATTGTCTACTAGACATTATACAAACTCAAAAGGAGTCCTCATTACAACTATTATCACACTATTTCACGAGAATAGTGAGGACTACTAATGCTATCCTCTGGACCATTACTTACGTTCCCAGACTAAGTCCCGGCTATGTTCTCATTTCACGAAGAGAAACGGTGAAAGAAAAGGGTGAGCTCAACTAGCCCAATAAGAAATATTATGACTAAGATAATGCGAGAATAAATTATCATTAGCCTTCAACAAAGTGTTAAACCGATAAAATACAATAGACAACCAGGTTTAAGCTGCGGTAGGAATAAGCAATCCATTAAAAAGAGTCAAGTAGAGAATAAAGTCTACTATCTTTTAGGTTTTAAAAGGTTTTCATCAATTTTTATCATTGAGACTCGACAATAAATAAACCACCACATCTAATCATCCACGTACCACGGTCGAGGATTTTCATCAAATTATCAATGGTCATGACTATACCGAATCACCCCCGTCATAATCATACCAAAAACTATCCATCAACGCATTACGAGCCCTTTTGAGGACTTTAGTCACATCATTTATATCAAGTCATGATTATCTTAGAATGATCCTGGTCATAATCATACTAAGTTCATCTATGCACGTAAGCGAAAGATAACATAATATAACATGAGGATGATGACAATGACATAATAATTCAATAAAACAAGTTCAAGAATTATTTAATCCATGAATTATTAACGTCCAAATTGTCAACATGAATCTTTGTTTAAGTAGAGTAAAATTCAAGAATGATCGGAAGAATATTTCCATGAAAAGAATCTTTGGATGAAACGCAAATATCGAGGATATTCTACTAATTTCATGGAGTATAGAAGTCAAAGTTTTAACTTATTTGGGTATAATAAAGAATGGAATAACAAAAGAAATCGCCATGCATGCGGTACTTGGCATGTAGGCAGAGTTATTCCAACATAATAATAATAACGGAACCGGTCGGTGAAATTCACACAAGCGGATGATCAACGTAATAATAAATCTTTGAATAATAAACAATGGAACCGTGTCCGGTGTAAAACACACGAATGGGATATTCCAATGAATAATAAATGCGGAATAATAAACAATGGAACCAGTCCCCGTGTAAATACACAAGACGAGGATATTCCAAATGTAATAATAAAGAATGGAATAACGTAAGAAGATCACCAAGTATAGGGTAAACCGGCGTTATCTGAAGTTATTCCAACAGAATGATATGAATGGATTAACATAAGGATTTCACCAAGTATAGGGTATTGTCTGCGTATACGAGGTTATGTATAGGGTATACCACTTTTACAGTTATTCCAATGAATAATAATGAATGGAATAACGAAGTTCTCTTCAAGAAGAAAGAATAACACCCTTCTTGTAAAAAGAGAACTGAATATAGAAGTAGTGAAGTAGCGAAATACTCTTCTTCTTTCTATAACTTTCTCTATAAACTTCTCTATAATTTCTCTCTACAGAGTTTGAATGAATTAAATGAAAATAATGAAGGAATGAGCTTATTTATAGGAAAATGGAATGCATAAGAATAATCCATGAGCGGTCCAGATTGATTTACTTTAATCGACGGTCCATATTTAAAGAAAAATCTTTTAAATAAAATATAATATATTCTATTTATATAAAAACATTTTACTATGCAAACACTACGCAAAACACTATGCAAAACACTATTTATCTTGACACTATGCATAATAAAATATAATATATTACATTTATAGAATAACTTTAATAAAGTATTTTATTTTATATAAAAAGATGTTTACATTTTATTACGTTAATAATACTGAATAAAACAAAACGTCATTATCGCTTATAATAATTCATATTATTAATCGATGATAATGGAATCAAACCGAGTGACTTCTCACATGGCATCGATAATCAATCTGTGTGTGTCTTTCTTATGCAACCACACGTATTCTTCGTACTTTTTTACTACTGAGAAGTAGTTCAACAAAGAACCACGGTAAAACTTCCGTAGTTTATTTTAATAAAATATTTTTTGTCGCTTTTCTCGATCAAAATAATAATTACATTATTGAGGGTCCACCAATGATTGAGTAGTTGTATGCGAATATTCCCTGCTAAACCAATATTCCCCACCAATCGAATATAATATAACCACTGCATACTTTTGCAAAATTTATAAATACTACCCACAACTATAATATTATCTTAAATTCACACCATAATATTAAAAATTATTTTAACAAAATTTAAATCTTTATTGATAAAATCTGGGGTCTCACATTGTTGCTACCTTCTTTTTGAAACCGTGTGACTATAATTTGATTTGGTTCAACATGTACATACGAACCCTTTTTGTTGGTATTGTTATCGCGTGTGTTGTGACATAATATTTTTGTTAGAATATATCGTAGGGTATACCGAAATATAACCACCGCAGGGGTACCACAGCATGTCGTGTCGTCTTACGAGAGGCATGACACTTTCCGCTGGCGGTGTGATTAGTCCACTGGCGTCTCCGTTTTGGGCTCTCGGAGGAAGTGGGCCATTTGGTATTTTGTTGTGGAGGCGTATGGGTTAACCTAGTTTTTTTTTGTTTTCTATGGATTGGTGATGTTGTGCCAACACACACTATCCGATTTGCATACATTTGGATTCGCGGTCAATGTGTGATTGCACATGTGATATTATTTTGATGTGCCATGTGGCATTATTTTGGTTACTGTGTGACATCATTTGATTTACCGCGTGTGGCATTATTTTGACTTGCACGTGTGTGGCAAGGTATATTCTGAACTCATTCTATTTGAAATAACTCCAAATTCCATTTGATTCAAATTTATTATATCATTGTATTGGTTTTGTTTGTTTATGTTCAGTTTAATTCATTAAGTTAGTTACTTCAGTTCATTATTTCTTTACTCTTCTGTTAATTCAGATATATTCCATTCAAATCTTTGGAGATTATATTTTTATCAGTATTTACACTTGAGGCTTTGTTCAATATTTTGTCTCAGATGTTTTCGTATATCAGTTGTATATCTTTTGTATTATCTATATCCGTACTGGACAATTGGCTCATGCTGTGTTTTTCTTCCGACAGGTTTACAGGGGTGATTCAGGACTAGTGTGATGAGAGTGTTGCCTTTGACCGTCTAGGTTGTTTCGATATTTAGTTTTGATTATTTTGACTCTGGTTGGAGAATTATATTTATTACTTTATTTATGGATCACCACTATTAATATTTTGAGGTTATTAGTGCTCTGTTTTCTTATTTTGAGGTTTGTTTTGCTTTGCACGTGATCTCCCTTTCTTTTTCGAGAAGGGGTGTTACAATCCATCTATCAAAACATAAACTTAAAAATTAGTCTAGAGAGGTTGTTGCATTGTCACAACTACTGGACTAGTGACAATGTGCTTGCCATCAGACCATTCTATCGCACCACTCCTCGTACTTGAACTCCCTGCTGAGAGCTTCACTGCCATCACTTCCACCCTCACTAAGAAGCTCAGCTTCTGCCCCACCCTCCTAAACGCAAGCTTCTCGGGCTTCACCGTCACCATCGTTCCGCTAGGAGCCCTCGTCTTTACCTTGTAAACCGAATTCCAATCCCCAACATTAGTTACAGTCCGGATAAAGTGAGTCGACATCTCATGCTTTCCGTATTGCTGGAACACAACAGATAAAGATGGGTAATTTAAGTTCCCCAAGTGCCCAGCCTTCCTAGCCCCACTGCAATCTGCATTCTTCCTAGTAATCACTTGAATGTTTTTTACGGTGTAATTCGAATTGCAAAGAAAATCAACATAATCATACGAACTTATGTCGTACACTAGGCCAGGATCCATGGCTTTTTGGGGATGAACACGCTGGAAGAATTACCCGTAGACTCGTCCACCATTGTTTCTCCCCTATTATCCACTGTATACGCCGTTGTAGTCAAAGCTGATCTTATAGCTGCGGGGCTCCATCCCGGATGATCTGCCTTCAACAATACAGCCAGTCCAGAAACATGAGGACATGCCATTGAAGTGCCGGACAATATATTAAACTCCGTCCGACGCTTATCTGACGGAATACCGGATGGCCCCACACCTTCAGGCCACGCTGCAAGTATATTTAACCCGGGTGCTATCACGTCCGGTTTTAAGATGTCAGGGGGGACTCTGGATTTGGTCCTCTGGCTGAAAATGATGCCACAACAGGAGCAGGCCTTATTCCGAGCCGAGTTCCCTTAAAAATTATGCCGGCCTTGGCGGTCGACCGGGACTTGGCAGCAGCTGCAATGTACCTTCTTATCTCGTCGCCGCCCGATGCACCGACAGCTGTTGCCGGTAACACGTGGCAATCGGCCATTAAACCTTCGCCGTCAAATACACCATTAGCTAATACCATCCCAACTCCACCTGCTTTTCTCACTACAACACCTTTAGCAGCCCTCGAGTTAACGCCCCTATCGCATAATACTATTTTTCCCTTGACAAACTTAGGGTCTAACGATCCCTCCAGGCACAGCGACGATGAATAACCGTTACCTCCTTCGCTCCCGGCGTATATTAACGGGTAGAGGCGATTCGGTGCTAATGCGGGCCCACCGTAGATACTTACTCCGGGTATAGTTTTTCCATTTCCTAATTTGACGTCCGCGGGAAAATCCCGATCAATCGTTCCTGCGCCGACGGTTGTGACCCAAGGGGCGACGTTAGTCACCATCAAGCCACCGGGACCGCCGTTTCCGGCGAAGGCAGAGACGAAAATACCCGCATCGGAGGCTCCAAATGCTCCGATGGCAATCGCATCGAGATGGTAGGGAACGACCACGCCGCCAACACTGAGAGAGATGACATCAACGCCATCGGCAACGGCGGCGTCAAAGGCGGCAAGGATGTCGGAGTCGTAGCATCCGGCGTTCCAGCAAACTTTATAGGCAGCTAGGCGAGCTTTTGGAGCCATTCCGGCAGCGACTCCGCGGGCATAGCCGAGTGTGGCAGCCGGAAAGACGTACCTTCCGGCGGCGATGGAGGCAGTGTGAGTGCCGTGGCCGTCAGAATCTCTGGGAGAACGGTGCTCCGTGGTTTCGTTCATTTTTCCGTTGGTAACCTCGTAGCCGTTGAAGAAAAACCTAGCTCCTATCAATTTACGGTTGCAGGAAGTTGCGGGGAATCCTTTGGCCGGAACACAGGAGCCTTTCCAGGTGGGCGGCACGGGTCCCAGGTCGCGATCGTTGAAGCTCTGCCTCTCGGGCCAGATGCCGGTATCGATGACCCCAATGACTAGATCCGAGCCGAAGTCGGACTCTCTGAGCAAGCCAGCACTATCCGTGGTCTTTAGGCCGAGAAACTGAGGGGATCGAGTGGTATGAAGCTGGCGAAGCTGCTCGGGGATAACGGCAAGGATGCCAGAGAGGGAACGGAGCTTGTGAGCCTGTAAAGGCGAGAGCTTTGCTGAGAAACCGTGAAAAACGGTGTCGTAAGTGTGGATGATGAGTTGAGTAGTAGGGGTAGGGGAAAGAGATTGGAGGGAGGATTGTTACCAGTGAATATGGGTGGGGAAAATGGAGGGCTTGGAGTCGTGGTGGACACAAATGATGAAAGTTTGAATATCATCATCGGAACAAGAGACTGAAATGAGTAGTAAGTGAAGGGAGAAGATTAGGAGGGTAGTAGTGAGGGTTGGAACCGCCATGAGGGTGACTTGCTGCTGCTACTGCTTC
This sequence comes from Panax quinquefolius, assembly GCA_020205615.1. Classification (NCBI taxonomy): domain Eukaryota; kingdom Viridiplantae; phylum Streptophyta; class Magnoliopsida; order Apiales; family Araliaceae; genus Panax; species Panax quinquefolius. The sequence goes on along the minus strand of CM035165.1, from coordinate 92,430,791 downwards.
TTCTTCTTACAGATGAGCTTAATTAATTTGCTCAGGAGAGTCTAGTAATTATTATGTATATGTATATGCAATGCAATGGAGGATAGAGGGATGGTTAATTGGGATAGAGTGCGTGCACAACTAGTACAGTACTAGAGAGTGAGAGCAACTCCAGCAGCCCGGAGCTGCTGGATTCGTAGACTATATTTAGTCTAGGACGAAAATCGCGCTTCAGCAGATGGAGCAAATTTAGTCGGCGTCTTTTTCTGGCAAGCCAAACGGACTATATCTGCGAACCAAATTTGATGGACTATAATTTATATTATATTTAAATAGAAGGCTCAACGGATGAAAACCAGGAAAGTTGAAGAAGAGAGGTGAAGGAGAAGGAGCGGATGAAGGAGATGAAGGAGACGAAGGAGATGAAGGCAACGGATAGATCTCATTGTTCGAGCTGTAATAAAAAAAGTCGAAATCAGTAATAAAATAAAATCTAACGGATAAAAAACAAAAGTCTATAAATATGTACCATTATTTAACACATTTTACAATCTCTCAATCAATTAGTTCAAAGATTTAGCAATTGTAAGTATTTTGTTAATTATTGTATTTTTATTATATTTAATTTTAGTTTTTATTGATAATATCTCTTTAATTTTTTTTAGATGGAAAATCATGGTCCTCCGATGTATTATTCTTCATTATTATCTCGAAGGTTTCTCACTTGATGATCCAAATTTGTTGGTTGAGTTTTCAATTCAAACTGATGTACCAAATTCGCATTCTCGAAAATGAGTCCAATAAAAGAAACAGTAGAAAGGAAATTACACTATTGATGAAGATACCCTTCTTGTTTCGCATGGCTTAATGTAAGCATGGATCCAATTCAAGAAAACGATCGAAAACATGGAAGATATTGGGAAAGAGTTCACGAATACTTTCACGAATACAAAATTTTCGAGTCCGAACGCAATTCTACTTTTCATGGCGAAACGTTGGTGCGACAATTCAACTCATGATGAACAAATTTTGTGGATATTATGCTTCAATTGAAAGAATGCAACAAAGCGGTGTAAGCGAACAAGATAAGGTATTTTAATTTTTTCATGTAAAATTTCATTAAGTTTTATTCTTATATTTTATATTTAATATTTTGTAAAAAAATTTAATAGATATGTCAAGCATTAGAGATGTTCAAAAGTATGCAAAATCAACCATTTGGATTTATGCATTGTTGGAGAATATTAAAGGATGCGGGCAAAATGGAGAAACAGATATAATAGTGGAAAAAAACAGAAAAGTAATAGAAAGTCAAGTCCAGCAGCATCTTCTCCATCAACCGCAGAAGAAGTCAGTTTGGGTGAAGACGATGGTATTGAAGATACAATCTCTGCAGGATTAGAGAGGCCAAGGGGAAGAAAGGCTTCGAAAGCATTATTTAAAAAGGGCAAAGAAACCGGGTGATACTTAGTACACCCATGGAGTTGAGGTTTGAGAAATTGAGCATCGGATGAAATTGAACCAACAAAAGAGACAAGAGAACATGGATGAATATATTTTCAAGAGCAAGAGAAGTTGAATATACTTTGAAAGCACAAGAAGATGAAAGGATCATGATGATCGACACTTCTAACATGGAGCTGAAGTAGTTTGAATATTACAAACAACGCAAGAAAAGAAATCATGAAAAGAGTTACTTCTAAGACTTGATTTGCTTATTATTAGAGAAGCATAATTTGCTTATTATTGTAGTAGAATGTAATGGATTAGGCTCCGCCATGTAGTGACCACAAGTGTTGAATAATATCTTCTTGCAGTTTAGAATGAACTTGTTTATCACTTATGCGATGATTTGCTTCAATAAATTCAAGTAATTGTGGGGTACGCTCATGAGACACTTCTACAGTTGGAATCTCGTCATGTGTATCGTAGGTTGTTGGTTCTTGATTGTCATCTCGTTCATCTTCAACGATCATATTATGTAATATTATGCATGCAGTCATAATTTTTTTTAGTGTTGTTTGATCCCAAAATCGTTCAGGACCACGAATTATCGCAAAGCGTGCTTGCAGTACCCCAAATGCTCGCTCAACATCCTTTCTAAGCGCCTCTTGAGTCTTAGCAAATAGTTTTCTTTTATTTCCCCGAGGTGCCGAAATGGTTTTAACAAATGTTGCCCATGGGGGATATATACCATCAGCAAGGTAATATCCCATCGTGTACTCATTTCCATTAATTGAGTAGTTCACTGGTGGAGCACGACCTTCAGTAAGAGCAGAGAAGATAGATGATTTCTCCAAAACGTTAATATCATTATGAGAGCCCAGTAATCCAAAAAATGCATGCCATATCCAAAGATCGTATGAAGCCACCGCTTCTAAAATAATTGTTGGCTCATGCACATGTCCAGAATACATACCATGCCACGCAACCGGACAATTCTTCCATTTCCAATGCATGCAGTCGATGCTCCCCAACATCCCAGGAAAACCACGCTCTTGACTTTTTGATAAAGAATCTAACGATGTCATTACTTATTGGGTGATCTCGGATATTCATCACCAAAAATTGAAATGACCGCTTACAAACCTTTTAAGACTCAATATAGCCGTGTTTTCACCGATTCAAGCACATAATCATCAATCTAATCATTTGAAACACCATAAGCAAGCATCCGTGCGTTGAGGCGCTTATCTTTTGTAGAGAAGATAAACCGAGATGTCCTGCAAAGATTCATTTTTTGACGATATGAATCATACGCTTAACCGCTCTTTGAATTCGGAGGAAAAGCGGTGCCACATTCTAAACCTTCTCCAAAAATAAATACTGGGGGTATGTAGGATGTTACGCAAAATAATCACGAAAAAAGTCGATTATGACCTTCATGTCTACCACGATCAATAGTAATACGACCTTGCACGAACCACGATGACGTGATGTATGCCTATTGACATTTTGTTGTTCTTCTTCAATAGCCGCCATGCCTAATAATTGTCCATATGCTTCTTCATCTTCTTCTTCATCCACGCAACAACATATCTAATTCAATTGAATTAATGAGACATATTTAAAATAACTTATTTGACCTAATAATAAAATTAAGATTAGTGAATATGAGAGACTAGATGTGACTTATATTTATAGATGTTATTTGTTTATTAAAATATAGCCGTTATAATATTGCCGGTTGGAATATGGCCAGTTTAAAATATAATTACGTTGGATTATGTCCGTTGGAGTTTTTTTTTTGAATTAATTGATTATTTTAATCATTTTATATTATAATCACGGGATACCCACAAGATACCCATCCATTTGAGGAGTGAAAAGATTAAGGGACGTTCATTGATGTCAGATAAATTAAATATAGTCCAACAAATAATCCATCTGCTGGAGATGTTCTGACGAGTTGAAGAGCAGAAGCTGGAGGCCGGATGGATGGATGGATGGATGGAGGGAGAGAGTAGTGGAGATAGCATAATACTATTAGATGCCGCCTAGTCCCTGGTCCTATACTAGATTATGTGAAGAAGTGATAACCAAAGCAAGTATTACTAGTATCTTTTTAGACACGAATAATGTAGTAATAGGAGTATTATCTAAATATCTATAACCACTATTTACTGTGATTTGGCCTTTTAACTGTTATTAGTACTAGAATTTCCATGGGTGCGCTGCTGCCACTACGAGTATGTATGTATTTTTAAAATATTGGTTTCTTTTTTATTGGGTGGAACAGCCAAATTACAAAGATATCAGTTAGGTGGGGAGGTGATTTCTCTCTGCGTGTTAGTATTATATTAATTAATTGATTAATTTATCATAAAACTAATTTCATGATATCTAACCGGATCATCAATTTATCATAAAATTAATTTTATAATAACGGGATCCAAGTAGACAGGTAGATTTGTGTTTCACATTCCTATGCTAATGAATGAAGAGTTACACTTGCTCACCAATTATTGTTTATGCACTCTTGCACAGCTGCCTATGTCCAACCCTAACCCCTTGTCATCTAGATCCAGTTGTCATCAAGTTAATTTTATAATAAGTTAATTAATTGATTAATACAATGATTAATATACATAGAGAGAGAAATCACCCCCTCAATTTACATGTTAATATTATATTGATCAATTAATTAAAATTAATTTTATATTAACAACTCTACTCTACTCTCCTCCGGTTTTTTACTTTTGTTTGCTCTCCTCTCGTCCTCTACTTTTTAACTTTTGTTTGCTCCTCCGTGAGCGTGACTGTGGACTGACAACAAATTTTACACCAACTGTACTCCATGGTTGATACGGCATTAATTATTACTATATCTGGAGTATTTTGTATGGAGCCACCGCACCGGTATTAATAATTTGTAGGAGTACTAACTAAATTTGTCTGTTCTTAAAAAAATAATACTAATAATATCTATAATACATTTAAACTATAAAAAAAGTATCCAATTTTATTTAATTTAATCGGTCACGTGAATATGACAAGTAGTAGTGACCACTGTTAAAAGTTAATGTAATAGTAAAAGAATATCAAGCATTTGAGATAAATTTAGATATAGTTTTACGGTGCAAAAAGGGTACAACTTTTGGGTGGGCGCCTGGGCGGTGGGTGTGAGTTTGCATCTTTTTTTCAAATTTGAATTGAATTGAATTGAATTTACCCAATTACAATTACTAGTACTAGTACATATGATCGATCTATGCAACACAAACAAGTTGGAAAGTGAATTAATTAAGCGACGGACGGAGCCTCATAAATTTGAATTTGGGTCAACTGGTAAATGGGGGTGGGCCCTAACCAACTGCATGCATGCATGCATGCATGATGGGTGGGATGGTAAATAATAATAATAATAATATTAAGTGTTTCAAATGACATAATATTAATATTTTAAGCCTTGCGGATTCAAAAGTCCAAAAGTAAACAACAGGGATGGCCTGGGAGATAATTGATATTAGCTGGGTAGTGGACTAACCTAAGGCTAAGGAATTGAAGAAGGTGGGGTACCTGCAAACCGCTCAAATTTGCAATTATTGAGATTTGTCGTTATGAAAAAAATTAAAATTATCATAGAGAGAGATAGAGATCAGAGGAGGCGAGGCGAGGGTATGAGCCATGGGGTCTTCTCTTCAAAATATTCAAACCCAAGGCTTTGATTCATACATATTTGTGTGGCAAAAACCCTTTTCCTTTTTATCTTCTTAAGCTTGCTTTTGAATATATTTATTTGAGAAAGCATTCAATTAATTAATTTATTGTTTCAACTTTTGGGCCAATATATAAATTATACGTACTCGAAATGGATTAGAGTTTGTGTTGGACAAGATTCTTGAATCTAATCTTGTAGCTTTTGCAATACCCTAGTGATACATTTGGAAATGGAATCAAAAAAATTATGTTTGATTGCGATTGTAATGGATTGAATCATTATTTTTTTTACTATTTTCGATTGGAATTTAATATTCTTGTCCAAAGCCATATGAGTAAAAAAAAATTATTATTGAGCTATGAAGGTCTTGGGGAAGAAAGAGCATTAAATAACTCATTCTAATCTTCATTTTATTCCTTCAATCCAAATGCAACCCAGCTTCCGTTCGTGAAGGTGATGAAAAAGTGATTATTCAAAGACAAAAAACATTAATCGGGTTGAACAACATACAATAGAATTTCTACTAATTACAGCCGACTTGAAAAATCACAAGGGTCAATTTCACCACAAAATTAATAATTTCTTGCGGCCTATGTACCACTGAGCTAAAAAGTTATTTATAAATTTTTCAAATGATCTCATTTTATGTCTAAATTTTTGTTTTATTTTAGTCTTAATTTTTTTTTATTAACACAATAAGATATCTTAATTACACTTCTTTTCAAAAATTAATAAAAATAAAAATAAAGGAAAGAATATAAATAAATTTTCATTTTATTCACGATAGACTCTACGTAAGTATAATTAAAGGATTTAAAAAAAAATAGTGGATCATTTCTTAAATATTTGTGGGAATAAAATAAATTATATATGAAATTTTACTTTTAAAAGTCGTATACATTACACATTTTTATGGAATAAGTTTGTTTTGTACTTCAACTATCTTGAATAATACCGCAAAAAAAAAAAAATGTAATTTATGAAAAAATGGTTGTAAATCATTAAATATAATATCAATTATACATATTACTCTTTATATTAAAAAGAGTGTTAATGAGAGGACCAAAATTATATTTAATACTTATGTAATATTAAAAACTAAGTAATTAATGATTACTTAAAATTCTCAAACAATTTATATTAAGAGACAAATATTTTATCTAAAACGAACGTAGAGAGTATTATTTTTTTATTCATAAATTCCCATTCAACCCTTTTTTTCAATCATCTATAGCTCGTCTTGTAGCCAATCTTGCATCCACCGAGTAGGTTTAGATCCTCACAGTACAGTTTGAAGCTTTTAGAATTTACTCTTGCTGCCTGCCAAGCTCGGAGAAAATTACATGTTCCCCATTTAAACTGTTCCCCCTTGGACCAAGGCAACTATAATGGCCTTAACTATTATAACATTCTGAGCCTGCCCAATAAAAACATCACTGCAAGTGAGATATGGCCGTGTAAGATGTATACATGGCAAAGACCTCTACATGCCAATGCCAATGCCAATGCCAATGCCAATCAAAAAACTACCGATTCAATAAACCAATAAGTTAGAGAACATATACACTTGAGACGTAAATCAAACATGAACATGCATTGTGTCTTGCAACTGCACTTGCAAGGTGGAAAAACCCACACCATCTTCACACAAGCGCATAATAGATTTGGAGCAAAATTCATCGTGTTCAAAGGAAATAACCACTATGTATTTCTACTTGTAATAACAAACTGAATAGATTCGACCATTTCTACAAGTATAGCTGAATGAGCTCATCGCTAACAACAGATGGCGTTAAAACACCCAGATCAGTAAAGAGCAAGGTAAGATATTGTGGAGGTGTATAATCCCGTGCAGATGTTTCAACCTCAACCTTGGATGGAATACGTACCCCAAAATCAATCGGTCGCAGGGCAGGGACCATGTCTTTCTGGTCCAACGGATAGAGCCGAGCAAACTGAAAAGCCAAACAAGAATTTATGATGACTTGTTCAATTAAATAAACAAAATAACTTATTTGAGTTTTTAAATTGCCAAACAAACGTTATAAATGCCAAGCCTATATCCATTAATACTTCAATCGGATAGTAGCTATCATGGATGACTGCTTTTCATTCTTACAAAGAGCATATTTGTGACAACCTACCTTGTAGCTTTCAGCAGCCACATAAACTGGTTTGTTCATGCTTTTAGCCACCAATCCAATTTGGTAAGTTCCCATCATGTTAATTATACCTCCACTCTCAACCACTCCATCAGCCCCAACAAATACCATGTCAATTTCATCCATACTATATGCCACAGCAGAGTCTATTAGGAGTTTTACTGGGACATCGAGCTTAGCTAGTTCATTGGACAATCTTAATCCTGTCCTGTCTGGCCTTCCCTCTGCATCATTTTAAAGCAATCTTGAATGCACTTACTGATAAACAAATTCTTAATTAAAACCAAGGGAAACCAAGAAAAAAAAACATAAAATACGAGCATCAGTGTGAAATTTATTCTAACAAAGCCTATTTATTGTTCCTGAACCTAACATGAACACATGCTGGGTAAAGGGTCAGGTCCACCACTACAAAATATTCTCATGAAACCAAAACCAGTGGATGTTCATAATATTTGTATTGCAATTCACCAAAAAGGTGACACCAATGAACACACAGCATATACAAAAAAGCAAAAAGAGAACAAAAAACCACCCTACCCAAACCAATAAGCTATACAATATATAAACACAGGTGACAGGAGCACCCAAACAAAATCATTTAAGACATAAAGAATTCCTCCAATAAATCCATGAACAAAACAATAGATATAAACCCTTTATATAATTGACACTTCAGCAAGAGAAAACAATAATATTTTAGTAAAATAAAATAAAACTAAAGGACCAATTTGTCCGAACGTATAGATTTATTATTGATAACTCAATTAGCAACCTTTTCCTTTCTTCTTTTACGAAATAACTGATTCGACGTTATTTATTTTTTGGCAGTTAAGTAAATAGAATACAAGAAAAACATGAGAAAATACTTACTTTAAAACTATTTTTTAGATTAGAAGAAAAAAATATTTTAAACTTGTTATCACACTACATTATGTTTCACTAATATAAAATTTAAGCAAATTAAACAAATGCAAGCAGGTAGGAAGTCATTTGCTAGACATCGAAAACCCACTCAAATGACAATATACAATATCATAGGTGCTTCACAGCTTCAGAAGATGTCAAAAGTGATACTGAGAAAAGCATAAGACCCGGAATCCTGACCCTTTTTTTCTAACTAATCCTGACCCCTTCTTTTTGGTTAAGAATCCCGACTTCTTTACAATTACAAACACATGCCTCTTATTAATTCCAAAAAGAACATAAGCTTGTATTCACTTGAGAAATTGTTAGCATCTTAATCCTTGATCATTAATTTTTAAATATACAAAGACAATTATATTGAAAACCATGCCTCTAGTGCAGAAAGTGTAAAACCACTTCATAAACTGTTTCTTTTGATGAATTGAATTGAATATGCAAACCTGTGCAGAGAACGCGAAAGAGTTTTCTATTTTGTGCTGCTGTCTTTAGAACTTCTAGCACCACTCTAGAGAAACCATGCACCAAAATGGTACAGCCATCAAAAATAAAATCTTGACTAAGCATTGCAATGATTCTGCGAGCCTGCAACATCATTTAGTTCAGTTAAGAGTTTGTGTGCATATATAATGTCCTCGTGGATGATAAGTGTCAGTCATTCAACAATTTGATCCTTGAAATAATTAGTTTGAAGACCTTATAAGATATCTCCCCAAACTTCTCTGCACGTTCAAGGAGTCGAGACTTGGCTGAATTGAAGTCCTCGTATTCCAATGCTGAAGTTCTTGTTACATAACGCATGAACAGATCACAGCCAGCTGTCAAAGAGATTGAGGTTGTGTCCCAAGACTGGAATAAGCAGAGTTATTCGCAAAACATTAGCACATTACAACTGCTTTTACAGTTGACCGACATACTGGTCAATTGATGTCAACTAATTTCGCATTATAACTATTTATAAAAATAAAAAATAACAACAACAACAATAATAATAAAAGAACATCAAACTACATTCTACATATATATATGACTGCAAAAATTCATAAAACTAAAAGAATAATTGCAACGGCTAGGATATACATACTCTATCTATCTCAATTCTCATAACATGCCTGTAATCCCATGTATACAAAACAAAACAAAATGAAGGAAACAAGACTGAACTTGTCGTTGGCAATTCAGGACTTCAAGATAATTAATGATTTAAGCTACAATATACATAACCCCGCCCCTCCACCAAATATTTTTTGGTTCCGTCCCTGCAAGGCTTGTTCCTTGGTTCAATAGATGACAATCTTATTCAGAACTATACGCCATCATCATCATGCAATCATTTCCTTTAACTTCATTCTACCCTAATATAGATTTTTTATTTCTAATCAGGAAAAGAAAAAAAAAAAGACTTCATACCAATTTAAAACAACTGGCTGATTCCCATATTTCCGTCCCTCTCCCTTCCCTTTCAAATTGTTTGATTCATTAACAATTTTGTAAATTATATATATATATATACAAGAAGTTCAATCTGTGTTTAAAACAAATAAGATGCTAGACAGTCAACCATTAAACAAACTATAAAAGTGCAAAAAAGGAAAAGGGAAGGTATAAATGGTATACTAGAAATCAGCCAAATTAGCTCCCAGGGGCAACGACAGATCAACACCAAAGTCTGCTACCTCAAAATCAACAACTGTGAGCGCGTTGCTAATACTATTCAAACACAAGATGAACATTCCAATCTTTTTTTTTATCCCATATCTAGGGAAACCGAAGATTCAAATCCTAGATGGAGCAAATAATGTAGATAATTATTAACTGGGCGACCAAGAAACTCCTTGTTAATCTTTAGCATCTCCATAAATGATTAGCTGAAGTAATTAGCTCACGCACATAGGTTGCTCAATTGAGGGAAAGTACAAAACTAAGAGAGACATAAGTTGGGAAAACTGAGTAGATAAGCACGAGGCCACAACTTGGTGGACTAACTGAATCTCGGACCATCATGATTCATGGGTTAAAATGCACATTCAGGTGCAAAATTACAAATTTTAAAAAGAACCATAAGAGGGTAAGACCACATCCAATTTCCTCTCTCAGCAACATTGATAATGGTCACTAAGCATTCAACCATGTCACATCCTATTTCACACCTAAAAACATATTCTGACCAACTAAAAAAATGAGTAGACCAAAGTCTATCTTAATCAACCATAATTAAGGGATGTAGTTTAGGTCATGTAATATCAGACCATCTGAGCAGTGAGCAGAAAGTCTACTATTACCTGAACAAATAAAAAACTAACTATTGCTAGAAAAAAATGGCATACAATATCAATTAAGAAAAACTGAGATTTGTAGTAAATTTTAAATGCTACGATTATGAATTTATGACATCCTTGAGCGTTTGCAAGAAAAAGACTAACTTTTAAAGATACAAGAATAAGAATAAACTTTTAATGTTTAAATTTCACAAGCACAAATTGAAGACATAAATCAGTGAATCCACAACAAAGCTACCAGAATCAGTTTGCAATTTCTACAAACTCAAAATGAGTTTGATTTATCAAGGCACAAGTGAAACTCATTTGTTCATATTGCTTTGCAAACTAAGTAGTGAATATTTTTATCTACTCAATTGCCAAGCAAAAAAATATAAGTTTATTAAGCAACTGATAAGGAAGCCATAAATTTCAATTTATGTTGACAGAGTTTCACTCTCAGGGTCAGCACATAAATTTTTTTATGGGCTTCATATTACGCATATCTGAGATTTGTGAAGTAAAAAATGAGAAACTATGCCCCATGGGATTGCAATAGAGGTAATAACTCTGCCATACTTTACTATTCTCCGAGCCCCAATTTTAAAGCCTTCTGAACAAAAGAATTGTCTGACTAATTTCAAACCGGGAATGAATATAAATTCATTAGATACCTTGAGAGAATCGGAAGCTTTTTTTAGCTCAATCTCGAGCTCCATCATGGTGGTAGCCTCACTGGACCTAATAACAGAAGCCAAAGCCTTAATCGCCGCAACAGCCTCGGCCAGATCAGGCTGTTTTCGCCAGTTATTGAACTCGTCAATCACGCTGAAGGGCTTGCCAGAATCGCTCAACCTCAACGAATTTTCGGACGAAACGTCGTCGAGTTCGCTGCCGACGGCCGCCTGGGCCTGGGAAAGCCAGTCGCTGGTGACGACGCCGTGGTGAGCGGCTCTAGTCTGGTAATAGCCGGAGATGTTAGGGTTAGGGTTTTGGAGGGTTTCAGCCATGGAAGAAGCGGGGGAAGTCGAAGAGAGGAGACGGCTCTCTGGTTTAGAAACGGCGTCGTCCAGATGTTGTTGTTCGTGTTTGTCGAGAATGAAGGAAGCTGATCTCCACCACATTTATTTGCCAATGTCTAGTACTGGTTGTAATTGTAATTGTAATACTAGGAGTAGAAAGAAAGAAAGAAAGAATTTCCGGCGCGATTTGGTAGATTCCGATGCTTAATTATTCCCAATGCTACTAGTAACTCCGTATATTTTTGGGTTAGTACTCATGTTTTCGATTGTCAAAATAATAATTAAATTATTCTAACTCTTAAAAATTCTATTAACTTAAAGAGTACTTCTAGCTGGGCCGGGCTTTTTCGACCGGGGTAGTAACCGGTCAGATTTTTTTTTATTTTTTTTTTTGTTTTTGATTATAAAATAATTTATTAGAACTAAAATTTTTATAAAATGCTGTGATTTAGGTGTCATTTGAATACACGTAAAAAACAATTGTACAGACTATATAACCCTATTTTTTTTATTAATTCTACTATCCGTTTGTGCTGAATTTTAGTGCATTATTGATTTAACTAGAGCCCTAAATATGGATTTTATAATTACGTCTATCACGAATTGATAACATAACAACCACATTTTGCTAAAAAAATACAATTAATTGATAATTACGTCTATCACGATTTGATAACATAACAACCACATGTCGCTGCAATGACATCAATTTTTTAACGTGACATTATTAATTAGACGTAATAAAAAAATTAAAAAGACAATTTTCAAAGTGAAAATTAAAATTAAAATTCAGGCTATTAATTCGCCTTAACTAAATAATTTAATTTAACCATGTAAGTTATGCGGGCCTAAATCATCATAATTGTTTGTCTAGCTAACTAACTGATCTTAACACCCACCCGAAAACAGAGAGTGGAATTAATTGTATTTAGATTGCATGCATGTCTGCGAGTGATTGTTGCTTTGCTTTCAACCCCATTTGTGTAAAGTAATAATCCCTTCGTTCTTAAAAGATTGTCGTTTTAAAAAGAAAAAAAAATTATTCTAAAATATTTGTCGTTTACAATTTTTTAGGAGAATAAATTATTTACTTTCCTATATTATCCCTGACTTCTCTCATTGTTTCAAGAAATTTTCTCACTTGTATTAATAATTTTCAATTTCCCATAAAAGGGTAGTAATGGAATTTCAAATAAATTTTAATTATTAAATAGTACTCCCTCGGTTCCCTTTTATCAGTCATTGGAGACCAATACACAATTATTAAGAAAAGTAATAATATTACATTGTGAAGTGTAAAATTAAACTCAAATGACTAAAGTGATCTTTTTTTACTCTTTAGTTTCACATTCTCCAACAACAATTTAAAGAGGAAAAAGAAAACTCAATGTCAGATCTTTCTCAAAACCCAATGTCCCACATTGATAAATCTACCCCAAAAATCCCCCCTACTTTCTCAATTGTGACGACATTCTTCTCTTGCCAAGCTCACCTTTTGGTCTTTTGTGTTCTTGAACATGATCTTTGTTTTCTTTAGATCACCATCTTCATCCTCCTTATTGCCTTCAGATCTCTCTTGTTGTTCTCTTAGAAATCAGAACACATGGGTTTTTCCAGCACCACCCTTTTTGTTCCTCGCCAACACGCCGGCAATGAAAATCGCCGACATCCTCCCTGGAGCAGCCAAAAAAAACCTATGTGTTCAGGAGTAGGAAAAAACCCATACAGTGGGGGATTCGGGTTGTTTGTGTAAGGAAGTGTGAAGGAGGAGGAAGATAAGAGAAATTGGGAACGTAAGTTGAAATTAAATAGGAGTATGAAGATGAGATAGTTTAGGGGTAAGTTAGGAAGATAAGAGAAAATTTCTCCTAAAAATTTGCAAACGATACTTAATTAGGAATCAGTTTTTTTCTCTAAAGCCACACTTAATATGGAACCGAGGGAGTAGTATTAAATGACTGTGACGCCCCCAAAATTAGGTATACATCACCCATCTTGAGTCGCCACTTACATGGTAAGATACGAATTTAAATACAACTTATTAACATAAGCGTAGGTATGCAATACGACATAAATCTGTGAGTTTAAATACAAATATCGCTCTACTAGATATTATACAAACTCAAACAAAAAGTCCTCATTACGATTATTATCACACTATTTTACGTAATAGTGAGGACTACTAATCTTATCTTCAGGACCATCACTCGTTTCCCAGACTCGTCGTCCAAATATATTATCATTTCAAGAGAAACAGTGAAAGAAAAGGGTGAGCTCAACTAGCCCAAGAAGAAATATTATGACTAAGATAATGCGAATAAATTATCAATAGTCTTGAATAATGTTAAACCGATAAAATACAATAAACAAACAGGTTTAATCTGCAATGGAATATCTGATCCATCGAAAGAGTCAAGTAGAAAATAAAGTCTACTATCTTTTAGGTTTTAAAAGGTTTTTCATCATTGTTATAGCCGAGACTCGCCTTTAATAAATATTCCACATCATCGAATCACCCCGCACTCTACGGCCAAGGATATTCTTTAGTATCACGACCACATTATTATTCATGCACTACGGGCCAAGAATATTTGTATATTCATTAATGGTCATGATCATGCCAACAATCGTCCATCAATGCACTACTGACCAATCGAGGATTTTTATCACATCATTTGTAACATTACGGCCATGATTACAAATCGAATAGTCTCTCGTCATAATCATACCAAGTCCATCTATGCACTACTGTGCCACGATGACTTTCAAAAAATATATAAACATGAGGATGATGACAATGATATAAGAATTGATAAAACAAGTTCAAGAATTATTTTATCCGTGAATTATTAACGTCCAAATTATCAACACGATACTATTTTGTAGAGTAAAATTCAAGAATGATCGGAAGAATATTTCCATGAAAAGATCTTTGGATGAAACGCAAATATCAAGGATATTCTACTAATTTCATGGAGTATAGAAGTCAAAGTTTTAACCAATTTGGGTATAATAAAGAATGGAATAACAAAAGAAATCACCATACATGCGATAAACCGCATGCATGCATGAGTTATTCCAATGTAATAATAAATAACGGAACCGTGTCGTGAAATTCACATCGGCAGGATGTTCCAACCAGAATAATAAAGATGGAACCAGATCCGGTGTAAACACATGAGATAGGATATCCCAATGAGAATAATAAAAAGCGGAACCGTGTCCTGTGTAAAACACTGTGCATGTGATGTTCCAATGTAATAATAAAGATTTTAACCGAGTCCTGTTGTAAACACACGCATGGATGTTCCAATGAATAATAATAAAGATTTTAACCGAGTCCTGTAAAACACAGATGTGGATGTTCCAATGAATAATAGAAGAATGTCACCAAGTATAGGGTAAATCACATCTGAGTTATTCCAATGTAGATAAATAAGCAATGGAATAACAACAGTTCTCTTCGTGAATAAGAAAGAATAACACCCTTACTTTTTTTGGTAGGAGATTGAATACTGCAAAGAGTGTAGTAACAAAATACTCTTCTTCTTTCTCTCTTATTCTTTCTATACTTTCTCTCTATAAGCTTGAATGAATTCGTGAAAAATAATGAAGCCCTAGGCCTCTATTTATAGAAGATTTCTAGCTTAAGCACTGCCGCCGTGTGAAAAAGGCAGTGGCTTGACGAATTGGTTTGACCTTTGTAATGTGAAACGACAAGTGGTTCGGCGCTTGTAATGTGAAATGACAAGTGGTTCGACGTCTGGTAAAGGTAATTACTATCGATTTAAGGTAAATACTATCGACGAAGGTAAATACTATTCACAAGGGTAATTACTATCGATGAAGGTAAATACTATTCACAAGGGTAATTATTATTGACGAAGGTAAATACTATTCACAAGGGTAATTACTATCGACGAAGGTAAATACTATTCACAAGGGTAATTACTATCAATGATGAAGAGACTCTTAGATGATGACATATGGCCCCCCATAAAATAATCAAACTTACCACAAATCATAACACATATTTAATCTTTCAATAATTATTAATCATTTATAACTCATGTCGTCTCAATTATTGATTTAATACTATAACATATTATATGAGATGATCTTTGTGACAATAATTGAATCAATAATATAAGAGATATGATGCGTGAATTCTCGTAGTGATAATTGAAAGCATAAGCGAATGACTTCTCACGTAAAGATCAATAATCAATACTGCAGTGTCTACTACGCAACCACGCCAGATTCTTGTACTTTTTACCACCGGGTAGTTCAACAGTTTTAATGGTAAAACCTCCGTAGTTATTTTTATAAAAATATTTTTGTCGTTTTCTCGATCCGACAATAATGTTGTGGGGTCCACCAATGATTGAGCCATCAGACAAATATTCCCTAACAAAAAGAATATTCCCCACCAAACGAATATTTTATAACAACTTGCATACTTTGCAAAATTTATAAATATTACCCACAACTATAACATTATATCAAATTTATTCCATAATATTCAAAAATAATATTTATAGAAAAATTCATCTTTATTTATAAAAGCTCAGGTCTTACTGACCTCCCTTCTTATGAAATTTACCCTCGAAATTAGAGATGCGATACTGGTATGTCGAAGAGGTAAGGATACCTTGATTTCATTTCGATTCTAACTCCCAAGTCATTTCCTCAACATCGTGGTTCCTCCATAAAACTTTGACTTGAGGTATAACCTTGGGCGTAGAATATGTTCTTTCTTATCCAAAATTTGAACAGAACCTCTTCATACGTCCAAATCTTCCGCTATTTCGTCCTGTTTAACTCAATAATATGGTTCGGGTCTTTCACATATTTACGTAACATAGATATGTGAAAAGCGTTATGAACACGAGACATATTTGGCGAGAAAGCGAGTCTATAGGCCACAGCCCTACTCGATCGAGGATTAAAATGGACCAGATGAATCGAGGATTAAGTTTTCCTCCTTCCAAATCTTGTAACTCCTTTCCATGGAAGCAACTCTTAACAACACATGATCTCCTATATCAATTCCACGTCCTTTCGATGAAGATCAGCATAACTCTTTTATCGATTTTGTGAGGTTTTTATACGTTGTCGGATCATTTGAATCTTTTCCGTAGTCATACGTACTCAACTCCGGTCCCAACAACGTTGCTTCACCCACCTCATCCCAGCATACTGGAGAACGACACTTTCTTCCATACAATGCTTCGAATGGAGCCATGCCAATACTTGCTTGATAAGCATTTGTTGTAGGAAAACTCCACCAATGGTAAGAACTTGTCCCAACTCCCTTGAAATCAAGGACACGAGTCTTAATAGATCTTCAAGAGTTTTGAATAGTCCTCTCCGATTGTCCGTCCGTCTCGAGGATGATATCTTAGAAACTAAATCGTGAAGTCTGCGCCCATAGCTTTTTGCAAACTAACCCAAAATCGTGAAGTGAATCTTGGGTCTCGATCGAAACTATGGATACCGCAGGCGTACCATGCGATCTTACAATCTCGTTTATGTATATCTGAAAGAAGACGTTCAAGTGTATAAGTTTCAGATCGGTAAGAAATGAAAGCGGACTTGGTCAATCTATCAACAATGACCCAAATCGCATCAATGCCTTGAGAAACCTTAGGAAGACCGTAACGAAATCCATGGTAATGTGCTCCCACTTCCATTCTCGGAATTTCAAGTGGTTCTGATGGACCTTTTGGTACTTGATGCTCCGCTTTAACTCGTTGACAAGTTAGACACCTTGAGATAAACAAATATATCTCTCTCTTCATATTGCTCCACCAAAATGTATATTTAATATCATGATACATTTGGTACTCCCAGATGGATTGCAAATGGTGTGTTGTGCGCCTCCATCATGATATTATACTTTAAATCGTGGTCGTAGGAACACAAAGTCCGGAGTTGACTCAAGTATTCCTTCTTCATCGATTCTTGCTTCCCAAGATAAAGACCTTCTTGCACTTTCTTCCTCATACGCATCGACTCTCCTGTGTCCAGAACAGCAAGCGACTTTAACTTTATCAATTAAAGTCTGGTTCTCTTCATATACTACATTTGTCATCACACGCGTCCCCGAGTCTTTAATTCTATCTCCATCCTTTGCAAGTCACACAAATGGGCCTTTATGCGTTGACAATATCGCACTTGTTGCTTGCATATGATTTCCTACTCAATGCGTCATTACCACGTTTGCTTTTCCAGATGGTATTGGATGGTATGATCATAATCTTTCAATAGTTCAAGCCAACGTCGTTGTCGCATGTTGAGTTCCTTTTTTGAGTGAAGAAATATTTGAGGCTTTTTATGATCCGTAAAGATCTCCACTTTCTCCCATACAAGTAATGCCTCCACATTTTAAGTCAGAAAGATAATAAATGCTAACTCTAGATCATGAGTAGGATAATTCCTCTCATATTCTTTGAGTTGTCGCGAGGCATAAAGCTATAACTTTTCCATGTTGCATAAGAACACATCCCACCCCTTTGCTTCAAGCATCACCGTAGATGACAAATCCTCCGAGCCGGATGGTATTGTCGAACAGTCTTTGAAATAAGTCTCCTCTTGAGTTCTTGAAAACTCTTCTCACATTCTTCGCTCCCAACCGAACTTTGTATCTTCCGAGTCACCGAATTTGAGTCGATGGAATAGCGATTCGAGAAAATCCTTCCACGAATCTCCGATAATAACCAAATTTAAACCGAGAAAGCTACGTATTTTGGCCATCGATTTAGGTTGTTCCCGACTTTGAATAGCTTCAATCTTTCTTTGGGTCAACAGATATTCCATGACTTGATACCACGTGCCCAAGGAATGCTACTTCTTCAAGCCAAAACTCGCATTTCTTCAACTTGGCATAAAGCTTATATTCACGAAGCTTTTGGAGTGTCAGCCTCAAGTGTTGCTCATGATCTTCACGGCTTTTGGAATAAATAAGGATGTCATCAATAAAGACGACCACAAAGTGATCTAAATATTCCTTGAATACTCGGTTCATCATATCCATGAAGGCAGCAGGAGCATTAGTCAATCCAAAGGACATGACTAGGAATTCATAATGCCCGTCACTCGAGTTACGAAAAGTCGCTTTGGAATGTCGTGGTTCTAATCTTCAATTGGTGATATCCTAACGAAGATCAATCTTTGAAAAGAATTTGGCTCCTTGCAATCGGGTCAAACAGTCATCAATACGCGGCAATGGATACCTATTTTTGATGGTGACATGATTCAACTCCCGATAATCAATACAAAGTCGCGTACTCCCATCTTTCTTCTTCTTCACGAATAAACGAGGAGCACCCCAAGGAGAAGTACTAGGACGAATAAAGCCAATGTCTAACAATTCCTGCGGTTGGGTCTTTAACTCCTCGAAGTTCAATAGAGCCATTCGATCACGGGGCTTTGGAAATAGGTTTTATCTGGGGTTCAAGTCGATACAAAATTCAATTTCACGCTCGGGGTAGGCCGTAAGTTCTTCTGGGAATACGTCGGAAATTTATTAACAATAGGAATATCGTTTAAAACCGCGTATTTTTATTTAAATCGTGACATGAGCTAAGAAAGCTTGACATCCGCTTTTCAATAAACGAATAGCTTTATGGCTTGAGATGACCGTGATTGATTTTAATGGTTTGGTCGTTTGAATTAGCATAATAGGTTGATTAGGAATATGAAAGCTAACAACCTTACGAAAACAATCAATTTTTGCATGATAAGTAGTTAACCAATCAATCCCTGAATCACGTCAAATGCAAGTATTTTTAATGAAATAAGATCGACAGTAATGTGAGGTACCGATTTGAACCAAACAAGACTTATAAACAGTTGGATGTAATGAAGGTTTCTCCCAACGGAGTTTCCACAGATAAGTCAAAGTCTAATTTCTCCTGAGTCAAATTTAATCGATGAGCCGCAAGTAGGAGAAATAAAAGAATGGGTAGAACCCAGATCAAATAAAGTATAGACTTCATTAGAATTTATGATAAGCTTACCCGTGATGACCTCATTCGGATTCCTTGCTCTTTGGGAGGTCACAACAAATGCTCTCCCTCAGACTACTGGCTTTGATTTTTACGGGATGGCCTTTGGTGCTTCCATCCTAGTGAATTTGTCTTCTATGGCGACAAAATCGAGCTAAGTGACCTTCTCTTCCACAATTATAACATGCTTTTGACTCGGCAGATGACGCAGATTTGACCGATGTGTCCCTCTCCGCATTTGAAGCATATGGTAGGTGGTCTTTCTCCTTCCTTAACAATGGGTCTTTGGTCTTGACGTCTTTCCATCATTGTTGAATCTCCTTTTCTTGAAATGTCCATTCTTATTGTTTTGGCCGATTACCACCGGTGGTTACCATATCTGCCCGTTGATTCCCTCCACGCTTGTTGTCACCGCCTCGATGACTATTCTCATTTGGTATTATAATTTTTGTTTACCGCTTCTTTTAGTTATACGTTGACTCATTATCGCGCTCCACTAATCGAGCCCTATTTACAACATCCCGAATACAAACACGCTTTATGAGAAATAAGATGTTGACGTATCTCCGCTTCAAACCTCTTAAAACATTCACGCCATTCTCTCTTCATTATCCACCAAGTGGGACGCAAACCGTGATAACTCCGCAAATTTTGACTCGTATTGCGACACGGTCGTATTGTTTTGTTCCAACTTGATAAACTCCACCTCCTTCGTGTGGCGAATACTTTCGGGAAAGTATTTGTCGTTGAAACGACTCTGGAACTTCTCCCAAGATATTTTCAAGATAAATTGGTTGAGTACGCGTTTCTGGATTCCCACCAAGAATCCGCCTCTCGCAACATAAAGGCGTGCAAAGGAAACCTTTGCTCTCTGAGCATCCCAAGACATCAAATATCTTGGTAATCTGCTTTATCCATGCTTCCGCCGAAGTGGTTTTGGCTCTCCTTAAACTCCGGTGGTCCCAGCTCCTTAAATTGTTTAGCGGTGACCGCCAGAGAGTTTTCCGTGTTTCCACCTACGTTTTGGGCCGAGTCGCTCTCCTTTCTTTGCCGCATAAATTGCATAAAGCCTCCGAACATTTGATCATTTGTCATTTGGTCGGTGTTGTTGTTTTACGTATGAGGATTGTCGCCTTCCCGATGCATTATTATCCTCGATTATTGATATGTGGTGAATCAACGATCACCGCGCTCCATTGCTATTCTCAACATTCTCGGATGTCATTTTCGACATCGCCATAAAACAAAAGGTTAATTGACATGTAACAAATTATCCTTATCTTCCGACCAATCAATAAAATAAAGACATAAACTTAGGTAGGTCATACTAGCGAAGGTATTCCCTGCCTCTCCTCCTAGTACTATTCTCACATTTTAGCCGTGGATCACATCCTAAGCTCGATACTAACCGTGACGCCCCAAAATTAGGTATACATCACCCATCTTGAGTCGCCACTTACATGGTGCAAATTTAAATACAACTTATTAACATAACTGTAAGTATACAATACGACATAAACCGCATGAGTTTAAATACAAATATCGCTCTACTAGATATTATACAAACTCAAACAAAAAGTCCTCATTACGATTATTATCACACTATTTTACGAATAGTGAGGACTACTAATGCTATCTTCAGACCATCACTCGCTTCCCAGACTCGTCCCAATTATATTATCATTTCAAGAGAAAAAAGGAAGAAAGGGTGAGCTCAACTAGCCCAAGAAGAAATATTATGACTAAGATAATGCGAATAAATTATCAATAGTCTTCAATAATGTTAAACCGATAAAATACAATAGATGACCAGGTTTAAGCTGCGGTGAATATCTGATCCATTGAAAGAGTCAAGTAGAAAATAAAGTCTACTATCTTTTAGGTTTTAAAAGGTTTTTCATCATCATTATAAATGAGACTCAAAACTTAATAAATATTCCACATCATCGAATCACCCCTTTTCACTACCAAGGATATTCTTTAGTATCACGACCACAATTATTCATGCACTACTGCCAAGAATATTTGTGTATTCATTAATGGTCATGATCATGCCAACAATCGTCCATCAATGCACTACTGACCAATCGAGGATTTTTATCACATCATTTGTAACATTACGGTCATGATTACAATCGAATAGTCTCTCGGTCATAATCATACCAAGTCCATCTATGCACTACAGCCACGTATGACTTTCAAAAAAATATAAACATGAGGATGATGACAATGATATAAGAATTCAATAAAACAAGTTCAAGAATTATTTTATCCAGAATTATTAACGTCCAAATTGTCAACACGATATCGCTTTTGTAGAGTAAAATTCAAGAATGATCGTAAGAATATTTCCATGAAAAGATCTTCGATGAAACGCAAATATCAAGGATATTCTACTAATTTCATGGAGTATAGAAGTCAAAGTTTTAACTAACCGGGTATAATAAAGAATGGAATAACAAAGAAATCACCGTAAATGCGATAAACCGCACGATAAAAGTTATTCCAACAGAATAATAAATAACGGAACCGGTCGGTGAAATTCACACCGACAGGATGTTCCAACAGTAATAATAAAGATGGAACCCGGATCCGGTGTAAAACACATGATAGGATATCCCAATGAGAATAATAAAGATTTTAACCAGTCCGGTGTAAAACACACGAGCATGGATGTTCCAACAGAATAATAAAGATTTTAACCGAGTCCGTAAAACACATGCGATGTGGATGTTCCAACGAGAATAATAAAAAAGACGAGAACCAGGTCCTGTTGTAAAACACACGCATGTGATGTTCCAACGTAGAATAATAGAAGAATGTCACCAAGTATAGGGTAAACCGCATATACTGAGTTATTCCAATGTAATAAATAAGCGATGGAATAACAACAGCTTCTCTTCGTGAATAAGAAAGAATAACACCCTTTACTTTTGGTAGGAGATTGAATATTTACTATTAGCGATTAGTAACAAAATACTCTTCTTCTTTCTCTCTTATTCTTTCTATACTTTCTCTCTCTATAGCTTGAATGAATTAAGTGAAAAATAATGAAGCCCTAGCCCTCTATTTATAGAAGATTTCTAGCTTAGCACCACTTAGTGTGAAAAGGGCAAGTGGCTCGACGACCGGTTTGGCCTTTTGTAATGTGAAACGACAAGTGGTTCGGCCGCTGTAATGTGAAATGACAAGTGGTTCGACGTCTGGTAAAGGTAATTACTATCGACGAAGGTAAATACTATGTGAAGGTAAATACTATTCACAAGGGTAATTACTATTGACGAAGGTAAATACTATTCACAAGGGTAATTACTATTGACGAAGGTAAATACTATTCACAAGGGTAATTACTATTGACGAAGGTAAATACTATTCACAAGGGTAATTACTATTGATGAAGAGACTCTTAGATGATGACATATAGAGCCCCCCATAAAATAATCAAACTTACCACAAATCATAACACATATTTAATCTTTCAATAATTATTAATCATTTATAACTTGTCGTCTCAATTATTGATTTAATACTATAACATATTATACAGATGATACTGTGACAATAATTGAATCAATAATATAAGAGATATGATGCAAAGAATTATCAGTAGCGATAATTGAAGCATAACCGAGTGACTTCTCACGTAAGCATCAATAATCAATACCTGTATACTACGCAACCACGCCAGACATCGTACTTTTTTACCACCGTAGTTCAATGCTTTTAACTAGTAAAACCTCCGCCGTTATTTTTATAAAAATATTTTGTCATTTTCTCAATCCGATAATAATGTGGGGTCCACCAATGATTGAGCCATTTATATGCAATATTCCCTAACAAAAAGAATATTCCCTCAATAAACGAATATTTTATAACAACTTGCATACTTTGCAAAATTTATAAATATTACCCACAACTATAACATTATATCAAATTTATTCCATAATATTCAAAAATAATATTTATAGAAAAATTCATCTTTATTTATAAAAGCTGGGGTCTTACAATGACTTTCTTAATTTATGTACAAAAATCTTAAACGACAATCTTTTAAAAACAGAAGAGTACCTCATTAGAGCATTCACAACAGTTTCTCCAATAAACTCTCTATCACCACATTTGAAGAATATATCAATAAATCAGTATCTAACAGTTTCCTTATCCTTATATAATTCTTTATTTTAATCCCTATATATGATTTGACTCCTCAAGGTGAGGGAATCAAAAGAGCGTTCCCTATTTATTGTAAAATGACATTTCACACCCTATTTATTGCGATTTTATGTTGGTTAAAGGATCTTATCTCACTTAATTGCTGATTTGGGTATGCCTATCAAATTCACTCATTTTTATTTTTTTAAATAAAGATTTAGAGAAGAAAGAGAACTATAAAAAATTTAAAAATCAGTCAAATTTTGATTTTGATCATTTTTGTAAAAATATTACTACTAATTATAAATTTTATTATTTTATAATTAAAATAATGTTGTGTTAGTTCTCATAAACACATAATGATCGTTGCACATTTTGATTTCTAACAATATCTATTTTTAAATTAAAATAATTGCAATTTTTAAATTCAAACAACAAGTATTTTTAAATAAAAAATAGTTACAACGTTCAAAATATGATTTGACTGTTGAAACTTTTAAATTTTAAATTTCAAAATTTAATATTTAAGGAATAAAAATAAGGAACATGTTGGGTACATAGTGAAAAAATTGAATCTCTATCCTACAGAATGACCCAATAACACTATAGAATAGGAATATAAATAAGAAAACTGTTGTGAATGTTTTTAGTAGTTACTACAAGGCACGAGCAAGTAGTAGTAGGTTCCAACTTCTCGTTATTAGATGTCATGTCATTGATTACTGCTAACTGGGCAGGGCAATCTTATATGTGTGACAAAGGTAACTTGAAGGAAAAAGGGTTACATGTAATGATTGATGCAAGTACAATACTACATACAAGGAAGAAAGAAGCAATGTGTTTTACTCACGACCACTTATAACATCATCTTATATATAATTCCAAATAGTTTTTTTTTATTTAAATTAATACTGATCAATTTTTTCCCAACCACTCCCATCCTCTTATTCTTCTTTTTTTAATAGTAATATCTTTAATTAATTTTATATTTTAAGTAATGTTTTATATTGTTGGGTTTTGGGCATTCAAAAGAAACGCTTATACAAGGTCCGACTCATTTGATTTATTAGCTTACGAGATTGATTAAATATTTACGTAACTGAGGGTTGGAGAGTTAGAGAGATTGTAGAGAAATAGTTCAAATACTTCAGCCTATACGTCTTCTCACCTCACCTCAATATATCCGTTGGCCCAAAATCTTAAAAACTTATATCACTAATCTCTCCCAATATATATCTAAACATAACTGTTACAAATTATGAATTTGAGCTACGTTCTCGTATCGTAGTTTGGAGACGCCATTTGGTTGCAAAGAACAATCTGTTGGAGAAAGTTTTCCGCACCAAAAGGTGATATCACACTTCAAGAGGTGCGAATTGATACTTTATTTTTGTATAAATATGTCTCTATATGGATCATAGTATTCCTTCATTGATATCAGAGCATGGTTAATTAACGATCTTATGTATGCCATGTATGAAGTTTTATATAAAACTCCATTGATGTATTTTAAAAGTTTGAAAACATAATCAAAATGACTACTTTAACTAGCCATAACTTTTTACTTGATTATCCGATTCATGTGATATTGATATGTATGCGTAGTACACAATGTAAGCTTTCCAACGATATATTATGGGTATAAATCAAACTTATATGGACATAGATATGGCTTCTCAAAATTTCAGTCCCGAAAAGGGTATATCTGAAAATTATAAATTTTGAAGGTTGACGGAGAAGTGCAAGTTTCATTCTCGGACAGAAATATGTGCACTACACCTTCCTCGTGGAAGTTCCTAGAATAGAGTTTGAGCATACCATTAGATTCAGAAGAAGGAGACGATCGACTTGAAAAAAATTATATTGTGAACGAAAGTCGTCAAGGCGACGCATGGACCACACGCGTGCCAGATCGCTGTTGTTGCCACGCGCAGGTGTGCACTGCGAAGGTCTGACCCATTTGGTTTATTAGTCAGCTTATGAGATTGACTAATTATTTATTTAATTGAGAGTTGGAGAGTTAAAGAGATTGTAGAGAAGTGATTCAACTACTTCAGCTTATAAAACTCACGTCTTCCCTCCTCACCCCATTACATCACGATTAATCAATTGGCCCAAAACCCTATAAACTTATATCAATAATCTCTCCAAGTATAGATTTAAACCTAACTGTTACGAATTGTGGATTTGTATCGTAGTTTGAAGACGCCATTGAGTTGTAAATGACAATCTGTTGAAGAAAACTTTCCGCACCAAAATATTATATCACGCTTCAAAAAGTATGAATTAATTTTTTCGTTTTTATATAAATATGTCTCTACATAAATCATATAATTCCTTCATATATTTAAAACTTTTTAAGTTGTAATTTGATACTTACATAATGTTTGTTATGAAAATTATGGCTTGTGACCTAAATTTATTTTTAATAAATGCTATTTTGTCAAAAAATTAACGAATTGAGAGTATCCATAACACAATTATTTTGGATGAGTGTTGATTTTTACACCCATTAATAAAACGAGTATTAATTTGATCACGAAGTAAATAAGCTAACTCATTATGATTCATGAATATCAGAACCAAGCCATTTATCAAAATTTACCATATATATAATGTTTTTAACTTTTAAAAGTATTCAAAATAACTCGAACTGTAGTTGTAATTTTTATTAGTTCTAATGATTTTAAAATATCATTATTTATCTTAATTTGCAAAAGATTATGTGTTAATCTTTTATTTGTGTTGGGTCATGATATTTTCTCCCATTGGGCCGGGTATATTGGGCTTACTCTTTTAATTAATCTATTGGGCCTTCATTATTGAACCATGAAAGTCTTTGAGCCAAATGTCTATTATTTCCATTTTGACTTATAGGACCGGGTCGGTCCAGTGGGTCGATCCTTTGGACATTTTAATATCTATTATTTTGACTTGCAATGATGAAAAAGCATGACGGTTGACTAGAGAACCTGCCATGCATTAATGTGGATGGGATTATAACCGGCCGGCGGTGAGAACAGTGACCAAAAAGCAGTGGATAAACTATATGCAGTCGGTGGATCCCATCAGATCAAGGGGGTGTGTCAGGTAATAGTGGGTGGCACTGTAATCCAGAAAGGGAGGATATAGCTTAGCAAGGAAGTCATCACGAAGAGGTATGTTCTCACACACTTATTCGTTCATAATTAGATATACACAAAAAAGGAGATTTATTATTCTCTCTCTCTCTCTCAATACACTAGGCGATATAGCCTCCATTTTGATAAACCTTGTGAACACGCTTCTCGACTCTCACGCTCGAAGCTATCCCCCGAACCGGAACCGCCGAGCTTGTGGTGTTTATCGTGTTTATCGTGCGAGATCGTATGCGTCTTACGTGATTGGGACGCGGCAGAGGATCTTGGCGTTAACATTGGCGCTAGAAGGAGGGCTTTTTTCAATCACAATTGTTTAACTTACTTCGGAAGATGATGAGGAGTAGAGATGGTACACCAGAAGGGCAGACGATGGCTGTTAGTTCATCACTACCTCGTATTTCAGTAAAGGACCGTCTGGGTCCTTCTAAAAGTGCTCACGAAAGCACGGCCTCTAAACACAACTCAGGAGAACTTCGTCCAAGATCCATGGTGAAGCTTTGACGGAAGTTGGTTTTAAACCACGATAAAGGCGTGATCCCGATCGTGGGCGGATAGAAGGCTCACCACCGGACTCATCGCCAAGTGGTCAAGAAGACAAAGTCGCCAAGTTGGCGAGGATGGCGAGGCGAAGCAGATAAGGCTTTGGAGGTTCTGTTAAAACAAAGGGAAGATATAGCCGAACAGATGCTTCCGGTGGATGAGTTGAGGGACGAAGCATCTAGCCATGTTCATTCCGAAAGACGGAGTAGGCATAAGGAGATACCCCGTCGGAAGGGTAAGGAGCCGGAACATTCTATGCATGTGTCCAGGGATCGTTCTCGCAGTAGGAGGAGATCGAAGAGCAGAACACCCTTGGCCTCGAAGAAGGCACTGATAGTCGTTGGATCATCGTGATCGCGACGATGAATGAAAGAAGGCGAAGAAGCAGGTCGAGAGAAATCGTACCAGAAACCCGAAGGGGAGAGTACCGACACAACCGTTCTCATCATGAGGATGAGATTATACACCCTAGTAGATCAAGAAGTCCCACAAGGGCAGTGGGATCGGCAGGGAGAGGTCGATCCATTCCAAGGCCTAACGTCGCTCAAGAGAAGGAGATCTCATCGCAACCCGAAGGTGTTGATTTTCTGGTAAAGGAGTTGAAAGAACTCCGAAAATAGTTGGCTGAGGTCCAACAGGTGAAGGACACTCTTGGAAAGAAGGCGTCCCCTTTTTCCTCCGATATTCTTAAAGAGAAGCGGATATTACCAAAAGTTGCCTCGTATGGAAAGCTATGATGGGTCCGGAGATCCTTATGACCATAGTCGCGTCGTTTGGCCAAATGGATTACTATGACTTCACCGATGCTTGCCCAAGTGTCACACTTTTGGTCACGACGTTGAGAAAAGACGCAAGACAGTGGATGGGGACTTTACCATCGGATTCGATTTCCTCGTGGACCGAGCTTTGTGATAAGTTCCATGCACGTTTTGGAAGCAACCGAAGAAGGGGAAAGCTTATAGTTCTTTAAGACAGATCCGTGCTTCACCAATGAATCTTTAGGCCAATATGTAAAGAGGTTTAGGAAGCGATCGGTCGTGTGTCCGACCTTAATGATCTCCAAGTCGTTGGTTTATTCCAGAATGGGCTAGATCTGGTTAAGTCGGAGAAATTGGTAAAGAAGTTGATGTTTCACCATCCGAAAAGCCTAGCAGAAGCCTTTGACAAGGCAGAGGGCTATATTGTTGTCGAAGAGGCTATGAATAGTCTGAAAAATCCTTCTTTGGGCCAATTAAAGGAAGTAGAGGTTCCCAAGACTGAGGTTGATCAGAGAAGAGTGGGGGGGTACAACCAAGGGGCAGAAGGTAGTTCGAAGAAGTACAATAACTCGTGGCGGCAAGGTAGCAGTCGTACACCTGTTTCTACCCCGAAGGTTAATAAGGTCTATACCCAATTGAATACGGAGAGGTCGGTAATTTTGGATCAGATCAGAAACCAGCCTTTCTTTGAGCCACCTCGTGATAATTACAGGACAGGACATGGCAACCCTCGTAAATATTGTGGTTATCATCAAGCTGCTGGTCATGACACTAATGAGTGTTGCAATTTAAAGGATTTCGTGGAGAACAAGATTAAAAGCGGTTTGCTGGTTCAGTATGTGGCTGAGAAGGACCGCCGGGATCAGCAGATTATCAATCGTACCGTTCAGACGGTTCAAGCACCACCACCAATACTACCGCCAAGGCAAGTTGTTGATGTAATAACTGGTGTGTCTGTAGGGAAGTTAGTAGGGAAGAAGAGAAAGGCTTATCTTGATTCGGTCGTGTATCGATGACGGATGCTACCCTGAAGATTGACAGACCTTTTCCAGGAACTGTCATATCATTTACGGATGCGGATTATCCTTCGGAGCCCATCGAACCGCATGAAGGGGCATTGGTGATCACAAATAAAGAGTGGGCTCTGGTGGATGTGAAACGCATGATGATAGATAACGGATCTTCTATGGACATTCTTTATGCCCATGCTTATCGAGGATGCATCTCGATGGTCACAAAATGGAGGTCGGACAGAGGCTCCTCTATATGGTTTCTAAGAATCGACCCGATCGGTAGTTGCAGCACTATTGAACTCCCTGTTATCTTTGGCACGGCCCCTCAGTAGGTGGAGATAACGTGTAAGTTTTATGTTGTACATGTGGATTCGGCTTACAACGCCATACCGAAGACCTCGTTGTGACAGCTCTCCAGTCGTGACCTCCATCCCACATTTCAAAATCAAATTCTACTACTGCATGGAGGGAGGAGAGGTGGTGGGTGACTTAGACCGCCCTACGGCAGTGTTATCGAATGTTGTTATTTCATCCTAATGGGGGTCAGAAATGTAAAAAGATGATGGCAATTGAGATCGAACCCTTCACCGAGAGCAATTTCGAACACAGGTGATCCCATTTGGAGGGACGGGAGGAGATTGAGTTGGTCATCTGAAAGCCGGACAAGACAAAGTGAGGATTGGTTCGGTCTACGTAACCTCTTCTGACGAACCTTATGGAACTCTTACGATGTTATGCGAGATATTTTTGCATGGGAGCCACAAGACATGCCGGAGTTAATTAAAGGTTGCCGAAAGCATAAATTAGAGATAGATCCTTCAAGAAGCCGCCCGTCGAGAGAGGAGGATATTTGCTCCAGCGGCGCGAAGATCATCGATGAAGAGGTTGCGAAATTGCTAGTCACCGACTTCATCTACGAGATTGATTACCCGTAATGGATAGCAAATGTGGTGTTGGTGCGTAAGCGAGAATGGAAAGTGGCGGGTTTGCATACTATACCGATCTCAACAAAGCTTGTCAGAAGGACTTTTATCCTCTGCCCATATCGATCAAATTTCATCGATGCCACTTCGGGTATGCATTACTAATTTTATGGATGCTTTTTCAGTTATCATCAAATATCTATGTAAAGAAGACATTCCAAAAGCAAATATTTCATTACACACCGCTCGGCATGCCCTACAAAAAATGACTTTTGGCCTCATAATGCCGGAGCTACCTACCAAAGAATGATGAACTTCATCTTCGATAGGCAAATTTGGGGAGAACATGGAGGTTTATGTAGATGACATGATCGTGAAGAGTATGCAGATTCGTAAGCATTTGGACGACACGGAGGAGTGCTTTCAAACCGCTCGTTATCGTCAAATTGAGACTCAATCCGCCAAATGTACTTTCGGCCTCGGTCGGAAAGTTTCGGGTTATCCGTCATCGGAAGGGCATCGAGGCCAATCCGGAGAAGATCCGAGCCATTCTTGACATGAAGACTCCTCGGTCGTTCAAGGACGCCCAGCGTCGACTGGTAGGATCATGCTTTGAGGAGGTTCGCCGCCAAATCTGCGGAGAGATGCCTTCCTTTCTTTGACACATTGAAGGACCAAAGAATGCGAAGACGCTCAGTGGACTTGAGAGTGTGAAGACGTTTTCCAGGCATAAAGACATATCCGCTTGGCTCCTTTTATTGGTAAAGCCCGCCCCAGTGAGAGACCTTATATTTGTACCTTGCAAAGAAGTTCATTTAGCGGTTGGAGCAGTGTTGGTTCGCGAGATCAGTGGGAAGCAACATCCGGTCTATTATGTCAGCCACGTCCTACGAGATGCTGAAACCAGGTATCCAAACATTGAGAAATTTGCCTTTGCTCTAATAATTGCCAGTAGAAAGCTTCGACAATATTTTCAAGGTCGACTCACGGTCGCTCTACACGATCGACCCATTAAAAAGAAGGTGATGGGCAAGCCAGAGGTCTCGAGGCGGACTAGCGGACATGGATCGAAAGACCAAAATTTTTAAATAAAAAGGAATTTCCTTTATTTATTATTTTGAAATAGTAAGGGTTGATTTTATTAATGTGGATAGTTAAGGGTTAAATACGCAAATATTTCAAAATAAGCAAGTGGTTATAAAATATTCATTATCGCTTGGGAATATTCGTTTGGTCGTGGAATATTCAGATCGCTTTGTCGGGAATATTCGTATTTACTACAAGCAAACCATGTGTGGGCCCATAACTGAAAGCGATATCGGATGAAGAAAACGACAAATATAAGTTGTTTTTAAATAATCTGCAGTAGTTGTTCACAAGTATATCATGTTGGAATACCCGTGGTTAAAACACACTAATACGCGTTGTTGAAAGCAAAACAGACGGTATTGCACCAATTATCGATTCTTACGTAAAGAAGGCACTACTCAATAATGGTTACGATAATTACTGCTCAAAGATTTTATTTTATTGATTCAATAATTGTTTGCGTTGATATTTTATATTCTTTGTTGTTTCAATAATTGTCATTACACAAGATTTTTTCATTATCGAAGCAATAATTCATATTATCCGAATAATATTATTAGATAACATTATTGGCAATGTCTAGAAAGTTCTGCCTCAAGGAGAGGTTTGGTCACCTAATCATGCCAAAGTAGTGAAGAAATTCTTATCGAAAGCCCTCTTTCCCTGAACCGATCGTCAGTTGTCAATATTGTGATTCTCGTAATATTATTTGTGAATAATTAATTATTGATTTATATGATGAGGAAAATATTGATTTTATGTGGATATAGATGGAGAAAATTTTTAAAATGACAATTGTTGAAAATTAATATTTTATCTTTTTCTCGATAAAATAATTCATTTAAATATATTATTTTAATAATATATTATCTGTGATATTTTTACAATGAATGTGGGATATATGAGTATATGAGGAAGAAGAGTATTTTTGTGGCATTAAATGTTTAACACATGTTTTGTGTGTTGGTGGACACAATTATCGATCGAAATTTGATTATAAATTTCAGAAAAATGCCCGTTTGTGGATTTCGGTCAACTTCATTTGAATTTGGAAAACTTTCTTCTGCAAAGTTGTAGAGAATTGAATTTTCTATAAAAACTCATGAGATTCGAATTTTCTGATGAAAAGGCTATTTATTATGAATTATTTAAGTTCAAAGTCTCAAAATAATTAATTTTGGAAGTTTTAATTATGTTTTTAAGAAAACGTTTTCAAATGTTGTTGGCCATCTTTAACATGTGCTTGATGGCTGAGATCAGATTGTCTAGATGGGCGAGAAAATTTATTAAATATATTAATATTATATTAAATTTTCTGCTTTTGGTGTTCTAAAGATTTTCCTATAAATAGGTGCTTAGGTTAGAATTGAAAATCACACCGTAAATCAAGTTTTCTCTCTATATTATCGAGCGTATTCTTGTGAGTATTTTGAGTATACTTTGAGTATTGCTATATTGGTGCAAGTTCAAGTCATAGCCTATATCCTGTTTCAAATTTGAAGATCGATCTTTCGAGTAAGGGATATTATTTTTTCAGAATGATATTATTTCTTCAATATCATTATCTTTGAAATGTTGATCTCAAGTTTTATCAAATTTGGAACTTTGTCATGCTTGGGGTTACTATTCACGAAGTTACTATTCATGAGTTACTATTCACGAAGTTACTATTCACGAGTTACTATTCACGAAGTTACTATTTATGAGTTACTTATTCACGAAGTTACTATTCACGAGTACTATTCATGAAGCGTGAAGATGTTTTTATGAAATTTCTATCTTTTGGTGCTCTGAGTTACTAT
Organism: Panax quinquefolius; assembly: GCA_020205615.1. Classification (NCBI taxonomy): domain Eukaryota; kingdom Viridiplantae; phylum Streptophyta; class Magnoliopsida; order Apiales; family Araliaceae; genus Panax; species Panax quinquefolius. Next base: position 92,397,859 of record CM035165.1, on the reverse strand, counting down.
TCACGATATCTGGACTATTCACGATACTCAAGACTATTCACGATACTTGACTATTCACCTAAAAATAAAATTTCTTCTTTTTGTCCAAAATATCTATTCTGGATATTAACTCAGATTGTATCCATGTTTTGATCATTCTTGAATTTTACACCACTATGATTATTTTTGAGGTATTTTTGGATGTGGATAAAACCAAGTACGAATCCTTAATCCTTAATCCTTGTCATTTTGTTTCACCGGATTCGCTTTTTAAAATATTTTTCATCATCCTCGCCTTAAATGATGATATTATTGAATATCTTTGGCCCGTAGTGCAAAGATGAATGATTTCAAGAATATCTTTGGCCAGTAGTGCAAAGATGAACAAAAGTGTGTTGAGATGAATACGACCGATTGATTAATATCTTTGGCCAGTAGTGCAAAGATGAACAGTGTTTAAATGAACACGACTAATCGATGAATATCTTTGCCTTCAGAAGTGCAAAGATGAATATTTGATTCCGTATGCATATTGATTGATGTTACAGGATAAAATATTGATGATGGACCGTTAAATTCATAGATTATAGTAGATTTCATTCTCTACGTAACTCTTCTACATGAATTATTATTTCCGTCATGTAATATTGATCCGAAACTTGTTGTCTATTGTATTCTATCGATTTTTCCTCGTTGAAGACTAACGATAATTTGATGTATATTATCTTAGTCATAATATTCTTTTATCGGGCTAGTTGAGCTCACCCTTTTCCTTGTTGTTCCATTTTTCTTCTCGTGAGGCGAGAATGTAGCTGAGTACTAGTAGCTGGGGTATGGAATGAAGGTTCTAGAGAGTTGTTTAGTAGTCCTCACCATTTTGTAAAATAATGAATCAATAATTATGATGGGGATTTATTTCATATGTGGATATTGTCTGAAGACAATATTATATTTAAACTCACAAGATATATTGTCGTATTTCACACGACATTCAGTATTATCAAGTTGTAGTTTGCTTCTTGTACCATGTATTCGGCGACTCGTAATGGGTGTTGTGTATACCCTATTTTGGGGGCCACAACTTGGTATCGAGCTTAGGGATATGATCTCCATGCGAGATCGGAAATAAAACTAGGAGGGAGAGACGAGTAAATCCTTCGCTAAGGTGTCCTACCTAAGCTTATTTGTTAGTTGGTCAAGATATAGGGATATTATGTGATATATTGATTTCCTTAATTAACCCTTGTTTTACGACAAGATTTGAGAATGTCGAATGAGAATATTAACAATGGAAATGAGACCGTGGAGATGCTCAGATTTCACCAACGAGGAGAACGCGCAACAGTCGGTAATGTTCCTCCCGTGAACAACACCACCGAAAGCGATGATGATGAACGAGGGATGTTTAGAAGCTTTTTGCGCTTCATGCAAAATCGATTTGGGAGACTCGTGTTCAAAATACGAGGAGGAAATGATAGCAATTCACGAGTGGTCACAACAAGCGCTTCAAAGAGTCGGGACCACCGCACTGGGGAAAGCCGGATCCGATTAAAAGCGAGACGTGGGTCAAACAAATTACCAAGATATTCGATGTTTTGGGATGCACGGAGGAACAGAAAGTTCCATTCGCCACCTTTATGTTCCGTGGCGAGGCATTCATCAGTGGGAATCACGGAAGCGTACCCATCCAAATTGCACTCAAAGATGTCGCGGGAGACGTTTGAAAACAGCTTCAATGACAAGTACTTCCCCGAAAGTATTCGGCTATATATGAAGGAAGTGGAGTTTATTAGACTAGAGCGAATAACACGATTGTCCCAAAGACGAGGCGAAGTTCATGGAGTTATCCAGTGTTCAGACCTCATTTGGTGGAGAATGAGGAAAGTATGACGCGGATGTTTCGAGAGGTTTGAAACCCGACATACGCCAAGATCTCATTTCTCATAAATTTTCTCTATTCAGATGTTGTCAATGTGGCTCAATTGTTAGAACGAGATAACGAGTAATGCTCAACCGAGGACCATAACCGTGATCATACCAAGATAGTAGTCATCGTAATAACGATAACCAACGGAGAAAGAAGAATACGGACAAAGCGCAAACTACTCGTGGTAATCGTGGCCATGAAAATAGAAGAAGCGAGTCGGGAGGAGATTTTAAAAGAGGAGATTCAACAACGACCATGTGAAGACGCCGGTAAAGAGAAGAACTAGTTTTAAGGGAGGAGAACGACCACCTATCGATATGTTACAAATGCGGAAAGAGGGACATATCACCAAAACGCCCACAACAGCTTTAAGGTATGCTATAATTGTGGAAAAGAAGGACATATCGCCGAGATCAGACGATATCGAAACCCAAATTCCAGCAGAATGGTGACTCAAAAGGATGTCCCGTAAAAGTCAAAGTCAACGGCTTCTTGAAGAGCGCTTTGTCGTGACCGGTCAAAATGCAAGAACCCGAACGGTTAAGACGGGTTAGTTAATTATAAATTCTTGCGAAGTTTATACCTTACTAGATACCGGTTCTACCCATTCTTTTATCTCTTTTGCTTCTTGCGCCAACGCTTTGAACTCGACTACGGAGAAATTAGACTTTGACCTATTTATGGAGAATCCGCTAGAGAAACTTTCATTACATCCGTTGTTTAAAATCTTGCTTGATTCAAGTCAGCACTATCACATTACCCGTTAACCTTATTTCTATAGAGATATTTGCTTTTGATGTGATTTTAAGGTTAACTACTCATCATGCCAAATTGATTGCTTTTGTAAGGTCATAGTTTTCATATTCCTAAGCAACCTCGTTATTCAATTCAAGCAATCAAACCATCAGAGTCAAACATTTTCATATCAAGCCATGAAGTCATTCGCTTATTACGGATGTCAAGTTTTCTTAGTCCATGTTATGGATTTGAATAAAGACACGCCGATTTGAATAATATTCCATTGTTATTGATTTTTCCCGACGATTTTTCAAGAATTTCGCTTACTCCCAAAGCTTCGATATTAAATTTTGTATCGACTTTGAACCCTAAGACAAAAACTCATTTCTAAAATCTCATATCGAATGGCTCTATTGAACTTCGTGAGTTAAAATTCAACTATAGAATTTGGTACCGAGCCTTTATCTTGTGACTTCCTTTGTGAATTCACCTGCCGAACTCTCTGTAGGGACGCCATATTCGCGCGATAAGTAAATCGATAGGTGTCATTGTGACGTACTATCCAAGATTGGGATATGAGTCACAAATTGAGAGCAACCTAAGTCAAGAATCGAAATACGTAGCTTTCAGGCTTAGTTGGTTATTATCGAGATTCGTTGAAGGATATTCTCGAATCGCTATTCCGTTAACTTAGTGACTCGAAAAGATACAAAATTCGTATGGAGCGAGGAATGCGAGAAGATTTTCCAAGAGCTCAAGAGGCTTACTCATTTCGCACATATTCTAACCATACCATCTTGGAAAAGTGAACGTGGTAATGACGCGTTGAGTAGAAGATCATATGCGGAACGAAAGTGATGATGTCAAGTATACGACAGAGCCAACTTTAATAGAAAAAGTTAAGATTGCTCAAGCCACCCGATCTGAAATTTGAGTCGATGCGTATGAAGAAGAAAGTACAAGAAGGAGCTATTCCGAAAGCGAGAATTGATGAAGAAGGAATACTTGAGTCCACTCTAGACTTTGTGTTCCTAACGACTCGATTTGAAGTACAAGATTACGATGGAGGCACACAATACACCATTTGCAATCCATCTCTAGAAGTACCAAAATGTATTATGATCTTCAACATACATTTTGGTGGAGCAATACGAAGAGAGAGATTGCAAAGTTTATCTCGATGTGTTTAACTTGCTTAACGTAGTAAGGAGTAGCATCTTGTACCTAAGGGTCCGCTGCAACACTTGAGATTCCGAAATGGAAGTGGGAACACATTACTATGGATTTCGTTACGGGTCTTCCTACGGTTTCTCAAGGCATCAATGCTATTTGGGTTATTGTTGATAGATTAACCAAGTCTCGCTTTCATTTCTTGCCGATACGGAGACTTATTCCTTGAACGCCTTGCTAGATGTACGTGAATGAGATTGTGAGGTTGCATGGCATGCCCAGATCCATAGTTTCGGATCGTGACCCAAGATTCACTTCAAGATTTTGGGTTAGCTTGCAAAAAAGCTATGGGCACGGATTTACGATTCGCTTTAGCATACCATCCTCAAACGGATGGGCAATCGTAAAGGACTACTCAAACTCTTGAAGATATATTAAAACTCAGTGTCCTAAATTTCAAAGGAAGTTGGGATAAGTACTTTCGCCATCGGTGGAATTCTCATACAACAATAGTTATTAAACAAATATAGGCATGGTTCCATTCAAGCATTATATGGACAAAAATGTCGCTCTCCAATATGTTGGGATGAGGTGGGTGAAGCAACATTGTTGGGACCCGAGGAGTTAAGACGTATGATTACCGAAAAGATCCAAATGATTTGACAACGATACAAAACCAAGACAAGATCGACAAAAGAGTTATGCGGATCTTCATCGAAAGGACGTGGAATTTAATGTAGGGGATCATGTATTGTCATGCGAGTTGCTCCACGGAAGGGAGTTACAAGATTTGGGAAGAGGAAAGCTCAATCCACGATTTATCGGCCCATTTCAAATTCTCGACCGAGTAGGAAATGTAGCCTATAGATCTTGCGTTACCTCCGAGTATGTCTCGTGTTCATAATGTGTTTCACATATCCGTATTTCAAATATGTGAAAGACCCGAACCACGTTATAGAAGTTAGAACCCACTTAGATAGATAGCCAAGACTTAACGTATGAAGAGGTACCGCCAAGATTTTGGATAGGAAGGAGCATGTCCTACGCACGAAGGTCATACCACAAGTTAAAGTTTTGTAGAGAAACCATGCTATTGAGAAAATGACCGGGAGTTGGAAACGGAAATGAAAGCGAGGTATTCTCATCTTTTCAAAACACTGTATGACGTCGCGTCAATTTCGAGGACGAAATTTCATAAGGAGGGAGGTTGAAGACCCTAAATTTTTAAATAAAAAGGAATTTCCTTTATTTATTATTTTGAAATAGTAAGGGTTGATTTGATTAATGTGGATAGTTAAGGGTTAAATACGCAAATATTTCAAAATAAGCAAGTGGGTTATAAAATATTCATTATCGCTTGGGAATATTCGTTTCGTCGTGGAATATTCATATCGTCTATTAATATTCAGACGACGCAAGCGCAAATGCATGCGTGGGCCCCATAACTGAAAGCGATTGGATGAAGAAAACGACAAATATAAGTTGTTTTTAAAATAACTACAGTAGTTTGTTACCTCAAGTATCATCATTGAATACCCTATGGTTAAAACACACTAATACGCGTTGTTGAAAGCAAATAGACACCAGTATTGCACCAATTATCGATTCTTACGTAAGAAGGCACTACTTACAATAATGGTTACAGAATTTACCGCTCAAGATTTTATTTTATCGATTCAATAATTGTCGCGTTGATATTTTATATCATTGTTGTTGTTTCAATAATTGTCATTACACAAAGATTTTTCATTATCGAAGCAATAATTCATATTATCCTAATAATATTATTAGATAACATTATTGGTAATGTCTAGAAAGTTCTGTCTAAGGAGAGGTTTGGTCACTTAATCAAGGCTACCAGTAGAAGAAATTTTATCGGAAGCCCTCTTCCTGAACCGACCGGTTGTCAATATTGTGATTCTCGTAATATTATTTGTGAATAATTAATTATTGATTTATATAATGAGGAAAATATTGATTTTATGTGGATATAGATGGAGAAAATTTTAAAATGACAATTGTTGAAAATTAATATTTTATCTTTTTCTCGATAAAATAATTCATTTAAATATATTATTTTAATAATATATTAACGGTGATATTTTTACAATGAATGTGGGATATATGAGTATATGAGGAGGAAGAGTATTTTTGTGGCATTAAATGTTTAACACATGTTTTGTGTGTTGGTGGACACAATTATCGATCGAAATTTGATTATACACAGTAAAATCGTCTGCTTGTGGATTTCGGTCAACTTTTGTTTGGAATTTGGAAAAACTTTCTTCTGCAAAGTTGTAGAGAATTGAATTTTCTATAAAAACTCATGAGATTCGAATTTTCTGATGAAAGGGCTATTTATTATGAATTATTTAAGTTCCGAGAGTCCAAATAATTAATTTTTGGAAGTTTTAATTATGTTTTTTAAAGAAAACGTTTTTCAAATGTTGTTGGCCATCTTTAACATGTGCTTGATGGCTGAGATCAGATTGTCTAGATGGGCGTAGAGAATTTATTAAATATATTAATATTATATTAAATTTTCTCGCTTTTGTTTCTAAAGCATTTTCCTATAAATAGGGTGCTTAGGTTAGAATTGAAAATCACACCGTAAATCAAGTTTTCTCTCTATATTATCGAGTATTCTTGTGAGTATTTTGAGTATACTTTGAGTATTGCTATACGGCAAGTTCAAGTCATAGCCTATATCCTGGTTTTTCATTTAGAAGACTTGATCTTTCGAGGTAAGGATATTATTTTTTTTCAGTAATGATATATTTCTTCAATATCATTATGTCAAAATGTTGATCCAAGTTTTTATCAAATTTGGAACTTTGTCATGTCTGAGTTACTATTCACGAAGTTACTATTCATGAGTTACTATTCACGAAGTTACTATTCATGAGTTACTATTCACGAAGTTACTATTCACGAGTACTATTCATGTAAGCGTGAAGATGTTTTTTGTGAAATTTCTATCTTTTGGTGTCTGAGTTACTATTCACGATATCTAAGACTATTCACGATACGACACTATTCACGATATACTAAAGACTATTCAATTTAAAAATAAAATTTCTTCTTTTGTCCAAAATATCTATTCGATACTAACTCGATTGTATCCATGTTTTGATCATTCTTGAATTTTACACCACTATGATTATTTTTGAGGTATTTTTGGATGTGGATAAAACCAAGTACTTAATCCTTAATCCTTAATCCTCACATTTTGTTTCACCGGATTCGCTTTTTTAAAATATTTTTCATCATCCTCACCTTAAATGATGATATTATTGAATATCTTTGGCCCAGAGTCAGAAAGATGAATGATTTCAAGAATATCTTCGGCCCAGTAGTGCAAAGATGATGAACAGTGTTGAGATGAACATGACCGATTGATTAATATCTTTGCCTCAGAGTGCAAAGATGAACAGTGTTTAAATGAATACGACTTAATCGATGAATATCTTTGGCCTGTAGTGCAAAGATGAATATTTGATTCCGTATGCATATTGATTGATGTTACAGGATAAAATATTGATGATGGACCGTTAAATTCATAGATTATAGAGATTTCATTCTCTACGTAACTCTTTCTATGAATTATTATTTCACTTATGAATATTGATCCGAAACTTGTTGCCTATCAGATTCTATCGATTTTTCCCTCGTTGAAGACTAACGATAATTTGATGTATATTATCTTAGTCATAATATTCTTTTCATCGGGCTAGTTGAGCTCACCCTTTTCCTTGTTGTTCCATTTTTCTTCTCGTGAGGCGAGAATGTAATGAGTACTAGTCGGTATGGAATGAAGGTTCTAGAGAGTTGTTTAGTAGTCCTCACCATTTTTGTAAAATAATGAATCAATAATTATGATGGGGATTTATTTATGTGTGGATATTGTCTGTAAGACAATATTATATTTAAACTCACAAGATATATATTATCGTATTTCACACGACATTTGATTATTGAAGTTGTAGTTTGCTTTTTTGTACCATGTATTTGGCGACTCAGAATGGGTGTTGTGTATACCTATTTTGGGGGCGTCACATGGACTATGGAGTTATCCCAATTTTTTATCGAGTATCATCCCCGAACTGCCATCAAAGGCCAAGCCCTGGCTGACTTTATGGTAGAATGCTCGTTCACCGAAGCGGATGAGTTGCTGTGTTTAATCTTCCGGTCTGCAAAGGCCGCCGTTCTTCAAAGGTCGGTCGCGTGCGGACGCCAGATGCAGATGGATCTCTACGATGATCGTTAGTGGAGCAGGAGTTATTTTAATAAGTCCGGAGGGATTCAAGGTCCAGCAGGCCATCAGATTCGGGTTTAAAGCAACGAACAATGAAGCCGAGTGCGGCGGTGTTAGCAAAGTCCGATTGGCAAAGAGTCTCAAGTCCAACAAATTGATTATCTATAGTGATTCTCGCTTGGTCGTTAAACGAATTGTCGGGAGATTATGAAGCTCGTGGGACCCGAATGATCAAGTATCCGGTCAATTAAGAGACCAACTTCAATATTTCGCTTCGTATGAGTTTCAGAGCATAGAGCGTAATGACAATTCTATTGCCGATGCATTGTCGGAGCTGGCCACTACAGATGCAGATGTTTTTCACGGATTGGTATATTTGGAAGTTTTGCAGCAGCCAAGTGTTCAGCACGAAGCAGTGATGTGTATCGAGCGATCTAACTGTTGGATGACCCCCTACATCGAGTATTTGGCAGATGGCGTCCTTCCTTCTGGATCGAGATCTTTGGCAAAAGAAGATTAAGTACAAGAGCGCCAATTTTAGTCTTATTAATGGGGATCTCTATCGATTGGCATTTTCCTCACCATTGTTGAAATGTTTGGTTCCGTCCGAAGCCGAGTATGCTCTTCGGGAGGTTCATGAAGGTATTTGCGGTGATCATATGACTGCCAAGTCTTTGGCTCATAAAGTACTTCGACAAGGATACTATCGGCCTACAATTTTCAAAGAAGCTACAGAAAGACGCCAAGAAATGTGAAAAATGTCACCATAATAGTCCGGTCCTATTATCACCACCGGAAGAGCTATACTCGATTTTATCTCCTATACCCTTCACCGTCTGGGGTGGATATATTGGACCGATATATTACAAAGCTAAAGGTCAGTTAGCTTCTGGTCCTGAATGCTTATTGATTATATGACTAAGTGGGTAGAGGCAAAACCACTTCTATAATAACTAACATGAGTGCTTAAAAAGTTTATAAAGGAGTCCGTGGTGTTTCGCCGGATCCCTAAGGTGTTGATATCGGACAACTGGACGCCAGCTCGTGGGTTCAAAATTTGAAGAATTTTTGAATGATTTGGGGATTCAGCACAAAGAAGACTTCTGTGGCTCATCCACAGTCGAATGGGCAAGTCGAGGTGACCAACAGGACGCTGTTGAACGGAATCAAGCGTAGATTGGATGAAGCTAAGGGGAGATGGCCAGAAGAATTGCTGAGCGTGCTTTGGGCATACCGAACTACACCAAGGACTACTACGGGGGATTCGCCCTTTCGATTGGCCTATGGTACTGATGCCTTAGTCCCAGTCGAAATCAGATCTCCAAGTCTTCGGGTAAGTCAATTCAAAGAAATCTACAAAGACGAAGGACTGAAAGTTAACTTGGACCTGCTAGACGAAGTCAGAGAGGAAGCTTTGCTCAAATTGGCTGCTTATCAACGAAGGGTGGCCAAACATTACAACAAAGGAGTCAAACTTCGTAGATTCAAAGTAGGAGACTTCGTCCTTAGAGAAGCCGAAGCTTCTACGCCTCAAAACACAGGAAAGTTAATGCCGAACTGGGAAGGACCATATGAAGTAATTGAAGTACCAAAGCCGGGTACTTATCGGTTAAAGGCACTCGATGGTTCCGAGATCAAGAATACTTGGCATGCTGGCAGGCTTCGGAAATATTTTCAATAAAGATTAAGTCAGTTTACCGGAAATCTGTACACGATTGTTCGTTATTAATAAAAGGTCATTTTTTCACTATTGATCCTGGTCCTAATTGTCCTAAGGTCACTACGGTGTAAGGAGGTATGGTAGGACTCGCTGGCCATTCGATGGTAGCCCAAGGTCCTTTTGATCCTATATTGATCTTATCGGGTGTGGTAAGTCAATGGTCACTATCGATCCCGGTCCTATTTGTCCTAAGGTCACTACTGATTGTAAGGAGGTATGGTAGGACTCACCGGCCATTCGATGGTAGCCCAAGGTCCTTTTGATCCTATATTGATCTTATCGTGTGGTAAGTCAATGGTCACTATTGATCCCGGTCCTATTTGTCCTAAGGTCACTATGGTGTAAGGAGGTACGGTAGGACTCGCTGGCCATTCGATGGTAGCCCAAGGTCCTTATGATCCTATATTGATCTTATTAGGGTGGTAAGTCAATGGTCACTATTGATCCTTATATCTTGATCCTTATATCTTGGTCCTTATATACTTGTTATACCCCGAGTGGTAAGCAAGATTCTGATGGTGTAAGGAGGATCAGGCAAATTTGCTTCACATATGAATCGATCTCACTTCTCTGCATCATGAATATATATTACTTTATTTTGTTTAAGTGTTAAGTTCAGTTCATTCAATTCGCTTAAGTTGAATCCTCGTCTCAGAAAATTCAATTCACTTCATTTTTAAATGTTATATGCCATATCTCGATTCACTAGTTGGGTTCAAATTTTATCGATTGATCTTGAATTATTGACAAGAAATTAATCAAAAGCAGTAAGTCATAATCAAGATAATTGAAGATTTATCAATAATATAAAACATTCATTCATTCAAGTCAATCATAAATTAATTACATGAACATAAAAAGCTTAAAGTAGTTAAATTATTACATAGAACAAAAATAGGACAAACATTCAGACACCGCCTTCATCATCGGAGTTGAGCAATGCAGGGTCTAACTGAGTAGCCGATAGCTTTTCTTTTCCTCGCTCTCGGCAATCTTCATACCCCTCTGAATATACCTTCATGATTTCAGCATTAAGTTCATCCGAGTCCCTGTAGTCCGCCTGAATCTGCTTCCGGAGCTCTTCGGTCAGAAGAGGACCTCGTCCCTCAAGATCCTTTATTTTGTGGCGGAGCTTGTGACGTTTGGCTTTATGCCTTTGTGCTTCGCCTTGAACCTTCGCCTCACCTCACTAAGTTGTATGATTGAGCTTCGGTTGGTCAAGAAAACTCCTCATTTTAGCCTTCAGAGTAAGTTTTCTTCAACCAAACCGCACGTTCGTGTCACCAGTTTGTTTGTCAACTCGGCCAGACGCACCCAACCCATCCTCGTGGCCTCTTAACTCGTCATCGATGTCTTCAAATCCATCCTAGCCTTGCGATCTAATTTCGTTTGAAGACCGCTGATGGTATGAAAAGCATCTTCACGACCGGCTTTCTCTCCCAAAGGTCGATTTCAACATATTTATCTCTTGTCTCATGAAATCTTCTTCTACCTTCTCCATTTATGTGTCTCTTGACGCAATGTCGTCAAGACAAAGATTAGCCTCGCATATTTTCAAAATATTCAAGTCAAATGTCCAAATATTCAAAGGAAAACAGAGATATAGAGGAAGAAGAGATTGTTATTTACCTTAGCTAAATAGCTCATCCCTCATCGAGAAGATTTCCGTCAGATGATCACCGAACCGTGGTCGTCGATGTTCAACGAAAAGCTCAAAGAGGTCAAGAGGAAGTTGGCATTGAACTCCGGCCATTGTGGTTTGAGATCCCACAACCTCGGCATGATGTAACTCTCCGACCGAGGGACCGGGTCGTTCGTGGAAAGTCTCGGCCTTTCGTGAGAGAGTGGGGTCGTTCGGGAGGGGTAGGTCTGCGTGTATGGTTTTGGTTGTGGGAGATTTCTTTGGGGTGGGTCCTTTGGGTGTTGAATCAGAAGCAGAACTCGGATGGCTATTGTGACGCGCCCCAAAATTAGGTATACATCACCCATCTTGAGTCGCCACTTACATGGTATGTAATTTAAATACAACTTATTAACATAACTGCTGTGGTACAATACGACATAAATCATGAGTTTAAATACAAATATCGCTCTACTAGATATTATACAAACTCAAACAAAAGTCCTCATTATGATTATTATCACACTATTTTACGTAATAGTGAGGACTACTAATGCTATCTTCAGACCATCACTGCTTCCCCCCACTCGTCTCCCAAATATATTATCATTTCAAGAAGAAACGGTGAAAAGAAAAGGGTGAGCTCAACTAGCCCAAGAAGAAATATTATGACTAAGATAATGCGTAATAAATTATCAATAGTCTTCAATAATGTTAAACCGATAAAATACAATAGAAACTAACCGGTTTAATCATAGCTGGAATATGAATCCATTAAAAGAGTCAAGTAGAAAATAAAAGTCTACTATCTTTTAGGTTTTAAAAGGTTTTTCATCATCAAGTATAAATTTGACTCGGCTTTTAATAAATATTCCACATCATCGAATCACCCTCGCACTACTACCAAGGATATTCTTTTTGTATCACGACCACAATTATTCATGCACTACTTCGCCAAGAATATTTGTGTATTCATTAATGGTCATGATCATGCCAACAATCGGCCCATCAATGCACTACTACCATCGAGGATTTTTTATCACATCATTTGTAACATTACGACCATGATTACACCGAATAGTCTCTCGTCATAATCATACCAAGTCCATCTATGCACTACAGCCACGTATGACTTTCAAAAAATATAAATATGAGGATGATGACAATGATATAAGAATTCAATAAAACAAGTTCAAGAATTATTTTATCCAGAATTATTAACGCCCAAATTGTCAACATGATACAAGCTTGTAGAGTAAAATTCAAGAATGATCGTAAGAATATTTCCATGAAAAGATATCGGATGAAACGCAAATATCAAGGATATTCTACTAATTTCATGGAGTATAGAAGTCAAAGTTTTAACCAACCGGGTATAATAAAGAATGGAATAACAAAAGAAATCACCATGCATGCGATAGACCATGCATGCATGTGTTATTCCAATGTAATAATAAATAACGGAACTGTGTCGTGTGAAATTCACACCGATGTGATGTTCCAATGTAATAATAAAGATGGAACTGATCATCCTGTAAAACACACGAGATAGATATTCCAAATAATAATAAAGATTTTAACCAGTCCCGTGTAAAACACACGCATGTGATGTTCCAACAGTATAATAAAGATTTTACTGTGTCCTGTAAAACACACGCATGTGATGTTCCAATGGAATGATAAAAGATTTTAACCAGTCCTGTAAAAACATGCATGTGATGTTCCAATGTAATAATAGAAGAATGTCACCAAGTATAGGTAAACCACTTATACAAAAGTTATTCCAATGTAATAATAAGCAATGGAATAACAATGCTTCTCTTCATGAATAAGAAAGAATAACACCCCTTACATTTGGTAGGAGATTGAATATCGCAAAGATTGTAAGTAATAAAATACTCTTCTTCTTTCTCTCTTATTCTCTCTATACTTTCTCTCTCTATAGCTTGAATGAATTCGTGAAAATAATGAAGCCCTAGGCCTCTATTTATAGAAGATTTCTAGCTTAAGACCTTAGTGTGAAAAGGCAAGTGGCTCAAGCGAATCGGTTTGACGCTCAGAATGTGAAACGACAAGTGGTTCGACGCTCAGAATGTGAAACGACAAGTGGTTCGACGTCTGCAAAGGTAATAACTATTAACGGTTGGTAAATACTATCGACGGTGGTAAATACTATTCACAAGGGTAATTACTATCGATTTAAGGTAAATACTATTCACAAGGGTAATTACTATCGACGAAGGTAAATACTATTCACAAGGGTAATTACTATCGATTTAAGGTAAATACTATTCACAAGGGTAATTACTATCGATGAAAGGTAAATACTATTCACAAGTGGTAATTACTATTGATGAAGAGACTCTTAGATGATGACATACGAGCCCCCCCATAAAATAATCAAACTTACCACAAATCATAACACATATTTAATCTTTCAATAATTATTAATCATTTATAACTTGTCGCCTCAATTATTGATTTAATACTATAACATATTATATGATGATAATCTTGTGACAATAATTGAATCAATAATATAAGAGATATGATGCAAAGAATTATCAGAGCAATAATTGAAAGCATAACCGAGTGACTTCTCGTAAGATCAATAATCAATACCAGTGTCTGCTACTACGCAACTAATGCCAGCATTATCTTTACTTTACCAAGGTAGTTCAATGCTTTTAATTAAAAACCTCCGCCGTTATTTTTATAAAATATTTTTGTCGCTTTCTCAATCCGACAATAATGTTGTCAGGGGTCCACCAATGATTGAGCCATTATCAGCGAATATTCCCTAACAAAAGAATATTCCCCACCAAACGAATATTTTATAACAACTTGCACTTTTGCAAAATTTATAAATATTACCCACAACTATAACATTATATCAAATTTATTCCATAATATTCAAAATAATATTTATAGAAAAATTCATCTTTATTTATAAAAGTGGGGTCTTACAACCTCCCTTCTTATGAAATTTCGCCTCGAAATTAGGGTACGAATGGTATGTCAAGAGGTAAGGATACCTTGATTTCATTTCGATTCTAACTCCCAAGTCATTTCCTCAACATCGTGGTTCCTCCATAAAACTTTGACTTGAGGTATAACCTTGGAGCGTAGAATATGTTCTTTTTATCCAAAATTTGAACAGAACCTCTTCATACGTCAAATCTTCCGCTATTTCGTCCTGGCTTCTAACTCAATAATATGGTTCGGGTCTTTCACATATTTACGTAATATAGATATGTGAAAAACGCATGAACACGAGACATATTTCACAGTAAAAGTCGAGTCTATAGCCACGCCCTACTCGATCGAGGATTAAAATGGACCGATGAATCGAGGATTAAGTTTTCCTCTCCTTCCAAATCTTGTAACTCCTTTCCATGGAGCAAACTCTAACAACACACGATCTCCTATATCGAATTCCACGCCCTTTCGATGAAGATCGGCAGATAACTCTTTTGTCGATTTTGTGAGGTTTTTATACGTTGTTTGGATCATTTGAATCTTTTCCGTAGTCATACGTACTCAACTCCGGCCCCAACAACGTTGCTTCACCCACCTCATCCCAAAGATACCGGAGAACGACGACACTTTCTTCCATACAATGCTTGAATGGAGCCATGCCAATACTTGCTTGATAATCGTTGTTGTAGGAAAACTCCACCAATGGTAAGAACTTGTCCCAACTCCTTGAAATCAAGGACACGTAGTCTTAATAGATCTTCAAGAGTTTGAATAGTCCTTCCGATCGTCCGTCTGCCCGAGGATGATATGCGCCGAGCTAAATCGTAAGTCTGCGCTCATAGCTTTTTGCAAACTAACCCAAAATCGTGAAGTGAATCTTGGGTCTCGATCGTAAACTATGGATACCGGCATACCATGCGCCTTTACAATCTCGTTTATGTATATACGAAAGCAAGACGTTCAAGTGTATAAGTTTCGACGGTAAGAAATGAGCAGACTTGGTCAATCTATCAACAATGACCCAAATCGCATCAATGCCTTGAAAACCTTAGGAAGACCAAAGAATGAAATCCATGGTAATGTGCTCCCACTTCCATTCCGGAATTTCAAGTGGTTGCAATGGACCTTTTGGTACTTGATGCTCCGCTTTAACTCGCTGACAAGTTAGACACCTCGAGATAAATGGTATTATCTCTCTCTTCATATTGCTTCCACCAAAATGTATGACGAATATCATGATACATTTTGGTACTCCCAAAATGTAAGACCCTAATTTTATGAAATAAAAGTATTCAATTTTTCTATTCAAGAATTGGTTAAATTGATAAAAGTTAAAGTTAAGGTGATATATGAAATTTTTTTCAAAATAAGCAAGGGGGTATAAAGTATTCATTATTGTTTGGGAATATTCGTTTTGGTCGTGGAATATTCTTTCCGTTCGGGAATATTCGTATTTACGGCAAGCAAATGCTGTGGGGGCCCATAACTGAAAAGCGATTGGATGAAGAAAACGACAAATATAAGTTGGTTAAAAATAACGGCGTGTAGTTGTTACCAAGTAAGATCGCTTGGAATACCCGTTGGTTAAAATACAAGAATACGCGCGTCGCACAAAGAAAGACACCAGATTGCACAATATTGTTGAATTATTGATCCTTACGTAAGAAGACACTACTCAATAATTTTCACAAGAAGTTACCGCTCAATATTTTATTTTATTGATTCAATAATTGCTTTGCGTTGATATTTTATATTATTGTTGTTCAATAATTGTCACCGCATTATTATCTCCATTATCGATCAATAATTCATATTATTTGAATAATATTATTAGATAAAGATTATTGGCAATGTCTAGAAAGTTCTCACAAGGAGAGGTTTGGTCACCTAATTGCGCCACCAAGAAGGAGAAATCCTTATCTGAAAGCCCCTCTTCCCTGAACTACTACCGGTTGTTATAAATGTGATTCTCAGTAATATTATTTGTGAATAATTAATTATTGATTCATATGATAAGAAAATATTTATTTGATGTGGATATAAATGATGGATTTATTTATGTGGTTATAAGTGAAGGAATTAATGATGAGGTGTTTTATCAAGATTTGTCGAAATGGAGAACAAAATATGGGATTTTCGTAAAAATTAGTTTATTACTTGATTTTGTAAAATCCATAACTCTTTGTGTATAATTAGTTAAGAGATGAGCCATATATCAAAAGAAAGCCCTAGAAGTAAGCTAATCAGAGAAATTTGAATCACCCAAAAATTCTTTGTAGATATTTCGTGGTGAAATTTTGAATGAAATCGGTCCAAGGACTAATAGTCCAAAAAATCGTTGTTCTTCAGCTATATTATGTGAGTTATAAATTTTGATCCGACCGTTGATCGTTGTAATTTTTGGATATGTTATACATACATAAGTTGAGTATATGTCCACAAATTTTGAACCGTTAAAATGAACGAATGATTTGTTATGAATTTTAAGAGGTGACCGATTCGTAAATTAGGTTTATAATTGATTTTGGTGGAAAATTCTAGAATTGAGTGGGCCCCACTTGTGGTTGGTGAAGAAATGTGCTGAATTTTATTTCAAATGTGGTGGGTGGGAATAAGTAGCAGTAAAGCCATCGTCAGTTAAGTCTTCGCTTGCCACGTCTAACATTTTCCTATAAATAGAGGGCTAAGTTAGAATTGAAAATCACACCGTAAACAAAGTTTTCTTTTCTCTCTAGATTATCGAGTGTAATTTGTGAGTATTTAGATACTTGGTGAGTTGATATTCATCGCTGCAAGTTTTCTTCAAATATATCCGATATCCCGTTAGAAGTCTCGCTTTTTTTGAGGTAAGGGATAGTAAGAGATATTATTTTTTTTGTAATGATATTATTTCTTCAATATCATTACGTGAAATGTCGATCTCAAGTTTTTATCAAATTTGGAACTTTTTCATGCTCTGGGTTACTATTCATGATTACTATTCACGAGTTACTATTCATGAGTTACTATTCACGAGTTACTATTCACGAGTACTATTCATTAAGCGTGAAAATGTTTTTTTGTGGAATTTCTATCTTTTGGTGTTTGAGTTACTATTCACGATACTGCACTATTCACGATACTCAAGACTATTCACTTAATACGCAAGACTATTCAATCTAAAAAATGAAAATTTTTCTTTTCGCCTAAAATATCTATTCGGATACTAGCTTTGATTGTATCCATGTTTTGATCATTCTCAATTTTACACCACTATGATTATTTTTGAGGTATTTTTGACGGATAAAACCAATGCAAAGATGAATGATTTCTCAAGAATATCTTTGGCCCGTAGAAAAAAAAAATTATGAACAGTGTTTAAATGAATACGACTTAACTCGATGAATATCTTTAGCCAAGAAGGCAAAGATGAATTATCGATGAATATCTTTTCTCAGTAGTGCAAAGATGACTTGTTGATGAATATCTTAAATTTCAGTAGTGCAAAGATGAATTATCGATGAATATCTTTTGCTCGTAATGCAAAGATGACCTGTTGTCGAATATCTTTAAATTTCAGAAAGGCAAAGATGAATTATTGATGAATATCTTTGGCTCAGAATGCAAAGATGACCCGTTGTTGAATATCTTTAGCAGAGTAAAAAGATGAACTCTGTTGATGAATATCTTCGCCCGTAGTGCAAAGATGAATTTATTAGTATGATTATGAATGAAACCGTGATTTGGTATAACCATGATCTTTGATGTTTCGTAAAGACAAGTGATGAAAATTATCTTTGTCTTGGATGAGGAAAGGAATTTAGAACTACAATTACGATTATGAAGTTATACACGTGATTGTGGGATGTGAATTGTTGATTGATGTTACAGGGATAAAACATTGTTGGTGGATTTTAAACACGGAGAAGACAATAGACTTTTATAGTCTATTCGACTCTTCTAATGGATCGCTTCATTCCACCGCAACTATGGTTGAAAAGTTTTATCATCTACCATATGTTCTAAATCTCCGATTTATCGATGAAGACTATTGATAATTTATTTATCTTTAGTCATAATATTCTTTATCGAGCTAGTCAGGCTCACCCTTTTGTTTCACAATTCCTTCGTAATAAAAGTGTAGCCGGGTCGAAGGGGATAATGAGGAATAGAGTGGTGGTCTATAGATGTTGAGGGTGAGGTGAATTTAACTTGGAATGGTGTTTTGTCACTATCATACAAGATGTCTAATGACATACAACCTCGTGTTATCATAAGACACGGTTGTGCTCATCCACTTGCACGAGTATATTTACAAGCACTACCTATATAATCTTGGTGTTTGTTTGGAGTATAATACCCAATTAGAGACAAATGAGATAATGATATGTCAAGAGAAGACTCACCATCGGGAAGAATATGATAGTAATCTTCTCGCTTTTCTTTTTGGGTTTATCAATTAACCAAGGATAATTCTGCGGCCATATGATATCTACCATAACCTAAAAGCACGGCCTCCCATGTACGGGTTTCTTTGAGCACTTCCCAAAGTTTCTAATTTCTAAAACAGCTTTTGAATCAGACTTTTTATGTAAGGTGTCATGGTGACGTGTTATCCAAGTTGGTGTCCAGAGTTACATTTGGTATATATTGGTATCCAAACTCACAAAGATATGTGTGTTGTTGATTTTGCACGACAATTGTTGTAATAAAGTTGTAGTTATTTCGCACTCATGTATTTAACGACTTCGGAATAGGTTGGATGGAATGGACCTATTTTGGGGTTGTTACATTTGGTATCGAGCTTAGGATATGATCTCCAAGCGGAGATCGGGAATAGAACTAGAGGGGAGAGATGAGTAAATCCTTCGCTAAATGCGTGTCCTACCTAAGCTTATTTGTTAGTTGGTCGAGTATCGAGATATTATGTGATATGTTAATTTGCTCAATTAACCTTTGTTTTGAAGTCAGATTCTAGAATGATATCCAAATACGTGAGATGAGCAATGGAGAAATCATGATGATGGGGGAGATAGAATCAAATGAAAACAAGGTATTCTCAACTCTTTGAAATACTGTGTACGTAAATTTCGGGGACGAAATTTCATAAGGAGGGAGATTGAAGACCCCAAATTTTATGAAATAAAAGTATTCAATTTTTCTATTCAAGAATTGGTTAAATTGATAAAAGTTAAAGTTAAGGGTGATATATGAAATTTTTTTTCAAAATAAGCAAGGGGTATAAAGTATTCATTATCATTTGGGAATATTCGTTTGGTCGTGGAATATTCTTTCTGCTTTTGGGAATATTCGTGACGACTACAAGCAAATGCCATGTGTGGGCCCCATAACTAAAAGCGATTGGATGAAGAAAACGACAAATATAAGTTGGTTAAAAATAACTAGAAGTTGTTACCAAGTAAGATCGCTGAATACCCTATGGTTAAAATACGAATACGCTGCGTGGTCGCATAAAGAAGAAGACACCAGATTGCACAATATTGTTGAATTATTGATCCTTACGTAAGAAGACACTACTAAATAATTTTCACAAAGAGTTATCGCTCAATATTTTATTTTATTGATTCAATAATTGCTTTGCGTTGATATTTTATATTATCATTGTTCAATAATTGTCACCGCATTATTATCTCCATTATCGATCAATAATTCATATTATTTGAATAATATTATTAGATAGCATTATTGGCAATGTCTAGAAAGTTCACAAGGAGAGGTTTGGTCACCTAATCATGCCAAAAGAAGAGAAATCCTTATCTGAAAGCCCCCTTTCCGGAACTACCGTCATTATAAATGTGATTCTCAATATTATTTGTGAATAATTAATTATCGATTCATATGATAAGAAAATATTTATTTGATGTGGATATAAATGATGGATTTATTTATGTGGTTATAAGTGAAGGAATTAATGATGAGGTGTTTTATCAAGATTTGTCTAAATGGAGAACAAAATATATGGGATTTTCGTAAAAATTAGTTTATTACTTGATTTTGTAAAATCCATAACTCTTTGTGTATAATTAGTTAAGAGATGAGCCATATATCAAAAGAAAGCCCTAGAAGTAAGCTAATCAGAGAAATTTGAATCACCCAAAAATTCTTTGTAGATATTTCGTGGTGAAATTTTGAATGAAATCGTCCAAGGACTAATAGTCCAAAAATCAAGTTGTTCTTCAAATATATTGCGTGAGTTATAAATTTTGATCCGACCGCTGATCGTTGTAATTTTTGGATATGTTATACATACATAAGTTGAGTATATGTCCACAAATTTTGAACCGTTAAAATGAACGAATGATTTGTTATGAATTTTAAGAGGTGACTGATTCGGAAATTAGGTTTATAATTGATTTTGGTGGAAAATTCTAGAATTGAGTGGGCCCCACTTGTGGTTGGTGAAGAAATGTGCTGAATTTTATTTCAAATGTGGTGGGTGGGAATAGTAGCAGTAAAGCCATCAGTTGCAGTGTTTAAGTCTCGCTTTGCCATAAGGCTAACATTTTCCTATAAATAGAGGGCTGTTAGAATTGAAAATCACACCGTAAACAAAGTTTTCTTTTCTCTCTCTAGATTATTGAGTGTAATTTGTGAGTATTTAGATACTTGGTGAGTTGATATTCATCGCTGCAAGTTTCCTTCAAATATTATATCCGATATCCCGTTAAGTGTCGCTTTTCGAGGTAAGGGATAGTAAGAGATATTATTTTTTTTTTAATGATATTATTTCTTCAATATCATTATCGTCAAATGTCGATCCAAGTTTTTATCAAATTTGGAACTTTTTCATGTCGGGGTTACTATTCATGAGTTACTATTCACGAGTTACTATTCATGAGTTACTATTCACGAGTTACTATTCACGAGTACTATTCATGAAGCGTGAAAATGTTTTTTGTGTGGAATTTTTATCTTTTGTGTTTGAGTTACTATTCACGATACTGGCACTATTCACGATACTCTGCACTATTCACGAATCACGGCAAGACTATTCAATTCTAAAAATGAAAATTTTTCTTTTCGCTCTAAAATATCTATTCGGATACTAGCTTTGATTGTATCCATGTTTTGATCATTCTCAATTTTACACCACTATGATTATTTTGAGGTATTTTGGACGTGGATAAAACCAATGCAAAGATGAATGATTTCAAGAATATCTTTGGCCTCAGAAGTGCAAAAGATGAACAGTGTTTAAAATGAATACGACTAACTCGATGAATATCTTTAGCCAAGAAGTGCAAAGATGAATTATTGATGAATATCTTTTTTGCTCAGTAAAAGTAAAGATGACTTGTTGATGAATATCTTAATTAGAAAAAAGATGAATTATTGATGAATATCTTTTGCTCAGAATGCAAAGATGACTTGTTGTTGAATATCTTTAGCTTTCAGAGTGCAAAGATGAATTATTGATGAATATCTTTGCTTGTAATGCAAAGATGACCATTGTTGAATATCTTTAAATTGTAAGTGTAAAGATGAATCTGTTGATGAATATCTTTGGCCCGTGGTGCAAAGATGAATTTATTAGTATGATTATGAATGTGAACCGTGATTTGGTATAACCATGATCTTTGATGTTTCGTAAAAGACAAGTGATGAAAATTATCTTTGTCTTCGATGAGGAAAGGAATTTAGAACTACAATTACGATTATGAAGTTATACACGTGATTGTGGGATGAATTTGTTGATTGATGTTACAGTGGATAAAACATTGTTGGTGGATTTTTAACATGGAGAAGACAATAGACTTTATAGTCTATTCGACTCTTCTAATGGATCGCTTCATTCCACGCGCAACTATGGTTGAAAAGTTTTATCATCTACCATATGTTCTAAATCTCGATTTATTATCGATGAAGACTATTGATAATTTATTTATCTTTAGTCATAATATTCTTTATCGAGCTAGTCAGGCTCACCCTTTGTTTCACAATTCCTTCGTAATAAAAGTGTAAATTCGGTCGAGCGGGGATAAAGAGGAATAGAGTGGTGGTCTATAGATGTTGAGGGTGAGGTGAATTTAACTTGGAATGGTGTTTTGTCACTATCATACAAGATGTCTAATGACATACAACCTCGTGTTATCATAAGACACGGGTTGTGCTCATCCACTTGTCGAGTATATTTACAAGCACTACCTATATAATCTTGGTGTTTGTTTGGAGTATAATACCCAATTAGAGACAAATGGAGATAATGATATGTCAAGAGAAGACTCACCATCGGGAAGAATATGATAGTAATCTTCTCGCTTTTCTTTGGGGTTTATCAAGTTAACCAAGGATAATTTCGGGGCCATATGATATCTACCATAACCTAAAAGCATGGCCTCCCATGTATAAGGGTTTCTCGAGCACTTCCCAAAGTTTCTAATTTCTAAAACAGCTTTTGACTGCATCTTTATGTAAGGTGTCATGGTGACGTGTTATCCAAGTTGGTGTCCGTAGTTACATTTGGTATATATTGGTATCCAAACTCACAAAGATACGTGTTGTTGTATTTTGCACGACAATTGTTGTAATAAAGTTGTAGTTATTTCGCATCATGTATTTAACGACTTTAATAGGTTGGATGGAATGGACCTATTTTGGGGTTGTTACATTTGGTATCGTAGTTTAGGATATGATCTCCATGCGGAGATCGGGAATAGAATCCAGAGGGAGAGATGAGTAAATCCTTCGCTAAAGTGTGTCCTACCTAAGCTTATTTGTGTTGGTCACCATAATATCGAGATATTATGTGATATGTTAATTTGCTCAATTAACCTTTGTTTTCAAGTCGTATTCTAGAATGATATCCTAAATACGTGAGATGAAAGAATGGAGAAATCATGATGACAGGGAGATAGAATCGAAATGAAAACAAGGTATTCTCAACTCTTTGAAATACTGTGCACGTAAATTTCTGGGACGAAATTTCATAAGAGAGGGAGATTGTAAGACCTCGAATTTTATGAAATAAAAGTATTCAATTTTTCTATTCAAGAATTGGTTAAATTGATAAAAGTTAAAGTTAAGGTGATATATGAAATTTTTTTCAAAATAAGCAAGGGGTATAAAGTATTCATTATCGTTTGGGAATATTCGTTTGGTCGTGGAATATTCTTTTCTGTCTTGGGAATATTCGTATTTACCTGCAAGCAGCCATGTGGGCCCCATAACGAAAAGCGATTGGATGAAGAAAACGACAAATATAAGTTGGTTAAAAATAATCTGCAGAAGTTGTTACCAAGTAAGATCGCTGAATACCCTTTATGGTTAAAATACGATGAATACGCGCGTGGTTGCATAAAGAAGATTACCAGATTGCACAATATTGTTGAATTATTGATCCTTACGTAAGAAGACACTACTCAATAATTTTCACAGTAGTTACTGTTCAATATTTTATTTTATTGATTCAATAATTGCTGCGTTGATATTTTATATTATTGTTGTTCAATAATTGTCAACGCACATTATCTCCATTATCGATCAATAATTCATATTATTTGAATAATATTATTAGATAGCATTATTGGCAATGTCTAGAAAGTTCTCATCAAGGAGAGGTTTGGTCACCTAATTGCATGCGCCAAAGAAGGAGAAATCCTTATCTGAAAGCCCCTTTCCCGAACTACCGTCATTATAAATGTGATTCTCAGTAATATTATTTGTGAATAATTAATTATTGATTCATATGATAAGAAAATATTTATTTGATGTGGATATAAATGATGGATTTATTTATGTGGTTATAAGTGAAGGAATTAATGATGAGGTGTTTTATCAAGATTTGTTTAAATGGAGAACAAAATATGGGATTTTCGTAAAAATTAGTTTATTACTTGATTTTGTAAAATCCATAACTCTTTTGTGTATAATTAGTTAAGAGATGAGCCATATATCAAAAGAAAGCCCTAGAAGTAAGCTAACTCAGAAATTTGAATCACCCAAAAATTCTTTGTAGATATTTCGTGGTGAAATTTTGAATGAAATCGTCCAAGGACTAATAGTCCAAAAAATCGTTGTTCTTCACTATATTATGTGAGTTATAAATTTTGATCCGACCGTTGGATCGTTGTAATTTTTGGATATGTTATACATACATAAGTTGAGTATATGTCCACAAATTTTGAACCGTTAAAATGAACGAATGATTTGTTATGAATTTTAAGAGGTGACTGATTCTAAATTAGGTTTATAATTGATTTTGGTGGAAAATTTAGAATTGAGTGGCCCCCACTTGTGGTTGGTGAAGAAATGTGCTGAATTTTATTTCAAATGTGGTGGGTGGGAATAGTAGCAGTAAAGCCATCGTGTTGTTGCAGTTGTTAAGTCTGCTTTCATGCATCTAACATTTTCCTATAAATAGGGCTAAGTTAGAATTGAAAATCACACCGTAAACAAAGTTTTCTCTTTTCTCTCTCTAGATTATTGAGTGTAATTTGTGAGTATTTAGATACTTGGTGAGTTGATATTCATCAAAGCAAGTTTCCTTCAAATCATATCCGATATCCTCGTTAAAGTCTTTATTTTTTTGAGGTAAGGGATAGTAAGAGATATTATTTTTTTTGTAATGATATTATTTCTTCAATATCATTATCTTTGAAATGTTGATCCAAAGTTTTTATCAAATTTGGAACTTTTTCATGCTCGGGTTACTATTCATGAGTTACTATTCACGAGTTACTATTCATGAGTTACTATTCACGAAGTTACTATTCACGAGTACTATTCATGAAGCGTGAAAATGTTTTTTTGGGAATTTCTATCTTTTGGTGTTGAGTTACTATTCACGATACTACAAGACTATTCACGATACTGCACTATTCACGAATCACGGCAAGACTATTCAATCAAAAATGAAAATTTTTCTTTTCGCCTAAAATATCTATTCTCGATACTAGCTTTGATTGTATCCATGTTTTGATCATTCTTGAATTTTACACCACTATGATTATTTTTGAGGTATTTTTGGACGGATAAAACCAATGCAAAGATGAATGATTTCAAGAATATCTTTGGCCTCAGTAGTGCAAAGATGAATGTGTTTAAAATGAATACTGACTAATCGATGAATATCTTTAGCCAAGAAGCAAAGATGAATTATCGATGAATATCTTTTGCTCAGTAGTAAAAAGATGACTTGTTGATGAATATCTTAGCACTTTGTAGTGCAAAGATGAATTATTGATGAATATCTTTTGCTCAGAATGCAAAGATGACTGTTGTTGAATATCTTTACCAGAAGTGCAAAGATGAATTATTGATGAATATCTTCGGCTCAGAATGCAAAGATGACCCGTTGTTGAATATCTTTAGCCCAGTAGTGTAAAGATGAATCTGTTGATGAATATCTTTGGCCCGTAGTGCAAAGATGAATTTATTAGTATGATTATGAATGTGAACTGTGATTTGGTATAACCATGATCTTTGATGTTTCGTAAAGACAAGTGATGAAAATTATCTTTGTCTTGGATGAGGAAAGGAATTTAGAACTACAATTACGATTATGAAGTTATACACGTGATTGTGGATGAATTGTTGATCGATGTTACAGTGATAAAACATTGTTGGTGGATTTTTAACATGGAGAAGACAATAGACTTTTATACTATTCGACTCTTCTAATGGATCGCTTCATTCCACCGCAACTATGGTTGAAAAGTTTTATCATCTACCATATGTTCTAAATCTCGATTTATTATCGATGAAGACTATTGATAATTTATTTATCTTTAGTCATAATATTCTTTATCGAAGCTAGTTGTGGCTCACCCTTTTGTTTCACAATTCCTTCGTGTAATAAAAGTGTAGTCATTCGAGCGGGGATAGCGAGGAATAGAGTGGTGGTCTATAGATGTTGAGGGTGAGGTGAATTTAACTTGGAATGGTGTTTTGTCACTATCATACAAGATGTCTAATGACATACAACCTCGTGTTATCATATAAGACATGGTTGTGCTCATCCACTTGTCGAGTATATTTACAAGCACTACCTATATAATCTTGGTGTTTGTTTGGAGTATAATACCCAATTAGAGACAAATGGAGATAATGATATGTCAAGAGAAGACTCACCATCGGGAAGAATATGATAGTAATCTTCTCATTTTTCTTTGGGGTTTATTGGGTTAACCAAGGATAATTCGCGGCCATATGATATCTACCATAACCTAAAAGCATGGCCTCCCATGTACGAAGGTTTCTTGAGCACTTCCCAAAGTTTCTAATTTCTAAAACAGCTTTTTGACCGCACTTTATGTAAGGTGTCATGGTGACGTGTTATCCAAGTTGGTGTCCAGAGTTACATTTGGTATATATTGGTATCCAAACTCACAAAGATATGTGTTGTTGTATTTTGCACGACAATTGTTGTAATAAAGTTGTAGTTATTTACGTATCACGATTTAACGACTTCTAATAGGTTGGATGGAATGGACCTATTTTGGGGTTGTTACACCCGTGATGGATTGCAAATGGTGTGTTGTGCGCCTCCATCATGATATTATACTTTAAATCGTGGTCGTTAGAACACAAAGTCCGGAGTTGACTTTCAAGTATTCCTTCTTCATCGATTCTTGCTTGATAAAGCACCTTCTTGCACTTTCTTCCTCATACGATCGCCCACCCGTGTCCGTAGCTTGAGCTTTAACTTTATCAATTAAAGTCGGTTCTACTCAGTATACTCGCCATCACACGTCGTCCCTGAGTCTTTAATTCTATCTCCATCCTTTGCAAGTCACACAAATGGGCCTTTCGTTGACAATATCGCACTTGTACTTGCATATGATTTCCTACTCAATGCGCCGCCTACCACGCTTGCTTTTTCCAGGATGGTATTGGATGGTATGATCATAATCTTTCAACAGCCAAGCCAACGTCGTTGTCGCGTGTTGAGTTCCTTTTGAGTGAAGAAATATTTGAGGCTTTTATGATCCGTAAAGATCTCCACTTTCTCCCCATACAAGTAATGCCTCCACATTTTAAGTGCAAAGAAGATAACAAATTGCTAACTCTAGATCATGAGTAGGATAATTCCTCTCATATTCTTTGAGTTGTCAAGCGAGGCATAAACTATAACTTTTCCATGTCAAGATAAGAACACATCCCAACCCTTTGCCCAAGCATCATCAGAGATGACAAATCCTCCGAGCCGATGGTATTGCCGTAACAGTGCTTGAAATAAGTCTCCTCTTGAGTTCTTGAAAACTCTTCTCACATTCTTCGCCCAACCGAACTTTGTATCTTTCCGAGTCACCGAGTCATGGAATAGCGATTCGAGAAAATCCTTCCACGAATCTCCGATAATAACCAATTAAACCGAGAAAGCTACGTATTTCATTCATCGATTTAGGTTGTTCCCAACTTTGAATAGCTTCAATCTTTCTTTGGGTCAACAGATATTCCATGACTTGATACCACGTGCCCAAGGAATGCTACTTCTTCAAGCCGTAACTCGCATTTCTTCAACTTGGCATAAAACTTATATTCACGGCTTTTGGAGTGTCACCTCAAGTGTTGCTCATGATCTTCACGGCTTTTGGAATAAATAAGGATGTCATCAATAAAGACGACCACAAAGTGATCTAAATATTCCTTGAATACTCGGTTCATCATATCCATGAAGGCAAAGCAGGAGCATTAGTCAATCCAAAGGACATGACTAGAATTCATAATGCCCGCATCGAGTTCCGGAAAGCCGTCTTTGGAATGTCACGGTTCTAATCTTCAATTGGTGATATCCTAACGAAGATCAATCTTTGAAAAGAATTTGGCTCCTTGCAACCGGGTCAAACAGTCATCAATA
Source organism: Panax quinquefolius (assembly GCA_020205615.1). Taxonomy (NCBI): domain Eukaryota; kingdom Viridiplantae; phylum Streptophyta; class Magnoliopsida; order Apiales; family Araliaceae; genus Panax; species Panax quinquefolius. The sequence continues at coordinate 92,369,672 of CM035165.1, read as the reverse complement.
CGTGGCAATGGATACCTATTTTTGATGGTGACGTGATTCAACTCCCGATAATCAATACAAAGTCGCATACTCCCATCTTTCTTCTTCACGAATAGAACAGAGCACCCCAAGGAGAAGTACTAGGACGAATAAAGCCAATGTCTAACAATTCCTCGCAGTTGGGTCTTTAACTCCTCGAAGTTCAATAGAGCTATTCGATATGGGCTTTGGAAATAGGTTTTGTACGGGTTCAAGGTCGATACAAAATTCAATTTCACGCCTGGGGGGTAGGCGAGAAGTTCTTCTGAGAATACGTCAGAAATTTATTAACAATAGGAATATCGTTTAAAACTCGACGATTTTTATTTAAATCTCGTGACATGAGCTAAGAAAGCTTGACATCCGCTTTTTCAATAAACGAATAGCTTTATGGCTTGAGATGACCGTGATTGATTTTAATGGTTTGGTCGTTTGAATTAAGCATAATAGGTTGATTAGGAATATGAAAGCTAACAACCTTACGAAAACAATCAATTTTTGTATGATAAGTAGTTAACCAATCAATCCTTTAATCACGTCAAATGCAAGTATTTTTAATGAAATAAGATCGACAATAATGTGAGAGGTACCCGATTTGAACCAAACAAGACTTATAAACAGGGGATGTAATGAAGGTTTCTCCCAACGGAGTTTCCACAGATAAGTCAAAGTCTAATTTCTCCAGAGTCAAATTTAATCGATGAGCGCAAGTAGGAGAAATAAAAGAATGGGTAGAACCCAGATCAAATAAAGTATAGACTTCATTAGAGTTTATGATAAGTTTACCCGTGATGACCTCATTCGGATTCTCTTGCTCTTTGGGAGGTCACAACAAATGCTCTCCTCTTGACACTACCGGCTTTGAATTTTCCGGGATGGCCTTTGTGCCTCCATCCTAGCTGAATTTGTCTTCTTGGCGACAAAAATCGAGCTAAGTGACCTTCTCTTCCACAATTATAACATGCTTTGACTGACGGCATGACGCAGCTTGATCGATGTGTCCCTCTCCTCCGCATTTGAAGCATATGATAGGTGGTCTTTCTCCTTCCTTAACAATGGGTCTTTGGTCTTTGGCGTCTTTCCATCATTGTTGAATCTCCTTTTCTTGAAATGTCCATTCTTATTGTTTTGGCCTGATTACCACCAAAGTGGTTACCATATCCGCCCGCATTGATTCCCTCCACGCTTGTTGTCACCGCCTCGATGACTATTCTCGCTGGTATTATAATTTTGCTTACCGCTCTTTTTTAGTTGCGTTGACTCATTATCGCGCACCACTAATCGAGCCCTATTTACAACATCCGAATACAAACACGCTTTATGAGAAATAAGATGTTGACGATTCCCGCTTCAAACCTCTTAAAAACATTCGCGCCATTCTCTCTTCATTATCCACCAAGTGGGGACGAAACCGTGATAACTCCGCAAATTTTGCCTCGTATTGCGACACGGTCATATTGTTTTGTTCCAACTTGATAAACTCCACCTCCTTCATGTATGGCGAATACTTTCGAAAGTATTTGTCGTTGAATGCCTCCTCGAACTTCTCCCAAGATATCTTGATGACAATTTGGTTGAGTACGCTTTTACCGATTCCCACCAAGAATCCGCCTCTCACACGCAACATAAAAAGCGTAAAGGAACCTTTTGCTCCTCGAGCATCCCAAGACATCAAATATCTTGGTAATCTGCTTTATCCATGCTTCCGCCAAGTGGTTTTGGCTCTCCTTAAACTCCTAGTCCCAGCTCCTTAAATTGTTTAGCGGTGACCGCCCGAGAGTTTTCCGTGTTTCCACCCACGCTTTTGGATGAGAGTCGCTCTCGCTCATTGTTGCATAAATTGCATAAAGCCTCCGAACATTTGATCATTTGTCATTTGGTCAAGGTTGTTGTTTGCATGAGGATTGTCGCCTTCCTCGATGCACATTATCTTGATTATTGATATGTGGTGAATCAACGATCGCTGCAACTCCATTCTTATTCTCAACATTCTCGGATGTCATTTTCAGACATCGCCACAAAACAAAAGGTTAATTGACATGTAACAAATTATCCTTATCTTCCCCGACCAACCAATAAAATAAAGACATAAACTTAGGTAGGTCATACTAACAAGGTATTCCCTGCTTTCTCCTCCTAGTACTATTCTCACATCTTAGCCAGGATCACATCCTAAGCTCGATACTAACCGTGACGCCCCAAAATTAGGTATACATCACCCATCTTGAGTCGCCACTTACATGGTATGTAATTTAAATACAACTTATTAACATAAGCATGGTATAATACGACATAAACCGTGAGTTTAAATACAAATATCGCTCTACTAGATATTATACAAACTCAAACAAAAAGTCCTCATTACAATTATTATCACACTATTTTACGTAATAGTGAGGACTACTAATGCTATCTTCAGGGACCATCACTCGCTTCCCACTCGTCCAAATATATTATCATTTCAAGAGAATAAAGAAAGAAAGGGTGAGCTCAACTAGCCCAAGAAGAAATATTATGACTAAGATAATGCGTAATAAATTATCAATAGTCTTCAATAATGTTAAACCGATAAAATACAATAGACAACCAGGTTTAATCTGCGGCTGAATATGCAATCCATTAAAAGAGTCAAGTAGAAAATAAAGTCTACTATCTTTTAGGTTTTAAAAGGTTTTTCATCATCATTATAAATTTGAGACTCGACTTTAATAAATATTCCACATCATCGAATCACCCCGCACTACTACCAAGGATATTCTTTAGTATCACGACCACAATTATTCATGCACTACGCCCAAGAATATTTGTGTATTCATTAATGGTCATGATCATGCCAACAATCGTCCATCAATGCACTACTACCAATCGAGGATTTTTATCACATCATTTGTAACATTACTACCCATGATTACAATCAATAGTCTCTGGTCATAATCATACCAAGTCCATCTATGCACTACAAAGCCACGTATGACTTTCAAAAAATATAAACATGAGGATGATGACAATGATATAAGAATTCAATAAAACAAGTTCAAGAATTATTTTATCCGTGAATTATTAACGTCCAAATTGTCAACACGATCTTGTTTTGTAGAGTAAAATTCAAGAATGATCGGAAGAATATTTCCATGAAAAGATCTTCGGATGAAACGCAAATATCAAGGATATTCTACTAATTTCATGGAGTATAGAAGTCAAAGTTTTAACCAACTTGGGTATAATAAAGAATGGAATAACAAAAGAAATCACCACGCATGCGATAGATCGCATGCATGTGTTATTCCAACAAAATAATAAATAACGGAACCAGTCGTGAAATTCACACCGGCGGATGTTCCAACAGTAATAATAAAGATGGAACCAGATCCTGTAAACACATGTATAGGATATTCCAACAGAATAATAAAGACGGAACCAGTCCTGTAAAACACACGCATGTGATGTTCCAACAGAATAATAAAGATTTTAACCAGTCCGGTAAAAAACACATGTGATGTGATGTTCCAACAGAATGATAAAGATTTTAACCAGTCCTGTAAAACACATGAGCATGGATGTTCCAATGTAATAATAGAAGAATGTCACCAAGTATAGGGTAAACCACTTATACAAAAGTTATTCCAATGTAATAATAAGCGAATGGAATAACAACAGTTCTCTTCATGAATAAGAAAGAATAACACCCCTTACCTTTGGTAGGAGATTGAATCTCGCAAAGAAGTGTAAGTAACAAAATACTCTTCTTCTTCTCTTTATTCTCTCTATACTTTCTCTCTCTATAGCTTGAATGAATTAAGTGAAAATAATGAAGCCCTAGGCCTCTATTTATAGAAGATTTCTAGCTTAGACTTTCATAATGAAAAGGCAAGTGGCTCGACGAATCGGTTTGACGCTTTGTAATGTGAAACGACAAGTGGTTCGACGCTGTAATGTGAAACGACAAGTGGTTCGACGTCTGGTAAATGTAATTACTATTAACGAAGGTAAATACTATCGACGAAGGTAAATACTATTCACAAGGGTAATTACTATCGATTTAAGGTAAATACTATTCACAAGGATAATTACTATTGACGAAGGTAAATACTATTCACAAGGGTAATTACTATCGATTTAAGGTAAATACTATTCACAAGGGGTAATTACTATTGACGAAGGTAAATACTATCGATGAAGAGACTATTAGATGATGACATATGAGCCCCCCATAAAATAATCAAACTTACCACAAATCATAACACATATTTAATCTTTCAATAATTATTAATCATTTATAACTTGTCGTCTCAATTATTGATTTAATACTATAACATATTATATGATGATAATCTTGTGACAATAATTGAATCAATAATATAAGAGATATGATGCGTGAATTATCGTAGTAATAATTGAGCGTAGGTGGTGACTTCTCACGTAAGCATCAATAATCAATACCGTGTCTTTACTACGCAACCACGCCAGACATCGTACTTTTACCACCGGTAGTTCAACAGCTTTTAACGGTAACACCTCCGCCGTTATTTTTATAAAATATTTTTGTCGCTTTCTCGATCCGACAATAATGTTGTGGGGTCCACCAATGATTGAGCCATTAGACGAATATTCCCTAACAAAAAGAATATTCCCACCAAACGAATATTTTATAACAACTTGCATACTTTGCAAAATTTATAAATATTACCCACAACTATAACATTATATCAAATTTATTCCATAATATTCAAAAATAATATTTATAGAAAAATTCATCTTTATTTATAAAAGTCGGGGTCTTACAATACCATATCGTGAGAGTCGTTCTCTTCCTCGGATAAATCGGAATCCTTCGGCCACAGTCACCGTCCTCTTGAATCAGTATTTCTGACAGGGGCACGAAGGTGGGATAATCAAGACCGAGGCACCCCGAGTTCTTCTAAATTAGAGGGTTATTTTGTTTTTAATTTTTGGTCGAAGTATATTTCTTCGATCGTATGATCAAGTAAACCGCCTGATCGAGGAATGGTTCTGGGGTTGGTTCTATTTACGGTGTGAATTCGGGAGGGTGATGAAGGGGTTGACTGGGTTTTCGGTGGCTCTCCTCTCTTCCGGCGAGGATGAAGGGTCACTTCTGGTATGAGAACCTCTTCGGCCTCTGCTTTTTCTGTTTGGAATTCATCCGTTTGAATTTCCGGTCTGCTTCGACTTGGGGTGGCTTCATTGGTAGATTCTCAACAGCTTCCGAAGACTTCTCGACAAAAAATCTTCGAACTCCTTTATTTCTAAGGATCTCGGTCTGATCAAAGATACTGCATAAATCAAATAATTCTATGTTAAAATTACATATCATACAATATTTTCAAAAATATATATATATATGTGAAATGAGCTGCAGCTGTTACTTACACTTATGGTCATATAACCATGCCTGCTTCGAGAGGAGTCCGTATTTCCACTCTTCCTTAGGAAAGTTGTCGAATAGTTCCATCATTTCCACTTCCCGTTCTTGAAATGTCTCCGAAAGTCAAGGCAGATATCTTTTCGTCAGTTGCCCAGTTCGGTAAAGAAGAAATCTCGGGGCCTTTGACGAAGAACCATTTCTCGTGCCATCCCCTATTGCTCAAGGGGTGTTCACCAAATGACGCGTCATCGAACTTTTCTCCGGACTTGAGAATGCTTCTAAGGGCCTTGAACCCTTCTCCTGGATTGTATTATTTTATAGATCGTGAAGAAGAAGTCCAGGGGAGGGCTCGGCGCCCAACTTCGTGGCGAAGAAGGCCACGAAGGCGAAATGTGAATGTAGGAGTTTGGCACCAACTGTGAAAACCCCACACCCGTAAACCCCAGTAGGTCACTATAAAGATGTGTAGGAAAACGAACCCCTTCTCCAAGAAGGTCACCGGACGGGCCATCCAACCTTGTGCCGTTGGTACTTTTTTTCACCGCATCGGGTACCACGATCGCGTGGTATCCGGAATGTGGAACCGAGATCGAACCCTCTTTAGTTCAACCTCGCCATGATAGAAGGAGTGTTGGCGTGAGAGAAGCGGTCCGCATTCTTGTAGTATTCGAGAGGGGTTTTGGAGTTTTCGACTTGGGATTCGTAGGCCAGGTTCCTTCCACGAGGGTTGGGGTTTGGTGGAACCACCGTGATTGGTGTTACTAGTATTGGGAACTTTGTTCGAGTTGTGAGAAGCCATTTGTGACGATTTGCGAGAGAAGGATCGAAAAGTTTGTAAGGCGCTCGAATTTCAAATGAATGGTAAAAGCTGCCAAATTTGGTAAAGTTATCCTTTTATCTTGTGATTTGCCGGTGTTAAGCCATGGCCGGTACATTAAATGTTAGTGATAATTTGGAATTTGAATGGGAAGCGTCCGGTCTCGGGTCCAGATATTTAATAGATAGGGCCTTTTAGATTTGGGCCTTTGATCTCCTTTCATCTCATTTCGTGAGCAATAACCGGGTACATTTCAATTACTTCTTATTATTGATTTTCAAAGAAAAATATCATGGATTATTTTTAGTTTTCTATTAAACATTACATTTAACAAAAAACTAGAAGCGATGTTGGGTCACGATATTTTCTCCCATTTAAATAGGGTATATTGGGCTTACTTTTTTAATTAATCTATTGGGCGCCATTATCGAACCACGAAAGTCTTTTTGAGCCCGTTTGTCTATTATTTCCATTTTGACTTATAGACCGGCCATTCGGTCCAATTAAGGTCGATCCTTTGGACATTTTAATATCTATTATTTCGACTTGAATGATGAAAAAAGCATGACGGCCGACTGTAGAACCCACCCATGCATTAATGTGGATGGGATTATAACCCACGTGAAATTGGGAATAGTGACCAAAAAGCGGTGGATAAACTATATGCGAATCGGTGGATCCCATCGATCAAGGGTGTGTGTCGGTAATAGTGGGTGGCTTTGTAATCCGGGAAGGAGGATATAAACATAGAAGAAGTCATCAATCAAGAGGTATGTTACTCACACACTTATTCGCTCATAATTAGATATACACAAAAAGGAGATTTATTATTCTCTCTCTCTCAATACACTAAAGCGATATAAGCTCCCATTTTAATAAACTTTGTGAACACGCGTTCTTGACTCTCACGCGAAATTTATCCGTGAACCGAACCGCCGTCAAGTTTGTGGTGTTTATCGTGTTTACCGTGCAGGATCAGGGCGTCTTACGTGATTAGGACGCGACAGAGGATCTTGGCGTTAACAATTTGCAAAAAGATTTATCTTAAATTGCAAATTCAAACTGATATTTGTACATGAATCACCTGAACATATTAATTTTCTTTTAAAAACGGAGATATGAAAACACATTAATATTTATCACTGTAGTTTTCGTTCCGCGTTCTGAGGCAATTACGCATGGCGGATGGGAAAAAATCACTGTCACCGTTTATATTCAGATATATTATATTTCTTTAATCCATTTTTATGTATTATAATACCGGTTGAATTGAGAAGAGAAGAAGTTGAATGATTCTATTGAATATGCAGAAAAGGGATCATTGTGTGTATTTCTGTGCCCAATTTATTATTTTTTGTTCTTCACCTGACGATGAGATTGATTTTATTTTAAGGTACACTCTCTGATCGACAGCCTCTTTTCCTTATAATAAGATTCATTCCGATAACCAGTATTAGTTAACTCATTTATTGATGATTGAATATTTATGTGTATGTTTAGATATTGATCTTTACTAGGGGTTCCTTGAATTTGAATTACTAGGCTCCGCGGGTTTGAGAGTGATTCAGGGAAAGACGGAAAAGGGTTGGAGTTTATCGAGAAAACGTGTTTGCCTAATATTGTCTTCTGAGTTCAAATAAAGGTCAATGTTTCATTATCTCGGAATTTTGAAATTATGAGATACCACAGTTGGGTTTATCTGGATTGTTGTAGATGAGGGTGTTCAATGTATGAATTTGAACTATCAAGGTCCATAGTTCGGTTGCAGATTCAAGGAATGAGTTGTACGTTGTATCCATTCTAGTTCAAGAATTAAAAAGTTTCATACTTTGGATTCTTAATATGGAGAATTAAGAATTGCAATAACCCTGGTATTCATTTGGTAATAGTTTCATTGTTCAATTTGGTTTGGAGTGTTGTGAGTGGCATCAACAACTATACATAGAATTGATTGGGGTCTTTGCAACTTTGACTCTTTCTCGTCTTTGGGTCTAGTTGTTTGGAATCTCCAAGTTAGTGGTTCTAGAAGGGTTTGCCCCTCAATCTCTCATACTTGATTCAAATCTTTCTTTTTTCAACTCTTTTGTTTAGAGAATTGGACTTGACAGAGGGCAAATGAGCATTTCACACTGAGTGAGACAAGAGGATTGTTTGTCGATGGATGCCTCGGACAAGTCCTTTTCTGATCTTGTAGGCATTTTGAAATCATGAATCCCTTGGCGATCTGAGTTGGCTAATGTGTCAAGGGACTTTTGGATGCCCGATCATAGCTGCAGGGTTTGCTACGACTGCGATTCCCAATTCACGGTTTTCAATCGTAGGCACCATTGTCGACTTTGTGGCCGAGTTTTCTGTGGCGGGTGTACCTCAAATACTGTTCCTGCACAGTCTAGTGAGCCGAGAACTACCTGTGAAGACTGGGATAAGATTAGAGTATGCAATTACTGCTTCAAGCAATGGGAACAAGGCTTAGCTGCTACTGTTAATAATGGGATCCAGGTCTCCAGCCTGGATCTCAGCTCTTCACCAACAGCTACGAGTTTCACTAGCACTAAATCTAGCGACAGTGCTGACAGTAGCACTAGCATCCATGAAACACTCAGGTGGCTCTTACCAACAAAATCCTTATCCTTCTGAAATCAACCCACGCCAATCAGCAGAATTGGAGACAATTGTAGAAAGGGAAGGTGTAGTAACATCAAGGAAGAGCAAGGATCCTGCTACAGACGTGATGGAAATGTCTCCCAACACATTAACATTTTGCATGAACAGGTTTTGTTCCATCTCATCTCATAAGTTACTTCATGCTCATTTCACACTATAATTTTATTTGCTTAATTAAAACCTTGTAATAAGTAATTCAGTATTGGGACTTCATATTGGTATTTTGTCAGTTGCATATGTATGATATCTTGCAGTAGATTTAAAGCATGAATGGCTCCAAAGTGAATTGCAATTGATTTTTAGGACTTAAACCCTGCTAATTTTGAAAATAGAATAAACCATAACTATACCCCTTACCATATATCACGAGGATATCAAACTTTGGTGCCTTTGAAGTAAAATTCTGGCTATGCCCCTGTGCTCCTGCTTGAGCACCTATCTCGGAATCAACCTCATATGGGTTTAGGACTAAGGGGAAGATATGTATTAACACTCGTACTATCACATTTGTCAAAAACTTGTCAAGCTATATTATTCAACAATGACAAAGCCAATCAATTAACTTATTAACTTATAATTAAGCGTTTCCATTCTATCATGCATGCTCACATTCAAAACAACACTTGCTGATAACAACCAAACCTAACAAGTGCTTAGATGTATCTTGAGGCCTTGTCTCTAGGAAGCGATATTGTGAAGATAAATCAGCCACAGTAACTATTTGGCTGATGTTTGATTGTTTACTTCTTTTTTAACAAATAAAGAAATGAACATTAGCCAAATTATTTTTTTGTTTATATGTTCCTTATATTTTTGAACATGTAAGGATTACAGTTATTTGACAACTAGATATACTGCCATAGACAGTTTTATTATTTGATGTAAGGCACAGTCGGAAGTATATTAAGCGTGTATAAATGGTTTAAGTGATCTTTTTCATGTTTTTATTTGAGTATATGCGAGATTTTTTTGTTATTTGCGAAATCCTTGGTTACTCTTGAGAATGGAGTTGCTTAATCTTTCTAATTTCATTTTGATGATGTTACGTTATCTATAGCTGTAATCAAGCTGAGTTTGAGCTTGTCTAAAAGTTAAACAAGCGGAGTTGAACTTTAAATGAGTCTGTACTTTGTTTTATGAAATCGGCTCGTTTAGTATACGAGCTCAAGACGGGCTTAGCGAGTTGAGGTGAGCTGGGCTGAGCTTAGTTGAGCTCGTTTTCAATATTAATTTGGTGCTTAAGCACTTCTCTATGACAGACCAAATTATAGAAAAACAAATAAATGTCTAATTAATCATATCATTATATCATAAATGGTATCTGTGTAAATGTAAAATGAATCAATAGGTTAATTTTGCTTTAAATGAGCCGGGCTTAAACGACTCCATCTCGAATTGGACATGATATAATTCAGGCTTATCTTATTTATTTAGACTGACAAATTGGCTTATTTGAGCTCAAACTAAACAAACTCGAGCCTAGATATGCCAAGCTAAGCTCGCGAACAGCCAGTTCATTTACTGCCCTAGTGGTATCACTTGAAAGAGTTGCTACTCTTTTCCTTTTCCTCCTTTATTTTTGTTTTGTTCTTGCTTTTTGTTTTTTGCCTTCATAAAATTGTTTATTGTATTGATGTCATCACAGTAGCAGCGTAACCTTCAAAAACAGCTTTGAATGTTTTTCATGGTAGATATTCTGTATTCATGTGGCTGCCAAAAATCTTACATGCCTTTCAAATATGTTGATGTACATTATCATATTTCCTAGAGTTTTAAAAAGGACTTACCAGCTTGTGACCAACAATGAATTTGTTGTTGCTTGCATATTTGTTTTGCATCAGGAGTGATGATGATGAATTTGGAGTTTATCAGCTAGATTCTAAAACAGGGGATTTTCCAGACATTAGTGGATATTGTGGTCAAGTTCAGTTTGATGAGATTGACAATGACTATAGATCACATAAAGTTCATCCAGATGGAAAAGCTACTGAAACAAAAAGTACAAATAGCGTACACAATAGTTTTGATTCCCAGGATTCTGAAGGAGTGCAGCAGCTTGTTAAAAAAACCGAACATGATATTGGTGATGAATGTGAAGTGACTTCCTCTTTTTATGCTTCTGAAAATGTTGAATATGAACCTGTGGATTTTGTGAACAATGGAGTTCTGTGGCTACCCCCTGAAGCAGAAGATGAAGAAGATGAGAGGGAAGCTTTTCTGTTCGATGATGATGATGATGGAGATGCTGCAGGAGAGTGGGGTTATTTACGTTCTTCTAGCAGTTTTGGTAGTGGGGAGTATCGAAATAGGGATAAATCAAATGAGGAGCACAAAAAGGCCATGAAAAATGTGGTTGATGGGCACTTTAGGGCTTTAGTAGCTCAATTATTGCAGGTTGAGAACCTTACCATGGGTGAGGAAGATGAAAAGGAGAATTGGCTTGAGATTATTACGTCTCTGTCCTGGGAGGCTGCGTCAATATTAAAGCCAGACAAGACATGAGCAAAGGTGGGGGAATGGACCCAGGAGGGTATGTGAAGATAAAGTGCTTAGCTTCTGGGCGTCGTTGTGAGAGGTAAAGGCAAGAATACCTTATATTATTACACATTAATTGGTTTCAGGCTACTGTATCTCTTTTTCTCAATCACATAACAATATTGTTCTCTTAGTAACTAGCCACAACTTTGATAGCTGCAATATTTATTGTACAAGATTGGGTAATTATTTTGGATTTTTATACTGCTTGTATAATTTAAATATTGTATCAATTGTGTACTTTATTAGTTTATTATAGATTTAGAATGTTTTGATCATAGGTTTGAATGAGCTATAAGAAAGAGTTAATTTATAAGAAAAATTGATCTTGCAAAGAATTTGGTGAAACTGGTATATAGTAAGTCTGGTGAAAAAGAAATGTTAATGTACAGATTTAGTATTATTTTTGTATGGTGTTCCTTTTCGGAATTACAAATTTGTGGGTAGATATTTTATTTAAGGGACATAAGTTAAACATGTAGTAAAATTACCCCTACCATCACCTTTCCCTACCAGTTGCAGTAAGTCTTTTAAGCTCTGCCCAAATGCTGTTGATAACTGTTTCCTTTAAAGATACAAGAATCATACACAATCTTTTCTTTAGTGGAAGAATCATTTGTTATTTATGCATTCTTAATTTCAAAATCAGTCCATTTACCAGTCCAATAATCTCATATGGCCTATATGTTGATATTCTTTATGCATTGTGCTTTGAAACCAGAAATTTGCATCTTATTTTCTATTGTGCTCTTTTGAGATTTCCTTATGCAGTTTTGGTTGCCTTTTGTTATAGTATGGTCGTGAAAGGAGTTGTTTGTAAGAAAAATGTGGCTCATCGGCGAATGACATCAAAAATAGAGAAACCTCGATTTTTGATCCTTGGTGGTGCTCTAGAATACCAGCGGGTTTCTAACCTTCTGTCTAGTTTTCACATTTGTTGTTGACGAATTAATTTCATGCTCGTTTCCTCTTATTTCTTTTATAAGTATTGACCAAGTTCCTGAAATCCATGTTGTGTATATGAGCTGTCTGTCTGGTCATTCAAGTAAAATAAACTCCTGGTCCTCATTTTAATGCTTTGTTAAATTTATGCTTGCAGTCGATAGATGTAATGGATTATTCTTTACTGGTTGGGGTTGATGAAGAGAAGCATGAGCTTGTACTTGGGATTATTGACTTTATGAGACAGTATACATGGGACAAGCACTTGGAAACATGGGTGAAGGCTTCTGGCATACTTGGTGGACCCAAGAATGCATCTCCAACAGTAATTTCACCCAAACAATACAAGCAGAGGTTCAGGAAAGCGATGACTACATATTTTCTGATGGTCCCAGATCAATGGTCAGCTCCGACTATCATACCAAGCAAGTCCCACACTGATCTGTGCGAAGAGAACCTCAAGGTGTGACTGACCTCTGCTTAGTGACACTGTATATCATTGTGCGTGTAAATTTAAATATATGGTTGGGAGTTATTTCGTTCGTCAGTGTTCCCCAGTTCATATATTTCTTTTTGTTTTTCTTACCCTCGTTTCTCAATTTTTTGGATAGCAGCAGCTCTATTTGTGTTTTGGATAAAAACGAGTATTCATTGGTTTATTGTCAGAAGGCTCTTGTATCCATTTAAATTTCATTGGGGTTACAAATATTAGAATACTTCCCCAATGGCTTATTGTATATTTGTACATTATTTTTTGTTCTGTATTTTAGCATTTCAATATGTATATAGGGTTACAATGGTGCAATAGTAAAATCTTTTTTGGTGTTATATTTATTTGAAGCGTTGCTATTTGGAATATAGCTAGTCTTTTAGTTACTCTATATGATAATTGGAGAATTGCAGGATGGATGAACTCAGAGTATCTGAAAACTTAGATGGGTGATCAAACACACTGCTTTAGAGTAAATGTCTGTTTATTGAATTTGTTATCAAGTGGTATTGCAGAGCTCCAGTTGGTATAGATATACATACCCTCCCTCCCTCACTTTTATTGCTATGGTATATCCTGAGTATATGAGTTTGATAAAGTAATGGTGCAGCAGCATTATAAAACAGAAAATATGAAACTGAAGGGGGGAGAGAATTGAAGTGCTTTTTTTAATTTTATTTACGTTGGACTTGAAAGCAAATGCCAGTTAAGTGTTGAGGCAGAAAGTATACAACAACCGAGTGAAGTTAGTTGTAGTAGTATTAATTAGCATAATGTGTTGTTGAATCCAGTGTAGTAGAAATTTTGGCATCATCTTTTTGGTCAACCACCTGCAGCAGCCAACTTCTTTGAAGCACATGAATCATCTTGGCATCGCTGGATAGAGAAGAGACTAGAAGTGACTAATCATCTTTTATATATATATATATATATATGGGAATCCATCAATAGGTTATTCATAAATAATCATTATATAAGAACTCCACTTTTGAACCGTTGATCAACTTATTAGAAGAACTTTAGATTGAATGTCATAATTGCTAAAAATTAAGCACAAACTTTACTTTAACTTTTATTTTAATATATTTCACTGTATGGTTGTCATTTTAATAATTTTAAAACAATATACTCAAATAAAAACATATGTCAAAACAATATATTTTTAACTAATTAACAATAAAAATATATGTCAAAATAATATATTTTAACTAATTAACAATAAAAAAATATGTCAAAACAATATATTTTTAACTAATTAACAATAAAAAATGTCAAAACAATATATTTTTAACTAATTAACAATAAAAAAAATAACAATAAAACAATATATTGTTAAAAAACAATATATGTCAAAACAATATATTGTTAAAAAATATATGTCAAAACAATATATTTTTAACTAATTAACAATAAAAATCCTTGACATATATTGTTTTGACATATATTTTTTTTATTGTTAATTAGTTAAAATATATTATTTTGACATTTTTTTTATTGTTAATTAGTTAAAATATATTATTTTGACATATTTTTTTTATTGTTAATTAGTCAAAACAATATATTGTTATTTAGTCAAAACAATATATTGTCAAAACAAAACAATATATTGTTATAACAGTAACAGTCCAAAACAATATATGTCAAAAATATACAATTTGTATTTTATTTAATTATTTTTATTTTTTAATACAACTTTAATGTGTTAAGTCATCCCATATAATAGAGAAAATGCTTTAAAAAAAAAAATACCCTATTTAGACAAGTTATCTTACTTGGAGTATTTTAATATTAAAAATTATTTTAAAATTATTAAAATAATGACAATTACTATACAATCTGATATATTAAAATAAAAGCTTCGTAAAAAAACATGCTTCAATTTGGACAATTATGATATTCAATCTAAGCTCTAATAAGTTGATCAACTGTCTAATTATAACAGTCCATAAGCGATATTCTTATGGATGGATTCCCTATATATATATATATATATATATATATATATGTACTAGTGAATTGAATTGGAGAGAGATGGAACTGCAATGCAATGATTGTATTACAACCTACCCAGTATTGCAAGTTAATCTAGTCAAGTGGTGGTGGTGGTGAAAGCGAGGGCCCTCGTCGTATCCTTCACATGTTATCTCCCCACTGTCATCTCTGTAGCAAACAATACCCTCGGATGGATCTTCGTAAACCTGTGTGTGTGTGTGAATTTGTTAATTACAAAAATGAAGAAAACAAGTAAAAAAATGATATTAGGCAACAAGTGATCAAACTTTGTTCTTGAATGATGATGGTTTGAGCTGAAGGAATGGTGTGTTGTTGATCTGGCTACTCTGTGGCTGTGCAAGCATCATAACTCTGTTTCTTAACGGACTATGCTTTTGAATCATGATGATGATAGAATTAGGTGAACAAGGATGAGGGCATCTGAGAGCCATCATGTATGTATATTATATAGGAAGACCTTTCTTGATCTTTTCTTCCTTCTATGCAATGGATCTGGATCGAGGAGGAGGAGGAGGATGATTACAGAATTATAATTAAAACAGATTAGGTAATGTCTAATCATGTTGATAATATATATATATAGGGTAAGTGGGCTCCGTTTAGCTTATCATCTCACTGTTTGTTTGTTTGTTTATTGGTGAACCCTGCCTGATGACTCATCTTTTTTTGTTTTTTGTTTTTTGTTTTTTGTTTTTAACTACTATTATTCCCCACTATATTCTTTGATTGGCTCGTGATCCTCCTCCTCCTCCCGTCTCTTCGTTTGCTTAAAACTTGGTTTCTTTCATAAGAAAATATTGAGCTTACAACTTTCTCTGGAAAAGAATAAAGATGATAAGACGAGCATGTTTCACCATTTCAAAGGAAAAAACTAAAAGGAAGCACCTCACTTCACCTTGTCAATAGATGTATACGATGATGAAGTATGCATCAGTAATTTTTTTTGGGCTTTCTTCCTCTTTGGCTCATGGATCCACCATTATTCGATGGATTGTTATTGAAATAATGTTACTATCACATAAAAGTATCACATAATGCTCACATACTGTATGAGGGTGACACCCATGGAATTGTTGTAGACATGACTCATTTAACTCAACAACAAATTCATGGGTACCACCCCAAGTAGTATGTGATACTTTTATGTGATAGTAACATTATTGTTATTATTGTTATGTCTACCAAAAATAAGTACGAATGCAATAATTTTTATTTATTTACGGAAATCCAATTCTTGATACAGACAAGAGTTGTATTAACTATGTTACAAAATATATAAATAAAATTTGGTATATTTTCTTGAATATAGCTAAGGCTAGCTAGCATTTTGGTACTAATTTTTAAGGGTGTTTGTTTGCACCTCCCAGACACCCGTACTATTTCGTCTCCTTCCTATGCAGCAGCAGCAGCAGCAGTAGTAGTAGTATATATTACTGACTATTGTTTCATAATATGTATTTGAGGGAAAAAGACCTCTGAGGAGCTGCTTGCCTGTTCTATTATCAGTCACGTGACTTATATTTATTGGACACTTGGTAGTATTTCAGTTCAGTTCATCTCAAGCAAGCAAGCAATGTTGTTGTATTGTGTCATTTAGGCAAAACCCCTTAACCCAAAGGAGATATTCTTTAATAGAGACCGACTAGCCGCAAAATCAATTATCCCTCCAATGGATCTCACAAGCCATAACTACTTTGAACCTCCACCATTGTTTACATCTCAAGGGGTAAAGGAGAAAGAGATCTATAACATATTTTTTAATTTTCTTGTTTTAACTGAAACTCATCAAAGATTTTTCTTCTTCTTCTTGATTTCAGGAAGCACCCTTAGAGGGCAGCCACGGTTTTTGCAGAAGAAACAAAGTAGATACCTTCCCAGACCCACTTTGCAAGCTCAATCTCAGAGAGACCTCTGAGTTTCTAAAGGCATTTCCTACCTCAAACAATGTCAATGGCCCAGAAAGCAGAGGCGGATTTCTTCAGGTTTCAGCTCCTCCTAACCAGAGGAGGAGAGAGGTTTCAGCTCCTCCTACACCCGGTAGGCCAATTTTCAGCTTCAGTGTTGGGAATAATCTCTCCTCCACAAGTAGAAAGAATTTTCCTTCCAAGTGGGATGATGCAGAAAAGTGGCTCATCAATGGCCTTGATTCCCCTGCTCACCATCAGGGCTTAAACTTATCTGACCCCTCAAAACTGTCCAAACCATGCAATGGATACAAGCGAACACAAGTCTTTGCAGAAAAATCTAGGGTTACTGAAGAAAAAAAGGTCTCCAAAGTGATTTCAAGCTTCCAGGTCCATCATGATTCAGTCAGAGCCTTTAATGCAAGTCCGGTCTCAGCAGATGTACTCTTAAAAGGTACTAAATAAGAGCCTTTTCTTCATTCTTCAGTCTTTACACCCTTTGGCTTTTACTTCCTAACTTGCTCCCTTTGTTGCTATCATTGTTTATTTTAGTCCACAACTTTAATCCCCTTTATCTCTTTTGTCTTCCAAAACCCTTATTTAATCTTTAAACTTTGGCCCAGCTGTTTGATGATGTTCCTTTCTTAGATAACGAATGAATTGCTTGCCCCTGATCTATGTGACATATATTATTTTCTTAATTAATTGCATGATTGACGTTTTGTTCTTGCATACAAGAGCTAAAAAATTGATTGAAATGAATTTCTTTCCAAAGCTAGACACTGTTTCCATCATTATAATTCCCAACTGATGATTGTCATGTACAGAGTTAATTAATGATTTGTTAAACAGATCTTCATATAACGTGATTTAGCTTATTGGTGTTTGTCACCTGTGGTAGAATCCCAGAATGTTTGGAGTTGATTCGATAAGACACTAAACTTGGCTGCAGATAAATTCACAAACGAGGTAGAGCCAAGTTTTCCAAATTTTAGATGCCTAGAGCCAATGAAAGAAGGGTTTCTATTTGGAAACCCGGCAGATAAGTCCATGAAAAAAGCAGTTGCAGAGGTGGTTCATGAGGTTAAACACAGAGACATTGGGACAGAGATGACTCCCCTTGGCAGTTCCACGACTTCGAGATGCCACACACCGTTGAAAAGCTCATCGCCAGCACGACATAACACTCCTGCCAATAGATCGGGTCCATTAGCATTAACCAACTCTGACAGCATCAATAGCACCATTGACATTGCACAATTTCAAGAGTGCCATTTAGCCAAGCTACAGCTTGGGACACAATATGATTCTGTTACCTCAAACTGGAGCTCAAGAGAAGAGGAGGAAGTGGAAATTTCAAAGAGCTTAAGACACTTTGAGATGAGCAACGATTGCAGGAAAAGTGTTTCAGACTCCAGGGCTTGTGCGTGGGAAGAAGAAGAAAAGACCAAATGCTGCCTCAGGTCAGTGAGTTTTCACGCTGCATTTCGTTATTTATTTCTTTCCATCCGGTGTTTGGTATCAATTATGAAATAATTGCTTCAGGTACCAAAGAGAAGAAGCAAAAATCCAAGCTTGGGTGAACCTCCAAAATGCGAAAGCAGAAGCTCAATCAAGAAAGCTAGAGGTAAGATTTATCATCATCATTTTTTATTCTTTTTACTATCAAATATCTATAATCAAGATTTATTGTTCATTTTGTCAATTCACAATTAAAATTTCCATAATGGCAACACTTGTGGATATATAATGGTTGAGTTATGTTGACTATATAGTTGGAAGGCTTTGTCAGGCTTATTTGTTTGCTCCTTAATATTGAGCCACCCGCTGGGGCTGCTTTCAGTTTCAGACACTCTTCCCCTTTAAAATTTTGTTTTCATTTAAGAGTATCTTGATCCATCCATGTACCGCACTAAAAAGATAGAAGAAGAAGAAGAAGAAGAAGAAGAAGAAGAAGTCGCCCTAGTCCGTATTTTAAAACTTATTAGCGAGCATGATTTTGTTGAAAGTTGTGCTCCCATGTGAAGGTCCTGACAGGCAAAATCTAGGGAACCGTAACATTTACATTTGGAATACAATGTAGACTTTAGACTTCCCTCCTCTTAACAAACTCAAACAGAAGGTGGAGGAGGAGGAGCTCAAACAAGTAAATATAATAGAAATACATTTTTCAGGTGAAGATTCAGAAGATGAGATCTAATTTGGAAGAGAAGTTAATGAAGCGGATTTCAATCGTTGATAGGAAAGCAGAGGAATTGAGAGCTGCGGCTCAGTTTCAACACACGGAGCAAATTAAGAGAGCGACGGAACAAGCAAGGAAGAGGATGAACAGGCAAAACTCCCATAGCTCTTGCGGTTGCTTCCCTTGTTCCAACCAGTAATTCTGCATTAGAATTAAACAAATAGTACTGTCCTATCTAGAAATGACATGTAATTGTTGGTTCTACTCTTCCAAACTAGCTATATATAATTGACAGCGCAAATTCTGAAGAGCCAAGACTTAGCAACATGTAAGAGGCTAAGGGAAAGGGCGGTAGTAGGCCTTGTCGTCTTCAAAACTTAAAAATACTTCATTTTATAAATATTTTCATACAGAAGCAAGCTTACAAAGCCCACTCACGGGACATACATAAATTTCAGCCTGCAATACCTCCTATTGGCCTGGGCGTGGCCTATACACTAATACACAGACAGCAGGATGCTAAAATAACAAATAGTAGGTAGTATTAACTACTACTCCATAATGGAATGGAATAGAAACAGTCAAACAGGTACCTTTTAAATTAACAAAACCAAAACCAACTGATACGTACAGCTCGCGTCCATCCATCCATCTTTCCTTGTCAATTTAGAGTTGTTTGTAAAATTAATTATTTAACCACTGCAAGTGGGGTTGGGTGGGGCCGTGGGGGGTTGTAAATTTAAAACATTTCAGGATTCATGAGTATGAAAGAATTTATTGCATATTAATTCATTCACGGAAATTGATGATCGAGCACATTGGTTGTGGATATATTAATTGCTAGCTGATGCCCCCCGTTCAGTTGTGGAGTTGAAACTCAGGTATCTATTTAATCGTTACTGTTTCTTGTTACAAGTTACTCCTCCGTTAAGAGAAATATTTTTGTTCCTTAATATAAGTCGTTTGAGAATTTCAAGTAAGCATTAATTGTTTAGTTTTCAATATTACTCCAAGTATTAAATGTAACTTTGGTTATCTCACTATTTTCTGTCCAATAAATAACAATCTCTTATTCTAATATAAGGGCAATATAGACAATTGATATTATAGTTAATGATATACAATCATTACTTTAATACTTGTGCACAACCCTAAAACGACATATATTAAGGAACGGAGGGAGTATATAATTACTAAATTTTCAATTTCATTGTTTGAGATCTTTGCTTCTGCAGTCTCGACTGTTGGGTCATGATATTTTCTTTCATTAGGCCGGGTAGATTGGGCTTACTCATTTAATTAATCTATTGGGCCTTTATTATTGAACCATGAAAGTCATTTGAGCTGGCTTATCCTATTATTTCCATTTTAACTTATAAGGCCGGATTGGTTCATTGGATCGATCCTTTGGGCATTTTAATATCTATTATTTTGACTTGTAAATGATGAAAAAAGCATGATGGTTGACTAGAGAACTGCGCCATGCATTAATGTGGATGGGATTATAATGGCCGTTGGTAGAAAATAAACGGTGACCAAAAGCGTTGGATAAACTACATGCGATTCGGTAGAACCCATCGGATCAAGGGGTGTGTCGTCGGTAGTAGTGGGTGTACGCGGTATTCCGAGCGAGAGTATAAACTTGAGAGAAGTCTTCACAAAGAGTATGTACACACATTTTACCATTCATAATGACATATACACTCAAGAATTATTATGATCTCTCTCAATACACTGTATATTATATCCTCCATTTTGTTAACCTTGTGAACACGTTCTTGACTCTTACGCTTTGAAGCTATCCCCACTCGGAACAATGAAATCGAAGCTTGAGGTGTTTATCGTGTTTCTTGTCAGCGGGATCGAGGCGTCTTACGTGATTGAGGCGTGGCGAAGATCTTGGCGTTAACATTAGCGCTAGAAAGAGGTAGCAGACGAACTTAATCTCAAATCTCGAAGGTATATTCGGAGAATGCGAAGATCACCGAAAGCGAGGAAAAGAAAAGCTATCGGCTGCTCAGTTGGACTCGACATTGCTCAACTCCGATGATGAAGGCGGGGCCTAATTGTTCATTATCAATAAAAAGTCACTTTTTCATAATCGATCCTGGTCCTATTTATCCTAAGGTCACAATGGTGTAAGGAGGTATGGTAGGACTCGCTGGCCATTCGATGGCAGCCCATAAAAGTCCTTATGATCCTATATTGATTTTACTAGGGTGGTAAATCAATGGTCACTATCGATCCTGGTCCTATTTGTCCTAGGGTCACAATGGTGTAAGGAGGTATGGTAGGACTCGCTGGCCATTCGATGGCAGCCCATAAAGGTCCTTATGATCCTATATTGATTTTACTTAGGTGGTAAATCAATGGTCACTTGTCGATCCCGGTCCTATTTGTTCTAAGGTCACAATGGTGTAAGGAGGTATGGTAGGACTCATTTGGCCATTCGATGGCGACCCATAAAGGTCCTTATGATCCTATATTGATTTTACCGGGATGGTAAATCAATGGTCACTATCGATCCTTATATCTTGGTCCTTATATATTTGTTCTACCCCAGTGGTAAGCAAATTTCGATGGTACAAGGAGGATCGGCCAAGCCCACCTCACACACTGGCCAGATCTCATACTACTTGATGCCGATGAGCATATATTACTTTATTTTGTTTAAATGTTGAGTTCGATTCATTTAATTCGATTAAGTTGAATCTGTCAAAAAAATTCAATTCACTTCATTTCATAAATTAAGCTGTTATATACCATATCGATTCACTAGTTGGGTTTAGTTTATTGATCTTGAATTATTATCGACAAGAAATTAATCGGAATGAAGTCATAATCAAGACAGTTGAAGATTCATCAATAAAATAAAACATTCATTCATTCAAGTTAATAATAAACTAGTCCCATAAAATGCAGAAAAGTTTAAAGTAGTTAAATTTTTATATAGAATAAAAAAGCAGATTTAACATTCGAGCCCCGCCTTCATCATCGGAGTTGAAAGCGATCTTAAGGTCCAACCGAAAGCGGTGATAGCTTTTCTTTTCCTCGCTTTCTCGGCGATCTTCGTACCCTCCAAATATACCTTGAGTTTCGGCATTAAGTTCGTCAGAGTTCACTCGTAGTCACTTTGAATCTGCTTCCGGATCTCTTCAGTCAGGAGAGGTCCCCGTTCTTCAAGATCCTTTATTTTGTGGCGAAGT
Source organism: Panax quinquefolius (assembly GCA_020205615.1). Lineage (NCBI taxonomy): Eukaryota > Viridiplantae > Streptophyta > Magnoliopsida > Apiales > Araliaceae > Panax > Panax quinquefolius. Next base: position 92,347,518 of record CM035165.1, on the reverse strand, counting down.
TTATGACGTTTGGCCTTATGCCTTGACTCTTAAATCACAGGCCTTCGTCTAAAGCCTCACTGAGCTTCGGTTGGTGAAGAAAACTCCTCATTTTTGCCTTCAGAGTAGGTTTTCTTCGACCAAACCGTTTCATATCGATCAAAGCTTGTTGGTAGGCTTGGACCTGACCAACCCATCCCTCATGGCCCTTAATTAAATCGTCGAGATGTCTTGAATCCATCTGGCCCGATCTAATTACATTTGAAGGCCGTTGATGGTATGAAAAGCATCTTCACGGCCAGAAGCCTCTCTCGATCCAAGGTTGATTTCAAATGTTTATCTCTTGCCTCATGAAATCCTCCTCGGCTTCCCCCGTTTATGTGTCTCTTGGCCTTGATCGTCCAAGACGGCGATTAACTTCACGCATATTTTCAAGATATTCAAGTCGATGTCCAAATATCCAAATGAGAATGAAACATAGAAGATAAAGAAATTATTATTTACCTTAGCGAATAGCTCATCCCTCATCGAAAGCGATTTCCGTCAGGTGTGATCAACCGAGCCGGTTGGTCGTCGGAGTATTTGAACGAAAGCTCCGAAGAGGTCGAAGGAGAAATTTGCATTGAACCTAGGCCACAAGGTCGGAGATCCCGTAGCCTCGGCATGGTAACCCTGACCTGAGGGACCGGGTCGTTCGGGGGAAGGTCTTGGCCTTTCGGGAGAAAGAGTTGGCTGATCAGGAGGGGTAGGGTCCACGTGTATGGTTTCAATTGGGGATCTATTTGGGGTGGGTCCTTGAGTTGTTGAAGCGACGAACTTCGGATGGCTATCGAGTCTGCTTTTCTCTTCTAGATAAGCGTTGGAATCCTTCGTCCCAGTCACCGCTCTTGGTCGATCTGTATCTCTGAGGGGGGCACGAAGGGTGGGATGATCGAAGACCGAGGTACCACAGAGTTCTTGGCGGCGCTAGAGGGGTTATTTTAGTTTTAATTTTTTAGTCCGGAGGACACTTCTTGATCGGGACGATCGAGTAAACCTCCTCGTCGAGGAATAGGTGTGGGGGTTGTTTTGCATTTACGGTGTGGATTCTAAGGGTGACAACAGATCTTGACACTGGTTTTCGATGGCTCTCCTCTTTTGGCGAGGATGAAGGGTCTCTTCCGACAAAGAACCTCTTGACCTCTGCTTCTTCATTGGAATTCATCCGTTTGAATTTAAAATTCGGCTTCGACTTGGGGTGGCTTACATTGGTAGATTCTCATGCGACTTAGAAGACTTCCTTTACAAAAATCTTGAACTCCTTTATTTCTAAGGAGCTTCATATGCGATCGAGAGATCTTTATATAAAACAAGCAATCCTATATTGAATTACACATCATAAAACATTTTCAAAAATTTTATATATATGACATAAACCAATACTCATACTTATGGTCATATAACCATGCCTGCTTCGAGAGGAGTCCATATTTCCACTCCTCCTTAGGGAAATTATCGAAAAGTTCCATCATTTCCACTTCCGTTCTTCAAAAATGTCTCCAAAGTCGTGAGAGATCTTTTAAATCGGTTTGCCCGATTCGGTGAGAAAAATCTCGGGACCTTTGACGTAGAACCACTTCTCGTACCATCCCCCTATTGCTCAAGGAGTGTTCACGATGAACGTCTCTCGAACTTTTCTTGAGACTTGGAGAATGTTTGCTAAGGGCCTTGAACCCTTCTCCTGGATTGTACTATTTTGTGAGCGGTGAAGAAGAAGTCGAGGAGGTTCGGCGCCCAACTCGTGGCGAGAAAGCCCAAAGGCGAGAATGTGAATGTAGGAGTTGGGTATCAACTGGGAGAACCCCACACCCAGGAACCCCAGTATGGTCACTATAAAAATGTGTAAGGGAAAACGAACCCCTTCTCCAAGTGAGTCGCGAGACCATTAGTCCCAACCTTCCGTGGTTGGTACATCTTTTCACCGGATCTGGGTACCACGGCCGCGTGGGTATCCTAATATGGTACTGAGATCGAACCTCTTTTAGTTCAAATTCGGTCCACGATAGAAGGAGTGTTGGCGTCGAGAGCGTCCGTATTTCCGTAGTATTGAGAGGGGTTTTGGAGTTTTGGTTTGAGGTTTACGCTTGTGGTTCCTTCACGAGGTTAGGGTTTGGTGGAACCACTGTGATCGGTGTTACCGATTGGGAATTTTGTTGAGTTTTGGGAAGCCATTTTGTGGTTTTGAGAGAAAGATCGGAAAGGTTCGGAAAGGCGCTCAATTTCAAATGAGCAGTAAAAGCGCCAAATTTGATAAAGTTATCCTTTTATCTTGTGATTTACACGGTGTTCAAGGTGGTACATTAAATGTTAGTAATGATTTAGAATTTGAATGGGAAGCGTCCTGCCCGTCCAGATATTTAATAGGCGGGGCCTTCCCGATTTGACCTTTGATCTCTTCTCATTTCATTTCATGAACAATAATCGGTACATTTCAATTACTTCTTATTATGGATCTTGATGAAAATATCATGGACCATTTATAGTTTTATATTAAACATTCTTGCTCAACAAAAACTAAGAAGCGATGTTGGGTCGAGGATATTTTCTTTCATCGTTGGTAGATTTGGGCTTACTCATTTAATTAATCTATTGGGCCTTTATTATTGAACCATGAAAGTCATTTGAGCCCGTTATCCTATTATTTCTATTTTAACTTATAAGGCCAAGATTGATTCGATTGGATCGATCTTTTGGGCATTTTAATATCTATTATTTTGACTTGTAATGATGAAAAAGCATGATGGTTGACTAGAGAACCTGCCATGCATTAATGTAGATGGGATTATAACCGGCCGGCGGTAGAAACAGTGACCAAAAGCAGTGGATAAACTACATGCAGTTGGTAGAACCCATCAGATCAAGTGGGAGTGTCAGGTAGTAGTGGGTGACACGGTATTCCAGGCAAGGAGAGTATAGCTTAGCAAGGAAGTCTTCACAAAGAGGTATGTACACACATTTTTACCATTCATAATGACATATACACTCAAGAATTATTATGATCTCTCTCAATACACTAGGCATTATATCCTCTATTTTGTTAACAGCATGAACACGCGTTCTTGACTTCTTACCTTTGAAATATCCCCCGACGAAAAAATAAATCGCTGCTTGAGGTGTTTATGGTGTTTACTGTGCAGGATCAGGGCGTCTTACGTGATTGAGACGTGACAGAAGATCTTAACGTTAACATCGACCATTTGGGGTATCCCTACCTACTAGCTGGCCATGACGGTCCCAGCTAGCTTGTAAGTACATAGTTAGGCTTCTGTTTATATATCTTTTTTTTTTATTTTTTTTGTGAGAATTAGCTAGATTCTTGCCTGCCTTCTTCAGAAAGTAGTGGTCTTAATTGGTTTAGCTAGGTAGATTATGTTACTCAAGATATCATGTTTTCCTTTTCATGACTTGTTATTAGAAATACATGCATGCATGCTAGTGACATGATATCCGGATAGATGGATTATCAGTATCTTATTTGTCTACTGCAGGCCATATTACATATAATTAATTTGAATTTCCTTGAAGATCGATCGATCGAGTACTCTATATATCTCTATCTATCTATCTATCTAATCTAATTAAGCATTAATTTGTTTTATTATTTATTTATTGCAATTCAATACTTGTTCTCTTCGCCTCACTCTACCTACGTACGCATGCATCATTAATTAATTAAAATATTGAAGCATGCATAAGTATTTTTACATAAACAACAAAGGTTTATTTTATAAAATATACAATCCTAATAATTAATTATGATTTACTTATAATAACGATCACTGTTTTATGAGTGAGTTTTTTTTTTTAAAGAAGGCAAAACATAGGTTTATTTTTAATATTTTATTTGTTTTATATATATTGTTTATAAAATAAAAATTGAATTCACAAATTAACTTGCTTTTTTAAATAAATACAAACCACATACAATTGTATACTATAATTAATATTAAATTATTTTATGAACAATTTTATTCTTTATAAAATTCTTTTAGCTCATTAATCATACATTTTCGAGCAAACATTGTCATAACAATAGTAAGTTAATTTATAAAATTTTAAAAAACATTTCATAAGTATTACATATATAATGAATAAGAAATTAACATTTAATTATGCTATTTGAAAAATAAAACCGCACTTGGTTTTTGGTATGGACTTAAAATTTAATATAACTAAAACACTTTTAAAGTCTCCTAAAATTTATTTTAAAACAATTTAAATGACTACTAATAAAACCCAAACTTAATAGGACTCTTTTATATATGTTCTAGTAAAATTTTAGTTGATTCCTGTAATTGTCTTCCAACCCCAACGGAATTAATAAGATCATGACGTAACATCATAATATTTTAATAATAAATAATAAAATAATAAAATTAAACTAAATTATATGTAATTAGTAAGTTAAGTTGTGAAATTATTAACTATTAAAAATAATTAATAGTTAATGTTAGAGAACCAATTTTTTTATGGTTCTACAAACTTTAATGTTAACTTATTATACTACAATATAGTTCTTTAATTACTTGGTCATACAATAAATTTTAACTTTAAAAACATGTTTAGAATTTTACTTTACTCAACTTTAGACTCTAAATATTAAAAATATAAGAAAAATATTATGATTACATAATAATTAATATAGGAGACATTTAGTTAATTAATGTTAAAAATAATTATGACATGTTAGGATTAAACTTTAGTTAATTTTTAAAACTAAAAGACATAATGGTAACTATTATTCTACAACAATTTTATTCTTAGATAACTATATATTAAAAATATAAAAAAAATTATGTGAAAATAATAATTAATATTAAAAAAGTGCAACATATATTACAAAATATATTAATGATTACACTTTAATTACTATTTTTATTTTATATAGGAGATCTTTACTTAATTAATGTTAGAAGCTTATTAAAATTTAAGTTGTCATTAAAAACAAAAAGTTATGATGGTAACTTATTAATTTACAATAATTTTATATCATATAGAATTCCTTAAACTCCAAGTTTAGGCTTTTAAGTTCTACTCATTTTTAACTATGTATAAATTCGAAATATTGAAAATAAAAAATAAATATTAAATTTAAAAACAAGATAAACTAAATATTAAATTAAAAACAACAAAAATATAAACATATTACCAACACTCAATTACAAATCATTGATAATGGTTTGCTGGAGCAAAATTTATAGTCATTCTATAATGAGTTAAATTAAAATTCAGAAAAATATTATATATAGAACAAATAAGGAATTAAAAATAATTTATTTAAAAAAATAAACCCAAGGGAGTCTTCTTTTTTTATAACAAGAGAAACTGGTTCAGTTCAGTTCATAAGGATACCGCAGGAGTAGGTTAAGAATATAAGTATAGTGGAGTAGTCAAAATAAAGGTCAAAAATGATACTAATTCCAAAAGGAAAAAAATATCAATTTCCAAAGCATAATTCACACCCGTTTAATAATCATCCTTTCTCTCATATCATCAATAAAAAAAAGGTCCAGGAAAACAAAAACAAGAGGATCAAAAATCCAATAATCCCTGGACTGGAATAATATCACATTGACAGAGAGAGAGTCAACCTTGTTCAAATGGATGAACCCGAAATATATCCACCATGAACGAACTTGTAGAAGCAGCAGCAGCAGCAACAACACTTTATTCAAATCGCTCTGGAAGCTAAAACAGCATAATCATACCTCAGTCACGAAATTCGTCCATAAATCCTTTATGAAATTCTGTTAACCGATTAACAACAGCTGGAATCTTGTCCTCAGGTGGCAATATTGTGCATCTGAAATGCCAAGTTCCAGGAACCTATCAAAACATCACAACCACAAAAACCAATCAGTTTGCGTAACTATTAGTTGGCCAACACGACCAATTTCACTGAAAGGAATATTTAATCCGTATATACTATAGGTTGTTGTCTTGCACCTTCACATGCTTATATACGATTACGTTTTTAATTAGAAACTGATCTTTTATTACGTACAATCAAACCTCCACGGCACCCCTAAATAATGAGCTAAATATTGACACTAACACAGAAAGTAGAGGAGCTTAATTAATGAAGAATGTCACTCACCTGGCGAAAACCGGATCCAGGAACAACAACAATGCCAGTGGCATCAAGGAGGCGGCGAGCATAGTATGCATCTGGTGCTGTTTTAGCTGCTTCTGCTGCCTTTATTGCTTTCTGAGGCAGATGAAGACGAGGAAAAAGATACATTGCTCCTTCTGCTTTGTTGCAGGTTATGCCCTCCAAGCTGTTAAACACGTCTTCGAGTGTCTGTCCAATTTGAAAGCAAAAGTAAGCTGCACCATTTTTTTATTTATGCAAAGTACCTACGTATGGGGCTACACAATGGCGAGTGCTTTGCCTGAGCATATGCCTTCCCCTCCGATATGAATCAACCAATTCAAACCTACGGCCACTTTCAGGTGGGATTGGCCTTAACTACTATTCCAATCCTTGGTTTACTGAGTAGGGCCTCAAGGTGGCATGCTAAAATTGTCAGAAAAGTCGGGTCATGTTTGCTTAATAAATAAGTAACTCATATCAAGGATACCATCAATTTCCTTAACCACTATGCCAACCATTGGTCTACTGAATTCACTAATTTTAAAAGGATAATTTCAAGGTAGCAATGCCAAATTTCTGAAAAGTCCAGTCACATTTGCTACAAATAAAAACCATCAATTATCTTAAACTTGCTAAATGAGGATAGGATTTTCTTTAAAGAGAATTAGTGCTTGTAAGATGACATAAATATTGCAGTTCTGGATCTAGTCTCAGTCTACAACAAGGCTTAAGAAGCGTGAGTAGGTGGCGTGCTTACTATATTTTTCAGAATGCAATAATGAAGGTAGCCTATTTAAAATTGTCAGAAATATGCGAACCATACTTTAAAGACCAGTTACATTACAATAGAGTGCCAAAATTATTCTGTAGTCAACTGAGCCAAAAATATTTGATTTCCTCTAGAGATAAGATGAGCATGTAAGACAATATGAAACTTCAAGTCAGCCGTTAAAGTTATACTTCCTTCATCCTAGCTCTACAACCCCTCTCTAAAAGTTGACTAGACGTTCACTAACTAAATCAAGGTTTCAGGTTTTTATTTTTAATTTGTCACTATAGGCTTTTTTTAAAACTTACCTTTGCACGTCTTGCTAGGGATGAGAGTATCCCATCTTTCTCAGCAGAATATGACTCGTATGATTCATCCCCAACCTGCAAGAATAAATTTTTTTAGCATTCCCCTTGCCCCTACTAAACTGCTTGGTGTAGTGATATGATGCATTGATGCTAGAAAATTATTGCTACTAATGACATCTTGAAATAAACTAAATTGTGCCAATGGTGAACCAATAATCTGCTCCATGGTCACAAAATCAGAATTCAAAATTTTATACAGATATTACTGCATAAGATTCTGTAAAGTGGTCAATATTGTACAAATTCAACCAAGATATCATTAAGCATCCAAGTTCTCACTAATAAGATGGGTTCAAGCTAACACAAACTTAAAGAACTCGTCAATGATGGATAACTCTCAATCAGAACCCTTATTTATAAACAGATATATATTTGCTTAAAGAAGTTCTCTGATTGGACTATTTAGCTCACCTTCACCCAATTTAGGCCTGTCTAGCTTTTTCCATTACTAGTAAAGGGGCTGCTAGTTGCAGCGCGCAGTGTATTAGTGAATAGTTAAGGCGAATTGAGATTACTAATGACGGATGGAGGTTGAGTATAGAACATGTTCAGAGTTTTCTCATTTATTTCTTTTATATCTTGCACATAGAGAGAGAATACAATAGTTCAAAGAGAGAAAAACTAACCTTGGGAGGGCTCATAACAAGGCTTGAAAGAATTTGACCAGAGATATTAGAGCAAAGATTTACAGACGCAACTTTGTAAATTTGTTCCCTTATCTCAGGACTAAACCCAGTCACCTCCATGTAACCACCTCTTTTTCCACACTCCCCATGATAACCTGAAGCCAGCACAATTGAAATAATAACAAAAAACTTATTCATCTGTAAACACCAGAATTCTATGAATAAATCTTTTATAAATTTAATCGATCCAACTAACTTACCTTTAGAGACCGACTGAAAAGATACTAATGGAATATCATTCTCGCCGTATCCCATAGACCGGGAAACTTTCTTGAAGGAGTGAAACTTCTTTTCAGGTACATAAACATTTTCCTGGTATACCTATACAAATACACAGGAATATGAAAGTCAAAATAGAAACTACAGTTAGGAGTACTGTTATTAATTTGAATGTGACATAGTTTATGTATAGGATAGGTTTTAGACCCCCAATTTATGTAATTTTCTGTTTTACTTAGTCTATGTAAAAGGGATTCGGATCCCCCACCATTACACTTTCCCTCCAATTTCATCCGATACACCATATTTTAATTTTTGTGAATAGTACAATTGAAATCGATACCAATCAACTAATTTATTATATTGAATAGCATAATTGGTTCAAAAATGGAAGTAATCCGACACCTTTTCATCATATGATGAAAATGTGAATTTTTCATGGATGAAAACTCTTTTAAACTTTTAATGGTGAAAATATTTTTTATGATTCTAATTTTTTATTATTAAGATCAAATAATTGGTGTATTAGAAGAAATTGGAAGGAATGTGTAATGGAGAGGAGCCAAATCCATGTAAAAGGCTCCTTCTCCAGCTAAAAGTCCAGTCGAGTAAAAGTTTCCAGCAGAGTATAAGTATAACTCATCTGACTGAGATGTTGACCTCTCCAGATCATGAAAAAATGATGATATGCATTATTTTAAAGGGGAAAAACACTTGGAGATAAAACAGGATTGACTTTTAGTTGTTAACTTGAGTGATTGTTTGTCTTTGAAGTTTTACCAGTTGAAATTGTCTTTTTAATACGTGTTCTGAAATTTTTTTTAAAAAATGAGGGAGATTTGAAACCAAAACCAAGTTTGTTGTCTCAGCCCAGTAATGTGTGCCAAGTGAAAATTTTAAGTAATAATTTTAATTAAAATTTCAAAACAACTCTTCACCTTCCATCCCTCCCTCCCCACCCTTCTCCCCAAAACCCAACCCCACCCCCCAAAAAAAATACACCCCTCCCACACACCACTTCTACAATATGTTTCCCTCTGTAAGAACTAACAACCACATCTTATGGAATGGTAAATTCAAAGGTAAGTGTGTTGGGTGAATTTTCTCAGTAGATGGCCAAGTAAATGCCCAAAATAATCCTTTCAAACTAAATCTCCAAATGCACCCTGATAGTCTGCAGAACTTAGGTTCTTTAAGAATTTACAAACCTCATCTGCAAGAAGAACTAGGCCTTCTTTCTTGCAGAACTCCACAATATCCCGTTGGTTGTCCTCGGCAAGAACCTGTAGTAATATATCACAATAAACATTTCTGTGTTCCAAATATTGTACTTAAAGATTCTTATAAAGACTAATCAGTGGTTACCTGCCCTGTTGGATTACCCGGATTTATAACAACTAATGCCCTTACGGTAATTCCCTTGGACTTGGCATCTTCCAATTGCTTTTTTAGCTCAGAAATCTCCAATCCCCATCCTGTTGCTTCATCAAGATAATAAGGAACCTGCAGAAAAACAATAGAGAGCTCAAAACGAGCTGAATAAACTAAATGTAATGCTTGTGCAAAACCGTCACAAAAATCATTCCTCAATTCAAAAAAACATGAGATTCTGCCCAAGCCAAAACTTAGCACATAAGTACATCTTATCAAATATTATTTTAAATTAAAAAGGCATACAAGAGTTCCGCCATGGAGGGCTATTGAAGCAGAGTACAAAGGGTACTGTGGAATGGGACAAAGGATTCCATCCTTCTCCGATGTTATTAGTAACTGCATCGTCATATGAACCTGACAAGAGGAGAATAAAATATATGTTATTCATGCTCGAGACTTTCAATAATTACAGGAATTTGATATATGTAAGAAGAAGAACGTTAAAACCATAAGTTACCGCTGGACTTGCACCATCTGTCAAGAAAAGATCATTAGGATCAGCAGGAAAACCATCACGAGCTTCAATACCAGCAGTAATTGTATCACGTAACCCCTTGATACCCTGATGTCAGAGAACAAGAATGGAGAGTGATATATACAACTAACAACATTATGCATGGATAATATATTAATTAAAGGTATTGCTGCATCCAAAAGAGGGCTTGGTACCTGACTATGACTATATGCACCAGTGGCTCTTCCAGGAATTTGATCCAGGATTTGCCAAGCTCGTTCGATGGCATCCGCACTGCAAGAAATCAATGGGGAAGGAATTGGCTGATCTTAAAAATGTACAAAACCAATTTCATGAACCACTTAAAAATGAATTCACAACGTTTAGGTGGGGGAAGTAAGACAGTTTGATCACTGTTTATGAATTTTGCAATCGGAATAGAGGACCGGCGACTAAACGCCATTAGATAGATAAAACTAACAAGATGTAAATAGCTACTCCACTCTAATCACTTGAAAGAGCATTTCATATAACACATTCACTCGAGCTACCAACTCTGTTTTGAATTGTCAGTGAGCAAGTTCCTTTTATTTCAAAAAAGGCCGATTTTAGTTACAGTTACTAGTAAAAACCTTGAACACCAAGCAAACAGTAAAAAGATTACTAGAACCTCCCTTCCTCCAGCTCTCTCTTCAGTTGAACCCATTCTCATTTGAGAACTGAGGTTTGATGTTTTAAAAAATAATATCACCTAAATATGTTTTTGAAATCAGAAGTCAGAATGTCCCAGAATGATCTACGACTCCTACAAAGTGGAGTGAGAACTATACTGCTAACATCCACGAGTAATAACTGTAAACTATATGATCCACATAATTCACATAAAGTAAATTACGCTCGGCAATACAAAGAATGAGACAATTTCCCACCTGAACAAACCCTGTGTTTCACTTTTGTCCAAAATTGCTGGATGGTCACATAATGCAAGAACCTAACACAAGATTTGCCAGAATTAGGTGCTAAATACCATGATAAAAATCTTTGTAGAATAAAATCAAAGCGTTCAAACCTCTCTGAAGAAAGTAATTGGCTGCTGATTAAGTGACTGAGGATTTCCAATATTGCAATAAAGTATCTGCCAGCAGTAAGAGAAATGTAAGCACATATGCAATCGCCTGCCTCAAAATATCATGTTAAAAAATAAAAAACAATTGTTTTTGCTGAAGGTACCGGTGACAGGTTGAATGGACACTAGAAAAAGTTTCAGATAGAGCTTTTAATATTATATTTTATTTAAAAACATCAACTTGCTTATTGAACCGTTAGTTAGGTGTATTTATGTACACAAATGTGAACCCAAGATTGCGAGGAAAAGAGTCATTTTTAAGAAAAGTTACCTGATGAGTTTGGTTGAAAAACTAAAGATTACATGATAAATAAATACAGAAACGCAATCCTAGTAAACAGTAGGAAAAAAAACAAGTAGAGTAGAAAAACAATACCTCATCAAAAGGGTGGGAACCTGGATTTTCTTGTAGTTCTTGTTGTAATTTCTGTGACAAGTATAGTAAAGGATCCTCAAAGAGATGAATGATATGTAGAAACACGATTATTGCATATATCCAAACATGGTTGAAATTTCAAGTAAATTTCTTCGAGAATGGCTGTGTTAATTTTTGCAAGTTCTTAAAAATATGAAGCAGAGTCATCTAATAAGCATTACACATTACCTGGGCCAGAGTGACAATCTCACCACGGACTGCATACTCACATTTCAAGACCTGTGAAGGATTAAAATTAGCAGTGAAACTTGATGTCTAGAAGAAATTTGAGCACATCATCATCATCATATAAACGTAACCCCATCACATCATCATCATCATGATATAAAAAAGACGGCATAAAGGGAAAAAGGGGTTGAAGCCCAAAGGCGAAGATAAAACCCAATTACAAGGGAAGAGAGTAAATAAAACAGTGAATCAATCAAAAGGGTTGAAATTCATAATTTAGAGAAGATAGTTAATTACCTTGGGATTGATGGAATCGAGAGTAAGAGAATAGTTAGTTGAATCCATTGAATCAGGAGGAGGGGATTGAATCGATGTGAAGAAGCGAGAGAGAAGAAGAGAAAGAGATTGAGATTGAGATTGAGGAGGTTGATTTGAAGAAGAAAGAGGAGTGGAGATTTTGTTGTGAAGAGCAGAAGAAGAGTGGTTGGAGAGAAGAGTTTTCGTCGTTCTTCTGGCCTTGTCAGCTACGAATCTCCACATTGTAACACGCGTACTCGTTTCTTGGCATCAATTTAACCACCCCAAATCTCAATCTCAGCACACCAACATTAACATAATCAAAGAGAAGAGAGAGAAAAGAGCAGCCTTTGACTTGACTTATTGCCCAAACCATTTCCTTCCTTTCTCCTCTCTAGTCTCTACAATTAAACTCTTTTTAATATATTTAATTCCCAAAAAATTATTACTCTCCCAATTAAAAAAGATTAAAATATTTATTAAAAAACATAATTCATATTTTATCTGATCAAGTAAATTAAATGAGTAATGCTACATGTACAAATATTTTACAAATTATTGATGTGGTATATTTTACTTCACCATATTGATTAACAAATTGTTTCAATATAATCTTCGACCTCACACAATATGCTGAGGTGGAGTATATCACATCAATAATTTATAGAATAATTTGTGTCTCTAACATTATTCAAATTAAATATTAAATTTTAGTACTACTCTTTCATAACTTGTCAAATAGTAGTAGTATAATATAGGACAAACTAAATTACTAGTATTTAATAGTATTAGTGAACGACAAGATTCACAAGTTTTTTCAAAGTTTACCCCTCTAAAAGACAAATGACAAAGTAATAATATATAGAATATTTTATTTATTTTTAACAGGATGAATTTTTATATATATTAATAAAAGTAAAGTGCAGAGTAAAAATAAAATAAAAATTCAAGCTTATCTTTAATATTCTATAAAAGAGTAAATCTTTAGGTACTCCTAACTTACTAATAATTTATCGAATGCAAAAGAGCAAGTCGTTTTGAATTATCTTTTTTTAACATCCTATGCCTCTTTCTCTCTCTTAGGAATATCAGTAAACTCTCCATTTTCTCCTACGTTGAAAACTCTCTTCTCCTACCGTGAAATCTCCTCCTCCTACAACTCCTCTGTCTCACTCCTTCGCTCTCTGTTCAAACCCACTCGCTTCCGTCGGCTCAGTCTCTCCGGTTACTCTTCTCTGGTCAAATAACGGAGAAAGATGAATCATGCTTCCCTCCACACAATAATTAATCTATGAAGCTCTAATATGGTAAACCCTTTTTTGAGTAATTTATACTTTCAATTGATTGTATTGTTTCATTTGGGTTTAATTGAGTTTCTTCAAAGATTTCTCGAAAATTTGAGTTTTTTCTTTGTGTTTCTTATGTAATTTAGGTTTAATTGGGTTCTTCATAATGTATGAGTTTTGATAAAAGAACAGATGCTAACAAGGGCAAAAGCCAAAGCCTGCTTCGGCAGTAGGTGTAGCCTTGATATTTTTGGATGATATGTCTTGCGACTCAATAATGGAGTTCTTGTATGTAGTTTTCCTTCTATTAAAGTGGACCATGGAAAGGAACTAGCTCATTCTTTGTGTTTCAGATTAAAGCATAATCAACTACCTCTTAGTTGTTCTCTAAGTGGAGTCATCTTGTGGGTATTGCCAATTTTCATAACTTGTTGATACTAAAGTAAGCCGCAATTACCAGATTTTTTTATTTAACATGAATTGATTGAGACATTCACTTCATTTGTATATGTCATTGTATGTATGCACGTAGGTGGGTGGATATGTCCTTGGCTATAATGCTAAAACTCGTGTAAGAAATATTATTTAATTGAAGATTATATCTTTTACTTTGCTGCAAGATATTATAAGAGGATTGTTAGATTGGAAGTGTTTTCAATTGATAACTTACTATATAACCTTTTTGGTTGTATTTGATTATAGGGTTAGCAGGGTGACGTGCACTGTTATGATATATTGACAAATAAATGGTCTAGGTAAGCCCGGATCAATAATCATTTCAGAAGTGGCTGATTTTTTAATTTTAATTCTTCAACATCAAATGGTAGCTTCTGTTTGGTCTAGAATATAATTATATATAATTATAAGGAGTTAAAGAACTGGAAAGGGGTATATATATATATATATATATATATATATATATATATATTATCATAAAATATAATTATATAGTTGAGACAGAAAACATTTGATGAGTTTAAGCGAAGGTCCCTGGTCTAAAATATGATGCTAATTCCTACTAATTTGCAATCCCCACCCTTTCCCTTCAGATTACTCACGCTCTTATTATAGCCATAGATAGGCACAAGTTGGGACCACCAAATAACTAACCTTTTAGTGTGGGCCGCCTGTACCCACCCACCCAACAAAATTTTTGTCTTTCAAATGATGGGGCTTGGGCTTGGAGACAGAGACAGAGACGGAGACGGCTGTTATTGTAAATATTTGTGGCTCTGTTATAAAATATTATATTGAATTGGATTGGATTATATTTTATATATAATATAAAGTTATTTTTAGATATTTTTAAATTCGAAAATTGATGAGTTTTAGGCAATATAATTAGAGTTGTAATTTGATAAACTCATAAAATAAAGTAAAGCCACATTATAATAATCCTAAACTGTTTATACACAGTCAATGTACCACACACTACTCATAATTGTGAAAAATGTAAATTATCTAAAAAATATTACTAATTATATAGAGATATATTGTTTTCAACGTAAAGGAAATTTGTCAATTTTAAATTTAAAAATAAATAAAATTAACTCTAAAAAGCCAATTGGGTAATCAAATAAAATTGGAGAGAAGTGCAATGGAGATTCCTCCTAAAATCATGCGATAAAATAACAAAAACTTGTTAAGATTGTATTACCCGTAATTTCTTATATATTGTTTTCCGTTGCTTGAAACTAATAGTATTATCTAATTAAACTTGGACAATAATTTAATTAAATGTACGTAACTCTTAAAGACGAATATGTTCGTCATGGTATCATATATAGATAAGAACATTTTTTGGGTTGGACTAAGGGAATCGGAAGGCCATATGTCCTTCCCACAAACCTGATCGTGAATTCATCCCATACCCCCATCAAGATAGTTACCATGAATTTAGCATACGTACAACATCAAGATCATACAATACAAAATTAATACAGGTTGATTATCAGTAATCCATCATATCGATCTACATAGAAAGGAAATTAAATGGTAGGTAGGTAGGTTCATAGACCAAGAGAGAATGGAAAAGTAGTGGAACTGAGCCAACTACCACCAGCAATGAAGCTCCCAGGAGTGAAGCCTTGAGCCTCAGTTGCACTTGTTATCACCTTGTAACCTTTCCACTTTACTCTTGCTGATGTTCCGGCACCGGCCCCCGTATTTTGATACTCCCCGTAGTACAATGTGTCGAGCGCAAAATTCCCACTCCACTCGAACCACCCCGCCGGATTAATAACGTCGCTTATGGACGATTGCATAACCACCGTCCTTGAATATTCTTTCCACGGCCTTCCGAGATACGTGGGGAAGCTGCTCTGCACCGACTGCAAATCGGAAGTGGCACCAATTCTAGACTTTTGAATGACAATGCCCGTGTTTTGGTTTGGATCGGTTCGGCCTTGGGCCGTGACCATGTTCTTCTGACCCTCGTTGGGTCGACGAGCATGGATATCGCAATCTTGTAGCACAACTGCGGCATTGCCAAAGATGAAATCGACGGTGCCAACTATGAGGCAATTAATGAAAAATTGTCGATTGGAATGGACATAGAGGGAGTCTTGATAGGCTAGGACGTCGCATTTATAAAATGCGGAGAGGTCAGACCCGACACGGAGTGCAACTGCTTGGTGCTTGGAGGGCCCTGCTGTGTTTTGAAATGTAATGTCCCTTGCCAAGAATCGGTCCCCAACCGCAGCTGCACCAACGTTCATTATATATTTGCCTTTTAATTTTATTACTTTACTCATTACTCAATCAATTAACGCAAATATAAATTAACTTTTCCACCAGATCTGCTATATATATCGCAATCATATTTTGACAAATTAAAGTAGTATTACCATAATTAAATTAGCTTAAAACAAAAACATTGCACACTAGCTGGCTCAAATGCGAAATGCCCTCACCATCACCAAGTGGGAGTTCGGTACTATTTTTCCACCTTATAATTTTTAGATCTGATTAATTATTAGTGACAGACGTGACTACACGTGATCAGCATGCCTGATGGCTCTACCAGCTTTTGACAGGACTAGCTTAATTAGCTAGACGACATTTCCAATTTTCCATCATTCCACGTGTAGCTAAAAAACATATGGTCCGGTTTGAAAATCGAAATTAAAAGTCATTTATACTACGTACTACCACTACTCTATTATCACAATACTAGTTAGTATAAGAAATATCAATAAACTAGTTGTGTCCTGTGACTCCGGCACTTTATCGACGATAAAATTTATTTTAAACTTTAAACGGTCCAAATAATTTATTGAGTAAATGAAAAATTCAAAATTATTTGTATTTTATTAGATAGATGTGCAATGCATGTATCTATTTACTCTTAACTAACTTTACCAAAGTAATGGGTACACATCATTAGTTAGTTAATTTATTTATCTAAATATTGAAGATAATACAAGTAGCTAGCTAGCTAGTAACTTCTTCAAGATCGATTAATTAATGGAGTAATTGATTAGAGAGAGAATAATACTGACCGACGGTAGCAGAGTTGAAGGTAGTGCTGCCATCTTGCACATTCTTACTAGCTGTTATGATAGTATTAGCCCTTCCGTCACCCAAAAACATTATGTTGGTCTTCTTCTTAGGCACGTCCACGCTCTCTCTATACACACCCGCCTTAATCCTTATCACATATCTTGTACTACTACCCTCCGGAGCAGCTGCCACCGCCTCCGCAACCGTCTTAAAGTTCCCGCTTCCGTCCGCCGCCACTACCACGTTAGGTGTCACCGTAGAGGACTGCAACAGCCGCCTATCTCCGGCGGATAACCACTCCGGCCACACACCACGTGTACCGTCCTCCTCAAGGTTCCTCCCCCTCGACTTATAATTAGCCTCCTTACCAATGTCAGTGTTAGTCATATTACAGATCATGGCCAGCGCGTTACTACACAATCTCTCCACGTGTCTCTGGCCCGCAATCAACTCTTTACGTACTTGCTTATCGGCACCGTCGTGCGAAAATCCGTCGATGCAAGTTTCTTGATTGGTAATGGCAGCACTGACTAGGGTTTTGAGGTCGGCTGCATGTTCTTTAAGAGACTTGTTGGTCTGGAATTTCTCCAGGTCTTTTACGGTGTCGCGGAGCTCGTCCAGCGTATCGTCGATCGTCTCTAGACAATCGTGAAGGGCGCCTTTTTCTCGCTTGGTTAGATTCTCTCTCTTGCTGAGCTTTTTGATCTTGAAGTAGTTTTGTTCCACAACGTTGACGGTGATGTTAATGGAGAGCTCGATTACATCTTTCTGGCTTGTAATTTTTTTGGAGAAGCCAGGGACAGTGGCAATGGTGGAGTAGCACAACTCCGGGTATAATGTGGTGCTACATGAGGTTTTGAGGACGGTATGAGCGGGTGTGCCTTGAAGACTTTGGGATTGGAAAGAATTGTGGCCGGTATTATTTAGTCGGACAGAAATCCCGACTATGGCAGCTACGAGTATGAGGGATGCAAATGTGAGCAGGTAGAGTTTTTTCTTGCTCTTGAATGACAAAGGAATTTGTTTGGCGGAATCTGACATTCCTCCAAAGAGGCGGCTCATCCTCCTCATATCCCACTTTTCTTTTTTTTGTTAGCCAAGAGAGAATTTATAAGCAAAGGATATATATATATATATATATATATATATATATATATATAGCAGTTGATGGATCGACGTGTCCAAACTAAACCCTAATATAGAGTAGTACGTACCCTTGATAAGAAATGGTGATGTAAGTTAATATTTCTATTTTTTGTTTAAGAATTCATTTATGAAAGAAAAGAAGATGGGTCCGAATATTTATTTGAATTGAATTAACCTTGCTGGCATCATTAATGCAGTGCAGCACTTAGGACCACCGCGCATGCATTACATATATCTGAATTAATGCAATGCAGCTTAATTACCCCTTATTAACTTTGATTTATTTGCTTTGCGAGCCGCATTAAGAAAGCAAATATACTCCCTCCTATTCAGATTAAATATCATTTTAGAGTTAAATACACTTATTAAGAAATAACACAAAATATCTTTTGTGTCTCTAATTAATTATTTTTTTCTCCACAATTGTCTCTTCTCATTCTCCATAATTGTCCCTAATTAATTATTTCTCTCTCCACAATTGCATTTACTATAAGCATATTAAATAAAGGGGTAAATTAGGAAAAAATAGTGCAATATTGCATAGAGATTCCAAAATGACACCTATATAGAATAAAATTAAACTCCCTAAAACGTTATTTAATCTGAATAGGAGGAGTAGTAAAATTAACCTTTTGTTATAATCTTACGAGAAGATGAAGTAGTATCATTGTAGTAGTATATATATATATATATATACTAGGTACTTACTCCGTCCTTATTTAAATGACGTTTTAGAGATGGACACAAGAATTAAGATAATAATTAAAAAGCATTAAATATAATACTCAATTATTTATAATATCCTTAAATTATTAATTTATCATAACACAAAAGTTTAAAGTACACAATCTCTCAATAATTCATGTAATAAATAAAAAGGAAAGGGACACATGCACCGACATAGCTAGCTAGGTTGTTGAAAAAACTAAACACGACTTACTACTCCTGCTAAAAACAATAGTAGTAGCTACTACGTAAAAATATCAATGATGATGGCGACTCGAGGCCCGAGGGATCTCCAATCCTCATCTTTTTTGACTTTCAACTCGTAAGAAAATAATTCAGATTTGTTCGGAAAGGAGATTGGATTCTATTTCGCGTGATAAGGACTAGCACTATTCTAACTCGGGGAAGGGCGACAGAATTAACCAGGTATGATCAATTATAAATGTACTATAATAATTCACTTATTTCGTCCGTAATGGAATTCATAAAATTAAACTTCGAACAAGATTATATCAATCGTTAAATATTCGAATCGATGTTTAAAATATATTATAAAAATAATTCTAATTTCACAACATTGACCATGAATCAATTTGAATTGTTGAGTTGAGTATTATTTATTTAGAAGGTTACTCTTGTCCTCATTTTATCAAAAGTTTGAGAGTATTAGAAAAGTTTAAAATTCATTAATATATAAACAAATATACTTTTTAAACACTATAAATAAATAATTGTTGCTCAAGTGTTGTTAATTTATGGTTATAACTAGGTCTAGCAATATAGTTAGTTAACTATTAGGTCAACTAATATTAACTAGAATCAAATAGGTTAGTTAACTATTTTTATTTATTTAAGTTGAATAAGGTTTGGAACCATATTTTAAAAAAGAAATATAGGTCTAAACTGGTTAACCATTTTCGACCCATATTTCATTCCAAATTCAAATCAAAAGTTCTTTTCACCCCAAATTCATAAATTTTTTATTTAAAAAATAATATTTAGTGATTACGTATACACTTCCACCCACCACCAAATAAATAATATTCAGTAATTAAATATACACTCAAACCCTCCACCCACCACAAAAAAATAAAACTTAGTGATTATGTTTACCCCATCCCGCCCAGCCCCCACCTCCACTGTAAGACCCCAATTTTTTATGAATAAATATTTAATTTTCTCTAAATATTATCTTGAATAGTAAGGTGTTGATTTGATATAATGTTATAGTTATGGGTGATATGTGCAAATTTTGTAAAGTAAACAAGTTGTCATAAAATATACGTTTGGTCGAAAAATATTTTTTTTGTCGAAAAATATTCGTACAACAGCGCAATCATTGATGGACCCCACAACAGAATAGCTGTCGGATATAAAAAGCGACAAAAATAACCTTTTCATAAAATAACTGCAAGACTTTTACTGTTAAACTGTTGAAATACTCGGTGATAAAAGTACAGTAATACGCGGTATTGCACATTAGGACACAATATTGTACAGTATCTCTGATTATTGATACTTACGTAAAAAGTCACTCAGTTTCATTCAATAATTGCCACAGTAGTTGCTGCATATATAATATCTCATATTATTGATTCAATTATTGTCACAGTATCATCTGTACAATATATATTTTATATTATTAAATTAATAATTGAGACAGCACAGTTATTCATTTTATTAATTATATTATTGACAATGTCTATGTCGAGTAAAGGGGTTATGTTATTTAATTGCGCGCCAATAAGGAGAAATCTTTATCGGAAAGCCCCCTCTTTCCTGGGAACGAGCTGGTTGTCCATATTGTGAGTTATAATATTAATGATGAATAATTGTTGAAATATTAAAAATATGTTGCCTGAAGATAAGTAATTTGTGGTAGATATTTATTTAATTTTTAATATAAATAGAGGGGTTTGTCATTAAACGTTTGTTGTAAGTTTGACTTATTATTTCATAGACCCCCATGTGCCAATTTGTCAAATCGTCGATAGAAAGTTATCTCAGTTTTATTTTATTATTATTATAATAGTAATAAAACATAAAACTTTTTATATAAAATATAATAATTTTTATAATATGTATAAAGTTATTTGTTTTATTAGAATATAAATAAAATATATTATATTTTATATAAAGTTTTTATTTTATTATAATATTTTATTGCATAGTGAAAATCAGATTTCGCCCCTGAAATCGCCTTTGAAAAACTTTCTGTTCATCCGTGATTATTTTCTTAAATAGTGCCCTACCATTCTCTTATAAATATTAAATAGTGTCATGTCATTCTCTTATGAATAGGATGCTTAATTAAGAAATGAAAATCACACTAGAATCGAAGAATTCTTCTTCTATAATATTGTGCGTATTTATTTCTAGTATAAGAATACTTTGAATGTAGCTAATAGTGCAATATTTTTTCAAAATAATCTCAGCTATACCAGTCAGATTTAGTCTTCTACAAAGGTAAATGTAAGACCCCAATTTTTATGAATAAAAAATAATTTCCTCGAATTATATTTTTGAATATAATGGTATTGATTTGATATAATGTTATAGTTGTGGGTAATATTTATAAATTTTGCAAAATCACGCAGTTGTTATATAATATTCGATTGGTGGGAGAATATTACGTTTTAACGAGGGAATATTAAATAACCAAGCACAATCATTGGTGGACCTTAATAACGGAATTATTGTTGGATTGAGAAAACGACAAAAATACTTTATAAAAATAACTACGGAGGTGTTACCTTTAAAAGCTGTTGAACTACCCTTGGTAGTAAAAGTACAAGATGTCTGGCGTAGTTACTTGCGATGTACACCTGGTATTGATTATTGATGCTTACGTGAGAAGTCATTCGATTATACTCAATTATTACTACGATAATTCTTTGCATCATATTTATCATATTATTGATTCAATTATTATTACGATATCATTTGCATTATATGATATATTATTAAATCAATAATTGAGGCGGCGAAGTTATTCATATTATTATTTGCAATATTGACATTGTCAGAAGTTACATCGATGAGAGGTTTGGTCACCTAATTGCGGCCAATAAGGAGAAATCCTTATCGGAATGCCCCTCTTTCACGGGAACGACACGGTTGTTAAATATTGTGAATTATAATATTAATGATGAATAAGTTCGTGTTGATTAAAGATGAATTTTATAGTTCCATTGTGTTGGACTTATTTGTGTAAGTATAATTGATGTCCGGAGGATATATTGTTCAATTGGGTATTCGGACACTTTTTAGTGTATTTGAGTACTATTCACGAGTTACTATTCATGAGTTACTATTTACGAGTTATTATTCATGAGTTACTTATTCACGAGTTCTTATTCATCCTGCTCTTATTCACTCTAGTATTGTGCATTCGGTATTTGGGTACAATATTATTCCATGAGGAGATGTCTTTAATTTTTCGAATAGTTGGTTGAAGATATAATAAGTAAGTCAATATGGACCATTGGTGGAGTTATCATAGTAAATCAATATGGATCGCTAGTTTAAAGTTTTAATAGTAAATCAAGTATGGATGAGTTGTTTTAAGTTTTAATAGTAAACCAATCTGGATAGTCCGTTTAATAGTAAATCAATCTGACCGTTCATGAATTAATTCTTATTCATTCCATTTTTCTATAAATAGAAGCTCATTCCTTCATTATTTCTTACGAATTCAACGAAACTCTAGAGAGAATTATAAGAGAACCTATAGAAAAGTATTCCTTCCCTACTCTTATATTCGGTTTCTTTTACGGTGAGGGGTGTTATTTCTTTCTTTCGTCTTAATGAAGAGAACTTATGTTATTCCATTATTTATTATTACATTGGAATAACTTTTGTATCTGTGAACTACCCTATACATGGTGACATTCTTCTAATATTTCATCCTTTATTATTACATGCGAATATCACATGCATGCATTTCTGTAGGACTGGTTCCATCCTTTATTATTACATTGGAATATCACATAAATGCGTTTCTGTGATTACATTATTTATTATTACATTGGAATAACTTTTATGCATGCGGTTTTATCGCATACATGGTGATTTCTTTTGTTATTTCATTCTTTATTATACTCGGTTGGTTAAAACTTTGACTTATATACCCATGAAATTAGTGGAATATCTTTGATATTTAAGCTTCATCGATATCTTTTCATTTAAATATTCTTCCGAGCATTCTTGAATTTTACTCTACAAAGCGATATCATGTTGACAATTTGGGCGTTATCGGTTCTAGATAAATTAATTCTTGAACTTGTTTTATTGAATTCTTATATTATTGTCATCATCCTTATGTTTAAATTTTGTTGAAAGTCATCATGGCTGTAGTGCATAGATGGACTTGATATGATTATGACTGAGTGATTATTATTCGGTGTAATCATAACCGTAATGTTACAAATGATGTGATAAAAGTCCTCATTGGCCGTAGTGCATTGATGGGCGATTGTTGG
Organism: Panax quinquefolius; assembly: GCA_020205615.1. Classification (NCBI taxonomy): domain Eukaryota; kingdom Viridiplantae; phylum Streptophyta; class Magnoliopsida; order Apiales; family Araliaceae; genus Panax; species Panax quinquefolius. The sequence goes on along the minus strand of CM035165.1, from coordinate 92,324,309 downwards.
CATGATCATGACCATTAATGAATACACAAATATTCTTGGCCCGTAGTGCATGGATAATTGTGGTCGTGATACTAAAAGAATATCCTTGGTAGTAGTGCGAGGAGTGATTCCACGATGTTGATTATTTATTAAAAGAGTCCCAAATAGTAAAAGTGATGAAAACCTTTTAAATCATAAAAGATAGTAGATTTCATTCTCTACTTGACTCTTTTAATGGATTGTTTGTTCATTGCAGTTAAACTTGATATTTATTATATTTTATCGGTTTAACATTGTTGAAGGCTAACGATAAATTATTACGCATTATCTTAGTCATAATATTTCTTCTTGGGCTAGTTGAGCTCACCCTTTCTTTCACCGTTCTCTTCAGAAATGAGTGTGGCGCCCCAAAATAGGTATACATCACCTATTACGAGTTGTCGATACATGATACGAAAACAACTACAACTTTATTATTACAATAGTAAAAGCGTGAGTTTGAATACAAATATTATCTTCTGACAATATCTATACTCAAATAAATCCTCATCACATTTATTGATACATTATTTTACAAAAATGGTGAGGACTACTAAACAATCCTTTCTAAAACCTTCATTCCATACCCCAGGCTAAATACTTCGCTATATATCTCGCCTCCCGAGAAAAATGGAACAAAAAGGAAAAGGGTGAGCTCAACTAGCTCATAAAAGAATATTATGACTAAGATAATATACAACAAATTATCGTTAGTCTTCAACGAGGAAAAAAATATAATAGAATCTGATAGGCAACAAATTTTAAATCAATATTATGGCGAAATAATAATTCATTAGAAGAGTTAAGTAGAGAATGCAAACTACTATCTTATATGTATGAATTTAAAAGTTCATCGTCTATCTTTTATCCTGTAACATCAATCAATATACATCTGGAATCAAATATTCATCTTTGCACTACGAGGCCAAAGATATTCATCGATTAGTCATGTTCATTTAAACACTGTTCATCTTTGCACTACGGGCCAAAGATATTCTTCGAAAATCATTCATCTTTGCCTACTGGGCCAAAGATATTCTTAAGAAATCATTCATCTTTGCACTTCTGGGCCAAAGATATTCTTAAGAAATCATTCATCTTTACCTACTGAGCCAAAGATATTCCATAATATCATCATTTAAGGCGAGGATGATGAAAATATTTTTTTAAAAGCGAATCCATTGAAACAAAATGACAAGGATTAAGGATTAAGGATTAAGTACTTGGTTTTATCCACGTCCAAAAATACCTCAAAAATAATCATAGTGGTGTAAAATTCAAGAATGATCAAAACATGGATCTGATCGAGTTAGTATCCGAATAGATGTTTTAGACGAAAAGAAGAAATTTTATTTTTTCGGTGAATAGTCACAGTATCGTGAATAGTCTTGATATCGTGAATAGTCTTAGTATCGTGAATAGTAACTCAGACACCAAAAGATAGAAATTCCACAAAAAACATCTTCACGCTTCATGAATAGTACTCGTGAATAGTAACTCGTGAATAATGTAACTCATGAATAGTAACTTCGTGAATAGTAACTCATGAATAGTAACCCATGAATAGTAACCCCGACATGAAAAAGTTCCAAATTTGATAAAAACTTCAGATCAACATTTCAGTATAATGATATTGAAGAAATAATATCATTACGAAAAAAAATAATATCCTTTACCTCGAAAGATCAGTACTTCTAGCTAGAATACGGTATAGTCTTTGAAGGAACTTGCACGTCTAGCAATACTCTCAAAGTATACTCAAAATACTCACAAGAATACGCTCGATAATATAGAGAGAAAACTTCAGGTTTACGGTGTGATTTTCAATTCTAACCTAAGCACCTATTTATAGGAAAATCTTTAGAACACCAAAGCGAAAAATTTAATAAAATAATAATATTTCTTAAAAATATTCAAGCCCACCTTAGAAATCTGATTTCAGATCATTTATAACACATGTGAGCCACTCAATTACAACAAAAACGTTTTTCTTAAAAAATATTTTAAACTCCCAAAATCAATTATTTGAACTTGAACTTCAATAATTCATAATAAATAGCCCTTTCATCGAGAAAATTCGAATCTCGCGTCTTTTTATAGGAATTTCAATTCTCTACAACTTTTCAAAAGAAAGTTTTTCCAAATTCCAAATAGAAATTGGCCAAAAATCCTGAAACAGGCGAATTTTTACATTTATAATCAAATTTCGATCGATAAATGGGGTCCACAGACATGTTTAACATGTTTTAAACATTTATTGCAACAAAAATACTCTTTCTCCTCGTATACTCATATATCCCACATTCGTTGTAAAAATATCACCAATTAATATATTATTAAAATAATATATTTAAATGAATTATTTTATCGAGAAAAGATAAAATATTAATTTTCAACAATTGTCATTTTAAAATTTTCTCCATCTATATCCACATAAAATCAATATTTTTCTCATCATATAAATCAATAATTAATTATTCACAAATAATATTACAGAATCACAATATTGACAACCAGGCGGTTCCTCAGAAGAGGGGCTTTCGATAAAATTTCATCTTCTTGGTAGCATTGATTAGGTGACCAAACCTCTCCTTAGACGAACTTTTCTAGACATTGCCAATAATGTTATCTAATAATATTATTCGGATAATATGAATTATTAGCCGATAATGAAAAATCTTGTGTAATGACAATTATTGAAACAACAACAATATAAAATATCAACGCAAACAATTATTAACTCGATAAAATCTTTGAGCGATAATTACGTAACCATTATTGAGTAGTGCCTTCTTCGTAAGAATCAATAATTGGTGCAATACTGGTGTCTCTTTCAACAACGCGTATTAGTGTGTTTTAACCACTGGGTATTCAAACATGATAACTTGATAACTACTACTGTAGTTATTTAAAAACAACTTATATTTATCGTTTTCTTCATCCAATCACTTTCCGTTTATGGGGCCCACACATGGTCTGGCTACTGTAGTAAATGCGAATATTCCCAAGCGATCTGAATATTCCACGACCAAACGAATATTCCCGACGATAATGAATATTTTATAACCACTTGCTTATTTTGAAATATTTGCGTATTTAACCCTTAACTATCCACATTAATCAAATCAACCCTTACTATTTCAAAATAATAAATAAAGGAAATTCCTTTTTATTTAAAAATTTGAGGTCTTACAACTTCCCTCCTTATGAAATTTAGTCCTCGAAATTGGCGTCGTACAGTGTTTTGAAAAGGTGAGGATACCTCGCTTTCATTTCGTTTCCAATTCCCGTGTCATTTCCTCTATAGCATGATTCTTCCACAAAACTTTAACTTGTGGTATGACCTTTCTTGGCGTAGGACATGCTCCTTCCTATCCAAGATCTTGGCAGTACCTCCTCACATCGTTAAGTCTTCTTGGCTATCTCGTCCGGTTCTAACTTCAATAACGTGGTTCGGGTCTTTCACATATTCTGACGGTGCGGAGATATGTGAAACACATTATGAACACGAGACATACTTCGAGGTAACGCAAGTCATAGGCTACATTTCCTACTCGGTCGAGAATTTGAAATGGACCATAAATCGTGGATTGAGCTTTCCTCTCTTCCCAAATCTTGTAACTCCCTTCTATGGAGCAACTTCATGACAATCATGATCCCCCTACATTAAATTCCACGTCCTTTCGATGAAGATCCGCGTAACTCTTTTGTCGATCTTGTGCCGGTTTGTATCGTTGTCGAATCATTTGGATCTTTTCGGTGATCATACGTCTTAACTCGGGTCCCAACAATGTTGCTTCACCCACCTCATCCCAACATATTGGAGAACGACATTTTCGTCCATATAATGCTTGAATGGAGCCACACCTATACTTGCACGATAAGCTGTTGTTGTAGGAGAATTCCACCAATGGTAAATACTTATCCCAACTACCCTTGAAGTCTAGGACACAGAGTCTTAATAGATCTTTAAGAGTTTGAATAGTCCTCTCGATTGTCCGTCCGTCTGTTTGGGGGATGGTATCTTAACTAAATCGCAAATTAGTGCCCGTAGCTTTTTGCAAGCTAACCCAAAATCTTGAAGTGAATCTTGGGTCACGATCCAAACTATGGATACAGGGCATGCCATGCAACCTCACAATCTCATTCACGCATATATACTAAAGAGACGTTCGAGGAATAAGTCTCCGTGTCGGCAAGAAATGAAAGCGGACTTGGTTAATCTATCAACAATAACCCAAATTGTGACGACCCCAAAATAGGTCCATTCCATCCAACCCATTCGAGTGCGCCAAATACATGATGCGAAACAACAACTTTACTTTATTATTACAACAAGAAAAGCGTGAGTTTAAATACAAAAAATATTATCTTACAGACAATATTTATACTCAAATAAATCCTCATCACATTTATTGATACATTATTTTACAATAATGGTGAGGACTACTAAACAACTCTCTCTAGAACCTTCATTCCATACCCCAAGCTAGTACTCGCTACATTCTAGCCTCACGAGAAGAAAAATGGAACAACAAGGAAAAGGGTGAGCTCAACTAGCCCGATAAAGAATGTTATGACTAAGATAATATACAACAAATTATCGTTAGTCTCCAACGAGGAAAAATCGATAGAATACAATAGACAACAAGTTTGAGATCAATATTAGCGGTGAAATAATAATTCATAGAAGAGTTACGTAGAGAATGAAATCTACTATAATCTATGAATTTAACGATCCATCATCAAAATTTTATCCTGTAACATCAATCAATATTCATCTCAATCAAATATTCATCTTTGCACTTCTGGGCCAAAGATATTCATCAATCGGTCGTGTTCATCTCAACACTGTTCATCTTTTTGCACTAAAGGCCAAAGATATTCATCGATCGGTCGTATTCATTTAAACACATGTTCATCTTTGCACTAAAGGCCAAAGATATTCATCGATCGGTCGTGTTCATTTAAACACTTATTCATCTTTGCTACTGATTAATGAAGATATTCTTGAAAATCATTCATCTTTGCTTGCTTTCTGGGCCAAAGATATTCTTGAAAATCATTCATCTTTGCACTACTGGGCCAAAGATATTCTTGAAAATCATTCATCTTTTGCACTACGGGCCAAAGATATTCAATACTATCATCATTTAAGGCGAGGATGATGAAAAATACTTTTTAAAGAAGCGAATCTAGTGAAACAAAATGACAAATATTATGGATTAAATACTTTTTAAACAATCCGGAGTTCAAAAATACTTCATAAATAATCATAGTGAAGTAAAATTCAAGAATGATCAAAACATGGATCTGATCAAAGCTAGTATCCGAATAGATATTTTAGACGAAAGAAAAATTTTCATTTTTAGGTGAATAGTCTTAGTATTAAATGAATAGTCTTAGTATATCGTGAATAGTCTTGTATCGTGAATAGTAACTCAGAGCACCCAAGATAGAAATTCCACAAAAAACATCTTCACGCTTTTCATGAATAGTACTTTCGTGAATAGTAACTCGTGAATAGTAACTCATGAATAGTAACTTCGTGAATAGTAACTCATGAATAATAACCCCGAGCATGAAAAAGTTCCAAATTTGATAAAAAGTACCAACCGATATTTCGACGTAATGATATTGAAGAATTAATATCATTTGAGAAGAAAATAACATCCCTTACCTCGAAGAATCGATTATTTGGAAGGAAAGGTCGGAAGTGATCTTTGAATGAAACTTGTCTTGACAATGACTCTCAAAGTATCTAAATACTCACAAAATACGCTCGATAATATAGAGAGAAGAAAAAACTTTGTTTACGGTGTGATTTTCAATTCTAACTTAGCCCTCTATTTATAGGAAAATGTTAGCCTAGCAAGCGGACTTAACTTTTACTTTGACGATGGCTTTACCTACTACTATTCCCACCCACCACATTTGAAATAAAATTCAGCACATTTTTTCACCAACCACAAGTGGGGCCCACTCAATTCTAGAATTTTCCACCAAAATCAATTATAAACCTAATTTAGAATCAACACCTCTTAAAATTCACAACAAATCATTAAATTGCATTTTAACGGTTCAAAATTTGTGGACATATACTCAACTTATGTATGTATAACATACCCAAAAATTACAACGATCCAACGGTCGGATTAAATATTATAACCCCATGATATATCTCAAAACCCACGATTTGATTTTAATACCTCCAATCCGGAGAAAAATCGATAAAACACCTCAACATTAATTCCTTCATTAATAACCACATAAATAAATCCATCATTTATATTCATATAAAATAAATATTTCCTTATCATATGAATCAATAATTAATTATTCACAAATAATATTACGAGAATCACATTTATAATGACCAGAAATTTGTTCCCCGGAAAGAGGGGCTTTCGATAAGGATCTCTCCTTCTTGGCAGCATTGATTAGGTGACCAAACCTCTCCTTGAATGAGAACTTTCTAGACATTGCCAATAATGTTATCTAATAATATTATTCAAATAATATGAATTATTGATCGATAATGGGAAATCTTGTGCGATGACAATTATTGAAGCAATGATAATATAAAATACCAACGCAATGAATTATTGAATCAATAAAATAAACTATTGAGCGATAACTCTTTGTAATAATTATTGAGTAGTGCCATCTTACGTAAGGATCAATAATTCAACAATCTTTGTAATAATCTGGTGTCTTCTTTATGCGACCACAGCGTATTCGTATTTTAACCATAAGGTATTCAACGATCTTAACTTGTAACAACTACTGTAGTTATTTTTAACCAACTTATATTTGTCGTTTTCCTCATCCAATCGCTTTTCCGTTATGGGCCCCACATGGTACTTATTGCAAATCGAATGCGAATATTCCCGAAGCGATCTGAATATTCCACGACCAAACGAATATTCCCAAACAAAATGAATATTTTATAACCACTTGCTTATTTTGAAATATTTGCGTATTTAACCCTTAACTATCCACATTAATCAAATCAACCCTTACTATTTCAAAATAATAAATAAAGGAAATTCCTTTTATTTAAAAAAATTTGAGGTCTTACAACCTCCTCCTTATGAAATTTAGTCCTCGAAATTGGCGTGCGATACACAGTGTTTGAAAAGGTAAAGATACCTCGCTTTCATTTTGATTCCAACTCCCGGTCATTTCCTCGATAGCATGGTTTCTCCACAAAACTTTAACTTATGGTATAACCTCGGTACATAGGTCATGTTCTTTCCTCTACAAAATCTTGGCGGTACCTCCTCGTGCGTTAAGTCTTGGCTATCTCGTCCTGGTTCTACAACTTCGATAGCGTGTTTGAATTCGTCCACATATTTATGTAACATCGATCGTGAAAAGCGTTATGAACAGCGTCATACTTGGTGGTAAAAGCGAGTCTATAGGCCACGATTCCTATTCGATCGAGAATTTCAAATGGATTAATAAATCGAAGGTTTGAGCTTTCCTCACCTCACCGATTCTCGCTTTTAAAATAACAACTTCTTGCACCTCCTTCTTCAAATTCATCGACTCCGGTGTGTAGCTTGAAACGACTTTAACTTTATCGATTAAAATCGATTATACTCGTATATCATCACGTGCTTTATATCATCACGTGGGTACCTAGAGTTTTCATCTCCATCTCTATTATTTGTAAATTATCTGAAATTAGTCTTTGTGATATCGTCTTTTCGTACTTGTATACGATCTTACTACTCAACACGTCGGCTACCACGTTAAACTTTTCCGGGATGGCATGGTGAGAACATGTCTTTGAAATGAGTCTCCTCTTGAGTTCTTGAAGCTCTTCCCACATTCCTTGCTCCATTCGAATTTTGTATCTCTACTAGTCAATTTGCGATAATGGAATAGCGATTCGAGAATATCCTTGAACGAATCTTGATAATAACCAACTAAGCCCGAAAAGCTACGTATTTCGATTCTTGACTTAGGTTGCTCTCAATGTGACTTCATATCCCACCTTGGATAAAGACGTCACAATGACACTATCGATTACTTATCGCATACGAATTTGGCGTCCCTACGGAGAGTGCGGCTTAGGTGAATTCCACAAAAAAGTCATAAGATAAAGGCTCGAGTACCAAATTCTATAGTTGAATTTTTAACTCACGAAGTTCAATAGGAGCCATTCGATATAAGATTTTAGAAATGAGTTTTGTCTCTGCAGGGTTCAAATTCGATACAAAATTTAATATCGAGCTTTGGGAGTAAGCGAAAATTCTTGAAAAATACGTCGGGAAAAATCAATAACAACAAGAATATTATTCAAATCGGCGTGTCTTTATTCAAATCCATAACATGGACTAAGAAAACTTGACATCCGTAATAAGCGAATGACTTCATGGCTTGATATGAAAATGTTTGATTACAATGGTTTGATTGCTTGAATTGAATAACGGAGTTGCTTAGGAATATGAAAACTATGACCTTACAAAAAGCAATCAATTTGGCACGATGAGTAGTTAACCTTAAAATCACATCAAAAAGCAAATATCTCTATAGAAATAAGGTTAACGGGTAATGTGATAGTGCCAACTTGAATTAAGCAAGATTTTTTTTTTTTAACAACGGATGTAATGAAAGTTTCTCTAACGGAGTCTCCATAAATAAATCAAAGTCTAATTTCTCCGTAGTCGAGTTCAAGCGTTGGCGCAAGCAAAGAGATAAAAAGAATGGGTAGAAGCGGTATCTAGTAAGGTATAAACTTTGCAAATTTATAATTAACTAACTTGAGTCTAACCGTTCGGGTTCCTCGTATTTTAATGGTCGCGACAAGCGCTCTTCCGAGAATCGTTGACTTTGACTTTTCTTGGACATCCTTTTGAGTCACCATTCTCATTTGGACTGGGTTTTGATATCGTCTGATCTCGGCGATATGTCCTTCTTTTCCACAATTATAGCATACCTTAAAGCTGTTGTGGGCGGTTTGGTGATATATCCCTCTTTCCGCATTTATAACATATGGCCCAGGTGGTCTTTCTCCTCCCTTAGAACCAATTCTTTGTGATGCGTCGTCTTCATGGTGGTTGTTAAATCTCCTCTTTTAAAATCTCCTCCCATTTCGCTTCTTCTATTTTCATGGCCACGATTACCACGAGTGGTTCTGCGCCTTTGTCCGTATTCTTCTTTCTCCGCTGGTTATCGTTATTACGATGACTATCTCTTTGGGTATGATCCACGGTTATGGTCCCTCGGTTGAGCGTACTTTCGTTATCTCGCTTTCTAAAAAGCGAGCCTGTTTTACAACATATCTGAATAGAGAAAATTTATGAGAAATGAGATCTTGGCGTATCTGGGGTTTGAACCTCTCTCGAAACATCCGTCGTCATCGTTCCTCATTCTCCACCAAATGAGGTCTGAAAACTGGGATAACTCCATGAAACTTCGTCTCGTCTTTGGGACACCGTCGTGTTATTACTGCTCCAATCTAATAAACTCCACTTCCTTCATATAATGAATACTTTCGGGGAAGTACTTGTCATTGAATTTGTTCTGAAACGTCTCCCATGACATCTTTGAGTGCGGTGAATGGAGTGCAACTTCGCAATTCCTACCGATGTCTCGCCTCGCCACGGAACATAAAAGTAGCGAATGGAACTTTCTGTTCCTTCGTGCATCCCCAGACATCGAATATCTTGGTAATTTGCTTGACCCGTGTTTCACGCCGCGATCGGATCTGGCTTTCCCAGTGCGGTGGTCCCAACTCTTTGAATTGCTTGCATTTGTGACCACGGTGAATTCTTATCATCTCCTCCTATATTTTGAACACGAGTCTCCTCGTGCGATTTTGCATGAGCTATAAAAGCTTTTAAACATCCCTCGTTCATCATCTGCTTCGATGGTGTTATTCACGGGAGGTACATTGCCCGACTGTTGCACGTTCTCCTCGTTGTTAAATCTGAGGCATCTCCACGGTCTCATTTACACCACTATTAATATTCTCGATCGACATTCTCGAATCTTGTCGTAAAACAAGGGTTAATTAAGGAAATCAATCACATAATATCCCTATATCTTGACCAACTAACAAATAAGCTTAGGTAGGACACCTTGCGAAGGATTTACTCGTCTCTCCCCTCTGGTTCTATTCCCGATCTCATGGAGATCGTATCCTAAAGCTACGATACCAGTGTGGCGACCCCCAAAATCGGTCCATTCCATCCAACCCATTCTGAGTGCGCCAAATACATGAGTGCGAAACAACTACAACTTTATTATTACAACATGGCGTGAGTTTAAATACAAATATTATCTTACAGACAATATTTATACTCAAATAAATCCTCATCACATTTATTGATACATTATTTTACAATAATGGTGAGGACTACTAAACAACTCTCTCTAGAACCTTCATTCCATACCCACTAGTACTTTCTTTACATTCTAGCCTCACGAGAAGAAAAATGGAACAACAAGGAAAAGGGTGAGCTCAACTAGCCCGATAAAGAATGTTATGACTAAGATAATATACAACAAATTATCGTTAGTCTCCATGAGGAAAAATCGATAGAATCTGATAGGCAACAAGTTTCGGATCAATATTAGCGGTGAAATAATAATTCATAGAAGAGTTACGTAGAGAATGAAATCTACTATAATCTATGAATTTAACGATCCATCATCAATATTTTATCCTGTAACATCAATCGATATTCATCTCAAATCAAATATTCATCTTTGCACTTTCTGAGCCAAAGATATTCATCAATCGGTCGTATTCATCTCAACACTGTTCATCTTTTGCACTACTGAGGCCAAAGATATTCAATCTATCATCATTTAAGGCTGAGGATGATGAAAATACTTTTTTAGAACGAATCTAGTGAAACAAAATGACAAATATTATGGATTCGTACTTTAAACAATCAGGATTCAAAAATACTTCATAAATAATCATAGTGAAGATGAAAATTTTTTAAAAGCGAAGAATGAAGCAATGTAAACATGGATATTAATCTTTGTTTAGTATCCAAAATATAGATATTTTAAAATTCGAAATGATCAAAATTTTCATTTTATCGAAAAATAGAATATTTTAGACGAAAAGAAAAATTTTCATTTTTCGTTGAATAGTCTTAGATATCGTGAATAGTCTTGAGTATCGTGAATAGTCTTCGAGTATCGTGAATAGTAACTCAGACACCCCAAGATAGAAATTCCACAAAAAAAATCTCTTCACGCTTACATGAATAGTACTCGTGAATAGTAACTAAATGAATAGTAACTCATGAATAGTAACTTCGTGAATAGTAACTCATGAATAGTAACTCAGAATAGCATGAAAAAAGTTCCAAATTTGATAAAAAGTACCAACCAATATTTGACGTAATGATATTGAAGAATTAATATCATTTGAGAAGAAAATAACATCCACTTACCTCGAAAGAATCGATTATTTGGAAGGAAGGTCGGAAGTGATCTTTGAATGAAACTTATCTTGAGCAATGACTCTCAAAGTATCTAAATACTCACAAAATCGCTCGATAATATAGAGAGAAGAGAAAAACTTTGTTTACGGTGTGATTTTCAATTCTAACTTAGCCCTCTATTTATAGGAAAATGTTAGCCGTAAAAGCGGACTTAACTTTGCTACTGATGGCTTTACACTGCTACTATTCCCACCCACCACATTTGAAATAAAATTCAGCACATTTTTTTCACCAACCACAAGTGGGGCCCACTCAATTCTAGAATTTTCCACCAAAATCAATTATAAACCTAATTTAGAATCAGACACCTCTTAAAATTCACAACAAATCATTCGTGCATTTTTAACGGTTCAAAATTTGTGGACGTATACTCAACTTATGTATGTATAACATACCCAAAAATTACAACGATCCAACGGTCGGATTAAATATTATAACCCCATGATATATCTCAAAACCCACGATTTGATTTTTAATACCTCCAATCAGATAAAATCTTGATAAAACACCTCAACATTAATTCCTTCATTAATAACCACATAAATAAATCCATCATTTATATTCATATAAAATAAATATTTCCTTATCATATGAATCAATAATTAATTATTCACAAATAATATTACGAAATCACATTTATAATGACGAGTACATTCCCCAGGAAAGAGGGGCTTTCGATAAGGATCTCTCCTTCTTGGCGGCGCAATTAGGTGACCAAACCTCTCCTTAGACGAAACTTTCTAGACATTGCCAATAATGTTATCTAATAATATTATTCAAATAATATGAATTATTGATCGATAATGGGAAATCTTGTGCGTGACAATTATTGAAACAATGATAATATAAAATACCAACGCAACAATTATTGAATCGATAAAATAAACTATTGAGCGGTAACTCTTGTAAAATTATTGAGTAGTGCCATCTTACGTAAGGATCAATAATTCAACAATCTTTGTGCGATCTGGTGTCTTTCTTTGTGCGACCACGCGTATTCTTGTATTTTAACCACCGGGTATTCAACGATCTTAACGGTAACAACTTCTGTATTATTTTAACCAACTTATATTTGTCGTTTTCCTCATCCAATCGCTTTTTCGTTATGGGGCCCACACACATGGGCTTTGTGATCGTGCGAATATTCCCGAAAGCGATCGAATATTCCACGCGACCAACGAATATTCCCAACAAAAATGAATATTTTATAACCACTTGCTTATTTTGAAATATTTGCGTATTTAACCCTTAACTATCCACATTAATCAAATCAACCCTTACTATTTCAAAATAATAAATAAAAATTCCTTTCCTTTTATTTAAAAAATTCGGGGTCTTACACAAATAGCATTGATGCCTTGAGAAGCCGTAGGAAGACCAAAAACGAAATCCAAGTAATGTGTTCCCACTTCCATTCCGAGGAATCTCAAGTGGTTCTGTGGATGACCCTTAGGGTACAAGATGCTCGCCTTTACGTTGACAAATTAAACACATTGAGATAAACTTTGCAATCTCTCTCTTCATATTGTTCCACCAAAATGTATGTCAAGATCACGATACATTTTAGTACTTCGGATGGATTGCAAATGGCGTATTATTGTGTGCCTCCATCATAATCTTGTACTTCAAATCGTGAGTCGTTAGGAACACAAAGTCTAGAGTGGACTCAAGTATTCCTTCTTCATCAATTCTCGCTTAGGAATAGCTCCTTCTTGTACTTTCTTCTTCATACGCATCGGCTCCAAGATTGGGTGGCTTGAAGCGACCTTAACTTTTTCTATTAAAGTTGGATCTGTCGTATATACTTGACATCATCCTTTTCGTTCTTCCGCGTATGATCTTCTACTCAACGCGTCAATTTACCACGTTAAGCTTTCCGGATGGTATTGAATAGTTTGGTCGTAGTCTTTCAATAGCTCGAGCCAACGTCATTTATGCGTGTTGAGTTCTTTTTGTGAAGAGAAATATTTAAGGCTTTTATGGTGCGAATATATCTCCACTTTCTCCCCGTATAGATAGTGCCTCCATATTTTTAAGCGGCGATCATTGCTTGCTGACTCTAGATCATGAGTAGGAGAATTCCTCTCATACTCTTTTAAGTTGTCGCGAGGCATAAAGCTATGACTTTCCCACGTTGCATGAGAACACATCCTAACCCTTTGCACGAAGCATCATCAGTAGATAACAAATCCATCCGAACCGGATGGTATTGTTAGAAACAGTCTTAAAATAAGTCTCTCTTAAGCTCTTGGAAACTTTTCTCGCGTTCTTCGCTCCAAAGCAATTTTGTATCCTTAGGAGTTAAATTTGAGTTAATGGAGTAGCGATTAGAAAACCCTTCCACGAATCTCCGATAATAACCAATTAAGCCCAAAAAGCTACGTCTTGATCATGAACTTGGTTGCTCCCAACTTTATATTGCTTCATCTTGGCCGGATCAACGGATACTCCATGTTTCGACACCGCGTGCCCAAGGAATGCTACTTCCTCGAGCGAACTCGCATTTCTTCAATTTGGCATATAGTTTGTTTTCACGAAGCCTTTGGAGTACCGACTTCAAATGGTGCTCATGATCTTCCACGACTTTTGGAATATATAAGGATGTCATCAATAAAGACAACAACGAATTGATCCAAATATTCCTTGAATACTCGGTTCATCATATCCATGAAAGCCGCGGGAGCATTAGTTAGTCCAGAAAGACATGACTAAAATTCATAATGCCCATCTGGGGAGTTCTAAAAGCGATCTTTGGAATATCCTCGATTTATAATCTTGGTGATGATATCCGAGCGAAGATCGATTTTTGAAAAGAATTGTGCCCTTGCGGTTGGTCAAACAAGTCATCAATACGAGGTAGAGGATACCTATTCTTGATGGTGACATGGTTCGATTCCGATAGTCGATACTGAAATCGCATACTCCGTCTTTCTTCTTTACAAATAAAGCAGGGCACCCCGAGGAGATGTCTTGGGGCGAATGAAGCCGATGTCCAACAATTCACGTAGTTGGACCTTTAACTCTGAAGTTCAATAGGAGCCATTCGATATGGGGTTTTAGAAATGGGCTTTGTGCGGTTTCAGATCAATAAAGAATTCAACTTCACGTTACGGGGTAGGCCAGGAAGTTCTTGAAATCGTCGGGAAAATCGATAACAACGGAATATTATTCAAATTTGGCGTGTCTTTATTCAAATCCATAACATGGGCTAAGAAAGCTTGACATCCATTTTTAATAAGCGAATAGCTTTATGATTAGATATGACGGTGATCGATTTTAATGGTTTAGTTGCTTGAATTAAATCAACGGGTTGGTTAGGAATATGAAAACTAACAACCTTATGAAAACAATCAATTTTGGCATGATGAGTAGTTAACCAATCAATCCCTAAAATCACATCAAAAGCAAGTATCTTTAAAGAGATAAGGTCAACGGTAAGGTAATGGTGCCAACTTGAATCAAACAAGATTTATAAGCGATGGATGTGATGAAAGTTTCTCTAGCGGAGTTTCCACGAGATAGGTCGAAGTCTAATTTCTCGGGAGTCAGTTTAAGCGTTGAGCACATGCGGAGAGATAAATGAATGGGTATGCCGGTATCAAGTAAGGTATAAACTTAGCAAGAATTTATAAATAGCTTACCGTGATCACCTCGTTTGGGTTCCTCGCATTATGACCGATCACACAAAAACGCTCTTCCGGAATCGTTGACTTTGACTTTTACGGAGACGATCTTTTGAGTCACCGTCCCCATTGAACTAGGTTTCATTCTTGTCTGATCTCGGCGATATGTCCTTCCTTTCCACAATTATATCATACCTTGAGCTGTTGTGGGCGGTTTGGACTAATATGTCCCTCTTTTTTTAGCATTTGTAGCATATAATGGGTGGTCGTTCTCCTCCACTTAGAACCGATTCTTCTGCCGATTTATCATCTTCACATAGTCGTTGTTAAATCTCCTCTTTTAAAATCTCCTCTGACTCGCTTCTTATTTTTCATGGCCATGATTACCACCGAGTGGTTACCATTTTTGTCAAAATCTGTTTCTTTCTCATGAGGTTATCATTATTACATTGATTGCTTATCTCTACGTCGATCCTGGTTGTGGTCCTCGAGTTGGCCGTACTCGTTATCTCGCTCTAATAATTGAGCCTGTTTTGACATCTGAATAAAGAAAATTTATGAGAAATGAGATCTTGGCGTATCTTAGGGTTTCAAACCTCTAAGAAACATCCGCGTCATCGTTCCTCATTCTCCACCAAATGAGGTCTGAAACACGGATAACTCTGCAAACTTTGCCTCGTCTTTGAGACAAAATCGTGTTGTTTTGTTCAATCGATGAACTCCACTTCCTTCATATAGCCGAACACTTTCGGGAAAGTATTTGTCATTAAATAGCTTCTGAAACGTCTCCCAGAGACATCTTGAGTCTTGTTTGGATGGAGTGCAACTTCATGACTCCCACGATGATGCGCCTCCGCCACGGAACATAAAGGTGGCGAATGGAACCTTCTGTTCCTCCGTGCATCCCAAGACATCGAATATCTTGGTAATTTGTTTGATCCATGTTTCCGCCGTGATCGGATCGGCTTTCCCTTAAATTACGGTGGTCCCAACTCTTTGAAGCTGCTTGGTTTTGTGACAACCCGTGAATTCTTATCATTTCCTCCTCAGTATTTTGAACACGAGTTTCCTCGTGCGATTTTGCATGAGCTGCAAAAACTTCTAAACATCCCTCGTTCATCATCGCTTTCGATGGTGTTGTTCACGGGAGGAACATTGCCCGACTGTTGCCGTTCTCCTCGTTGGTGAGTCTGAGCGTCTCCACGGTCTCATTTCCATTGTTAATATTCTCGATCGACATTCTCAAATCTTCGTAAAACAAGGGTTAATTAAGGAAATCAATATATCACATAATATCCTATATCTTGACCAACTAACAAATAAGCTTAGGTAGGACACCTTAGCGAAGGATTTACTCGTCTCTCCCTCCTCTGAGTTCATTCCCGATCTCATTGGAGATCATATCCTAAGCTACGATACCAATTGTGGCGCCCCCAAAATAGGTATACATCACCCATTACGAGTTGTCAATACATGATGCGAAGCAACTACAACTTTATTATTACAACAATAAAAGCGTGAGTTTGAATACAAATATTATCTTACAGACAATATCTATACTCAAATAAATCCTCATCACATTTATTGATACATTATTTTACAAAAATGGTGAGGACTACTAAACAATCCTTTCTAAAACCTTCATTCCATACCCCAGGCTAAATCTTCATTATATTCTAGCCTCACGAGAAAAATGGAACAAAAGGAAAAGGGTGAGCTCAACTAGCTCGATAAAGAATATTATGACTAAGATAATATCTGACAAATTATCGTTAGTCTTGACGAGGAAAAAAATATAATAGAATACTGATAGACAACAAATTTTAAATCAATATTACGCAGTGAAAATAATAATTCATTAGAAGAGTTAAGTAGAGAATGCAAACTACTATCTTACATGTATGAATTTAAAAGTTCATCATCTATCTTTTATCCTGTAACATCAATCGATATACATACGGAATCAAATATTCATCTTTGCACTACTGAGCCGAAGATATTCATCGATTAATCGTATTCATTTAAACACTGCTCATCTTTGCACTTTGGCCAAAGATATTCTTCGAAAATCATTCATCTTTGCCTTTCTGGGCGAATATTCTTAAGAAATCATTCATCTTTGCACTACAGCCAAAGATATTCTTAAGAAATCATTCATCTTTTTGCTACTGAGGCGAAAGATATTCCATAATATCATCATTTAAGGTAGAGGATGATGAAAATATTTTTTTAAAAAGCGAATCCATTGAAACAAAATGACAAGGATTAAGGATTAAGGATTAGTACTTGGTTTTATCCACGTCCAAAAATACCTCAAAAATAATCATAGTGGTGTAAAATTCAAGAATGATCAAAACATGGATCTGATCGAGTTAGTATCCGAATAGATTTTTGAACGAAAAGAAGAAATTTTATTTTTCTATTGAATAGTCTGTATCGTGAATAATAGTCTTGAGTATCGTGAATAGTGGCGTATCGTGAATAGTAACTCAGACACCAAAAGATAGAAATTCCACAAAAACATCTTCACGCTTCATGAATAGTACTCGTGAATAGTAACTCGTGAATAATAACTTCGTGAATAGTAACTCGTGAATAGTAACTCATGAATAGTAACCCCATTGAATAGTAACCCCAGAGCAAAAAAGTTCCAAATTTGATAAAAACTTCAAATCAACATTTCAAATAATGATATTGAAGAAATAATATCATTCTGAAAAAAAATAATATCCACTTACCTCGAAAGATCGGTCTTACAGCTTTAGAATACGGGTATAGTCTTTGAAGGGAACTTGCACCGTCTAACAATACTCAAAGTATACTCAAAATACTCACAAGAATACGTTCGATAATATAGAGAGAAAAAACTTGGGTTTACGGTGTGATTTTCAATTCTAACCTAAGCACACTATTTATAGGAAAATCTTTAGAACACCAAAGCGAAAAATTTAATAAAATAATAATATTTCTTAAAATATTCAAGCCCACCTTAGAAATCTGATTTCAGATCATTTATAACACATGTGAGCCACTCAATTACAACAAAAAACGTTTTTTTACAAAAAATTTTAAACTCCCAAAATTTAATTATTTGAACTTGAACTTCAATAATTCATAATAAATAGCCCTTTCATCAGAAAATTCGAATCTCGCGTGTTTTATAGGAATTTCAATTCTCTACAACTTTGCAGAAGAAAGTTTTTCCAAATTCCAAATAGAAATTGGCCAAAAATCCACAAACGGAGGCGATTTTACATTTATAATCAAATTTCATCGATAAATGGGGTCCACCAGCATGTTTAACATGTTTTAAACATTTATTGCAACAAAAATACTCTTCCTCCTCGTATACTCATATATCCCACATTCGTTGTAAAAATATCACCAGTTAATATATTATTAAAATAATATATTTAAATGAATTATTTTATCGAGAAAAAGATAAAATATTTGTAAGACCCCGAACTTTTATAAATAAAGATGAATTTTTCTATAAATATTATTTTTGAATATTATGGAATAAATTTGATATAATGTTATAGTTGTGGGTAATATTTATAAATTTTGCAAAGTATGCAAGTTGTTATAAAATATTAGTTTGGTGGGGAATATTCTTTTTTGTTAGGGAATATTAAATACTGATGGCTCAATCATTGGTGGACCCCACAACATTATTATCGGATTGAGAAAAGCGACAAAAATATTTTTATAAAAATAACGGCGGGAGGTGTTACTTTAAAACCTGTTGAACTACCCAATTGGTAAAGAAATGCGATGTCTGGCGTGGTTGCGTAGTAAGCACTACGGTATTGATTATTGATCTTACGTGAGAAGTCACTTTCGGTTATGCTCAATTATTGCTACGATAATTCTTTGCATCATATCTCTTATATTATTGATTCAATTATTGTCGCGATTATCATCTCATATAATATGTTATAGTATTAAATCGATAATTGAGACGACAAGTTATAAATGATTAATAATTATTGAAAGATTAAATATGTGTTATGATTTGTGGTAAGTTTGATTATTTTATGGGGGGCTATATGTCATCATCTAAGAGTCTCTTCATCAATAGTATTTACCTTAAATCGATAGTAATTACCCTTGTGAATAGTATTTACCTTAAATCGATAGTAATTATCCTTGTGAATAGTATTTACCTTCGTCGATAGTAATTACCCTTGTGAATAGTATTTACCTTCGTCAATAGTATTTACCTTCGTTAATAGTAATTACCTTTACGGACGTCGATCGAACCACTTGTCGTTTCACATTCTGATGTCCGAACCAACTTGTCGTTTCACATTACAAAGAGCGTCGAACCGATTCGTCGAGCCACTTGCTTTTTTCACACTAAGAGTCTTTAAGCTAGAAATCTTCTATAAATAGAGGCCTAGGGCTTCATTATTTTCACAATTCATTCAAGCTATAGAGAGAGAAAGTATAGAGAGAGAATAAGAGAAAGAAAGAAGAGTATTTTATTCTTACCGCTTCTGCGATTCAATCTCCTACCAAATGTAAGGGTGTTATTCTTTCTTATTCATGAAGAAAACTGTTGTTATTCCATTGCTTATTATTACATTGGAATAACTTTTGTATAAGTGGTTTACCCTATACTTGGTGACATTCTTCTATTATTACATTGGAACATCACATGCATGTGTTTTACACCCACTGGTTCCGTCTTTATCATTCTGTTGGAACATCACATGCATGTGTTTTTACACCTGACTGGTTCCGTCTTTATTATTACATTGGAATATCCTATCGTGTGTTTTACACGGATCTGGTTCCATCTTTATTATTCTGTTGGAACATCCTGTTTGGTGTGAATTTCACGACACGGTTCCGTTATTGTTATTACATTGGAATAACTCATACATCTGAATCTGCGCATGCGTGGTGATTTCTTTTGTTATTCCATTCTTTATTATACCCGGTTGGTTAAAACTTTGACTTATATACTCCATGAAATTAGTAGAATATCCTTGATATTTGCGTTTCATCGATATCTTTTCATGGAAATATTCTTCCGATCATTCTTGAATTTTACTCTACTGAAACAAAGATGTCGTGTTGACAATTTGGGCGTTAATAATTCATGGATTAAATAATTCTTGAACTTGTTTTATTGAATTATTATGTCATTGTCATCATCCTCATGTTATATTATGTTATCTTTGGCTTTACGTGCATAGATGAACTTAGTATGATTATGACCGAGGATCATTCGGTATAATCATGACTTGATATAAATGATGTGACAAAAAGTCCTCGATGGCTTTAGTGCGATGATGGATAGTTTTTGGTATGATTATGACCGGGGGTGATTCGGTATAGTCATGACCATTGATAATTTGATGAAAATCCTTGGCGTAGTGCGAGGGATGATTAGATGTGGTGGTTTATTTATTAAAATTTGAGTCTCAATGATAAAAATTGATGAAAACCTTTTAAAACCTAAAAGATAGTAGACTTTATTCTCTACTTGACTCTTTTAATGGATTGCTTATTCCGCTGCAGTTAAACTGGTTGTCCATTGTATTTTATCGGTTTAACATTGTTGAAGGCTAATGATAATTTATTCGCATTATCTTAGTCATAATATTTCTTCTTTGGCTAGTTGAGCTCACCCTTTCTTTCACCGCTTTTTCTTGAAATGAGAACATAGGCCGGGGACGAGTCGGGGAACGTAATAATGGTCGAGAGGATAGCATTAGTAGTCCTCACTATTACGTGAAATAGTGTGATAATAGTTGTAATGAGGACTCCTTTTGAGTTTGTATAATATCTAGTAGACAATATTTGTATTCAAACTCACGGTTTATGTCGTATTATTACCACGGCGTTATATTAATAAGTTGTATTTGAATTTATGTACCATGTAAGTGGCGACCCAAGATGGGTGGCGTATACCTAATTTTGGGGCGTCACGGTTAGTATCGAGCTTAGGGATATGATCCTGGCTAAGAGGTGAGAATAGAACTAGGAGGGAGAGCGGGGAATTCCTTCGCTAGTATGACCTACCTAAGTTTATTTGGTATTTAATTGGTCGGTCGATGTATAGGGATAATATGTGACAAAGTTAATTAACCTTTTGTTTTTGTGGCGATGTTGAAAATGGCATCCGAAAATGTTGAGATAAGCATTGGAGCCACGAGAGAGACTGTTGATTCTCCACGGATCGATAATCGAGATAATGTGCAACGGATGGCGATAATCCTCCCGTAAACAACAACAACACCGATCAATTGATGAATGATGATGCGTTTAAAGGTTTTAGAATTCATGCAACATCGGTGCGAAAGCGACTCACTTCAAAACGTAGGTGGAAACACGGAAAACTCTCGGCGGTCACCGCTAAACAATTCAAGGAGTTGGGACCACCGGAGTTTAAGGGAGAGCCAAAACCACTTCCGGCGGAAGCATGGATTAAGCAGATTACCAAGATATTTGATGTCTTGGGATGCTCCGAGAAGCAAAAGTTTCCTTTCACGCCTTTATGTTCTTGCGAGAGAGGCAGATTCTTGGGTGGGAATCGGTAAAAGCGTACTCAACTTCTTTGTCTTGAAGATATCTTGGGAGAAGTTCCAGAGTACATTCAACGACAAATACTTTCTGAAAGTATTCGCCACATGAAGGAGGTGGAGTTTATCAAGTTGGAACAAAACAATATGATGGCGTGTCGCAATGATCGAGGCAAAATTTGCGGAGTTATCACGATTCGTCCCACTTGATGGATAATGAAGAGAATGGCGCGAATGTTTTAAGAGGTTTGAAGCCGAGATACGTCGACATCTTATTTCTCATAAACCGTGTTTTATTCGGATGTTGTAAATAGGGCTCGATTAGTGGAGCGCGATAACGAGTCAACGAACTAAAAGAGAGCGGTAAAGCAAAATTATAATACCGGTAGTAGTCATCGAGCGGTGACAACAACAAGTGGAGGAATCAACGGGCGGATATGGTAACCACTTGGTGGTAATCGGGGCCAAAATAATAAGAATGGACATTTCAAGAAAAGGAGATTCAACAATGATGGAAAGACGTCAGCACCAGCACCTATTGTTAAGGAAGGAGAAGGACCACCTATCATATGCTTCAAATGCGGAGGAGAGGGACACATCGATCCGAATCTGCGCCATGCCATCAAAGCGTGTTATAATTGTGGAAGAGAAGGCCACTTAGCTCGATTTTGTGGTTTCTCAAAGACGAATTCAACTAGGATGGAGGCACCAAAGGTCATCCCGGACAAACCAAAAGCCGTGGTTTAAGAGAGGCGTTTTTTCCCGTGACGAGGAACCTAAATAAAATTATCACGGGTAAGCTTATCATAAACTCTAATGAAGTCTATACTTTATTTGATCTGGGTTCTACCCATTCTTTTATTTCTCCTACTTGCGCCATCGATTAAATTTGACTCTGGAGAAATTAGACTTTGACTTATCTGTGGAAACTCAGTTGGGAGAAACCTTCATTACATCCACTTTGTTTATAAGTCTTGTTTGGTTCAAATCGGTACCCTCACATTACACCGTCGATCTTATTTCATTAAAAATACTTGCATTTGACGTGATTACAGGGATTGATTGGTTAACTACTTATCATGCAAAAATTGATTGTTTTAAATGAAGGTTGTTAGCTTTCATATTCCTAATTAACCTATTATGCGAATTCAAACGACCAAACCATTAAAATCAATCACGGTCATCTCAAGCCATAAAGCTATTCGTTTATTGAAAAAGCGGATGTCGAGCTTTCTTAGCTCATGTCACTGATTTAAATAAAAATACGCCGTTTTAAACGATATTCTATTGTTAATAAATTTCTGACGTATTCCCGAAGAACTTCTGGCCTACCCCAGAGGCGTGAAATTGAATTTTGTATCGACCTTGAACCCTAATGTAAAAACTATTTCCAAAGCCCCATATCGAATAGCTCTATTGAACTTGAGGAGTTAAAGACCCAACTGCAGGAATTGTTAGACATTGGCTTTATTCGTCCTAGTACTTCTCCTTGGGGTGCTCTGCTTACATTCGTGAAGAAGAAAGATGGGAGTATCGACTTTGTATTGATTATCGGGAGTTGAATCACGTCACCATCAAAAATAGGTATCCATTGCCACGTATTGATGACTGTTTGACCCGGTTCGAAGGAGCCAAATTCTTTTCAAAGATTGATCTTCGTTAGGATATCACCAATTGAAGATTAGAACCGTGACATTCCAAAGACGGCTTTGAAACTTCGATGCGGGCATTATGAATTCCTAGTCATGTCCTTTGGATTGACTAATGCTCCTACGCCTTCATGGATATGATGAACCAAGTATTCAAGGAATATTTAGATCACTTTGTGGTCGTCTTTATTGATGACATCCTTATTTATTCCAAAAGCCGTGAAGATCATGAGCAACACTTGAGGTGACACTCCAAAAGCTTCGTGAATATAAGCTTTATGCCAAGTTGAAGAAATCGAGTTACGGCTTGAAGAAGTAGCATTCCTTGGGCACGTGGTATCAAGTCATGGAATATCTGTTGACCCAAAGAAAGATTGAAGCTATTCAAAGTGGGAACAACCTAAATCGATGGCCAAAATCGTAGCTTTCTCGGTTTAGTTTGGTTATTATCGGAGATTCGTGGAAGGATTTTCTCGAATCGCTATTCCATTGACTCAAATTGACTCGGAAAGATACAAATTTCGAGTTGGAGCGAAGAATGTGAGAAGAGTTTTCAAGAACTCAAGAGGAGACTTATTTCAAAGACTGTTACATGATACCATACCATCGCTCTCGGAGGATTTGTCATCTACGGTGATGCTTGGGCAAAGGGTTGGGATGTGTTCTTATGCAACATGGAAAAGTTATAGCTTATGCCTCGCGACAACTCAAAGAATATGAGAGGAATTATCCTACTCATGATCTAGAGTTAGCGGTATTGTTATCTTCTTGCACTTAAAATGTGGAGGCATTACTTGTATGGGGAGAAAGTGGAGATCTTTACGGATCATAAAAGCCTCAAATATTTCTTCACTCAAAAGGAACTCAACATGCGACAACGACGTTGGCTTGAAGCTGTTGAAAGATTATGATCATACCATCCAATACCATCCCGGAAAAGCAAGCGTGGTAGGCGCGCATTGAGTAGGAAATCATATCTGCAATCTGAAAGTGCGATATTGTCAACGTAAGAGCCCATTTGTGTGACTTGCAAAGGATGGAGATAGAATTAAAGACTCGAGGGGCGCGTGTGATGACAAATGAGTATCTGAGTAGAACCGACTTTAATTGATAAAGTTAAAGGCTTCTCAAGCTACTGGACACTGGAGGTGATGCGTGATGAGAAGAAAGTCAAGAAAGTCTGCTATCTTGGGAAGCAAGAATCGATGAAGAAGGAATACTTGAGTCAACTCCGGACTTTGTGTTCTAACGACCACGATTTAAAGTATAATATCATGATGGAGCGCCTGACACACCATTTGCGAATCCATCTCGGAGTACCAAATGTATCATGATATTAAATCATACATTTTGGTGGAGCAATATGAAGAGAGATAGCGTTGTTTATCTCAAGGTGTCTAACTTGTCAACGAGTTAAAGCGGAGCATCAAGTACCAAAAGGTCCATTGCAACCACTTGAAATTCCGAATGGAAGTGGGAGCACATTACCATGGATTTCAGTTCTCGGCCTTCCTAAGGTTTCTCAAGGCATTGATGCGATTTGGGTCATTGTTGATAGATTGACCAAGTCTGCTCATTTCTTCTGCCGATCGAGAAACTTATACACTTTAACGTCTTGCTCGTATGTACATAAACGAGATTGTAAGATCGCATGGTATCTGCGGTATCCATAGTTTACGATCGAGACCCAAGATTCACTTCACGATTTTGGGTTAGTTTGCAAAAAGCTATGAGCACAGACTTACGATTTAGCTCGGCATATCATCCTCGGGAATGGACGGACGATCGGAGAGGACTATTCAAACTCTTGAAGATCTATTAAGACTCGTGTCCTTGATTTCAAGGGAGTTGGGACAAGTTCTTACCATTGGTGGAGTTTTCCTGAACAACGATTATCAAGCAAGTATTGGCATGGCTCCATTCGAAGCATTGTATGGAAGAAAGTGTCGTTCTCCGGTTATCTTTGGGATGAGGTGGGTGAAGCAACGTTGTTGGGGCCGGGAGTTGAATACGTATGACTACGGAAAAGATTCAAATGATCCGACAACGTATAAAAACCTCACAAAATCGACAAAAGAGTTATGTTGATCTTCATCGAAAGGACGTGGAATTCGATATAGGAGATCATGTGTTGTTAAGAGTTGCTCCATGGAAAGGAGTTACAAGATTTGGAAGGAGAGAAAACTTAATCCTCGATTCATCGGTCCATTTTAATCCTCGATCGAGTAGGAATCGCGTGGCCTATAGACTCGCTTTCTGCACCAAATATGTCTCGTGTTCATAACGTTTTCACATATCTATGTTACGTAAATATGTGAAAGACCCGAACCATATTATTGAGTTAGAACCGGACGAAATAGCGGAAGATTTGACGTATGAAGAGGTTCCTGTTCAAATTTTGGATAAGAAAGAACATATTCTACGCTCCAAGGTTATACCTCAAGTCAAAGTTTTATGGAGGAACCACGATGTTGAGGAAATGACTTGGGAGTTAGAATCGAAATGAAATCAAGGTATCCTTACCTCTTCGACATACCAGTATGTACTTCTAATTTCGAGGCGAAATTTCATAAGAAGGGAGGTTGTAAGACCCGACTTTTATAAATAAAGATGAATTTTTCTATAAATATTATTTTTTGAATATTATGGAATAAATTTGATATAATGTTATAGTTGTGGGTAATATTTATAAATTTTGCAAAAGTATGCGAGTTGTTATAAAATATTAGTTTGGTCGGGGAATATTCTTTTTGTTAGGGAATATTAAATACAATGGCTCAATCATTGGTGGACCCACAACATTATTGTCGGATTGAGAAAAACGACAAAATATTTTTATAAAAATAACGGCGGAGGTGTTCTGAGTTAAAAGCTGTTGAACTACCCGGTGGTAAAAGAAATACGATGTCTGGCGTGGTTGCATAGTAGCGCACGGTATTGATTATTGATGCTTACGTGAGAAGTCACTCACCTATGCTCAATTATTACTTCTGATAATTCTTTGCATCATATCTCTTATATTATTGATTCAATTATTGTCACAATATCATCTCATATAATATGTTATAGTATTAAATCAATAATTGAGGCGACAAGTTATAAATGATTAATAATTATTGAAAGATTAAATATGTGTTATGATTTGTGGTAAGTTTGATTATTTTATGGGGGCTCGTATATGTCATCATCTAAGAGTCTCTTCATCAATAGTATTTACCTTCGTCGATAGTAATTACCCTTGTGAATAGTATTTACCTTCGTCGATAGTAATTACCCTTGTGAATAGTATTTACCTTCGTCGATAGTAATTATCCTTGTGAATAGTATTTACCTTCGTCGATAGTAATTACCCTTGTGAATAGTATTTACCTTCGTCGATAGTATTTACCTTAGTTAATAGTAATTACCTTTACCGACGTCGAACCACTTGTCGTTTCACATTACAGCGTCCGAACCACTTGTCGTTTCACATTACAGTATGTCCAAACCAATTCGTCGAGCCACTTGCCTTTTCACACGGCGGTCTTAAGCTAGAAATCTTCTATAAATAGAGGCCTAGGGCTTCATTATTTTCACGAATTCATTCAAGCTATAGAGAGAGAAAGTATAGAGAGAATAAGAGAAAGAAGAAGAGTATTTTGTTACTTACCTTTATTGCGATATTCAATCTCCTACCAAATGTAAGGGGTGTTATTCTTTCTTATTCATGAAGAGAACTGTTGTTATTCCATTGCTTATTATTACTGTTGGAATAACTTTGTATAAGTGGTTTACCCTATACTTGGTGACATTCTTCTATTATTCTCATGGAACATCCATGTCATGTTTTTTACACCGGACTGGTTCCGTCTTTTATCATTCACGTTGGAACATCCTGTGCGTGTGTTTTTACAATTAACCTGGTTAAAATCTTTATTATTCTCGTTGGAATATCCTATCTCGTGTGTTTTACACCCGGATCTCGTTCCATCTTTATTATTACTGTTGGAACATCCAGCTTGTGTGAATTTCACACTCGACTGTTCCGTTATTGTTATTCCATTGAATAACTATCTATCTGGCATCAAGATGTACGTGGTTGTGGCGCCCCCAAAATTAGGTATCGTCCACCATCTTGGGTCGCCACTTACATGGTACATAAATTCAAATACAACTTACTAATATAAGCGTAGTATACAATACGACATAAATCGTGAGTTTGAATACAAATATTATCTAATAGATATTATACAAACTCAAAAGGAGTCCTCATTACAACTATTATCACACTATTTCACGAGAATAGTGAGGACTACTAATCTTATCCTCCGGACCATTACTCCGTTCTCAGACTAAGTCCCGGTATGTTCTCATTTCACGAAGAGAACGGTGAAAGAAAAGAGGTGAGCTCAACTAGCCCAAGATGAAATATTATGACTAAGATAATGCGAGAATAAATTATCATTAGCCTTCAACAATGTTAAACCGATAAAATACAATAGACAACCCGGTTTAAGCTGCAGTGAATAAGCGATCCATTAAAAGAGTCAAGTAGAGAATAAAGTCTACTATCTTTTAGGTTTTAAAGGTTTTCATCAATTTTTATATCGAGACTGAGACTCGACAATAAATAAACCACCACATCTAATCATCCATGCATACCACGGTCGAGGATTTTCATCAAATTATCAATGGTCAAATGACTATCTAAGAATCACCCCCGGTCATAATCATACCAAAAACTATCCATCATCTGCATTACAGAATATTTGAGGACTTTTGTCACATCATTTATATCAAGTCGTGATTATCTTAGAATGATCCTCAGTCATAATCATACTAAGTTCATCTATGCACGTAAGCGAAAGATAACATAATATAACATGAGGATGATGACAATGACATAATAATTCAATAAAACAAGTTCAAGAATTATTTAATCCATGAATTATTAACGTCCAAATTGTCAACATGATCTTTGTTTAAGAGAGTAAAATTCAAGAATGATCGGAAGAATATTTCCATGAAAGATATTGGATGAAACGCAAATATCGAGGATATTCTACTAATTTCATGGAGTATAGAAGTCAAAGTTTTAACCAACTGGGTATAATAAAGAATGGAATAACAAAAGAAATCACCATGCATGCGATTGCTTGCATGAACGGAGTTATTCAACGAGAATAATAATAACGGAACCGGTCGGTGAAATTCACACCGCAAGCGGGATGTTCAACGAGAATAATAAAGATGGAACCGATCCGGTGTAAAACACATGCGAGATAGGATATTCCAACGAGAATGATAAAGAGCGGAACCGGTCCGGTGTAAAACACACGATGTGATGTTCCAACAGAATAATAAAGATTTTAAACCGGTGTCCTTGTAAAACACTGAGCAGGATGTTCCAAGAATAATAAAAGAATGTCACCAAGTATAGGGTAAACCAGCGTATCTGAGTTATTCCAATGTAATAATAAGCAATGGAATAACATAAGGATTTCACCAAGTATAGGGTATCTGCATGTATCTGAGGTTATGTATAGGGTATGCCACTTTTACGGAGTTATTCCAATGAATAATAGTGAATGGAATAACGAAGTTCTCTTCAAGAAGAAAGAATAACACCCTTACTAGTAAAAAGAACTGAATATAGAAGTAGTGAAGTAGCGAGAATCTCTTCTTCTTTCATAACTTTCTCTATAAACCTTCTCTATAATTTCTCTCTAGAGTTTGAATGAATTAAATAAGAAAATAATGAAGGAATGAGCTTATTTATAGAAAAATGGAATGCATAAGAATTAATCCATGAAACGGTCCAGATTGATTTACTTTAATCGACGGTCCATATTTAAAGAAAAATCTTTTAAATAAAATATAATATATTCTATTTATATAAAAACATTTTACTATGCAAACACTATGCAAAAACACTATGCAACACTATGCATAATAAAATATAATATATTACATTTATAGAATAACTTTAATAAAGTATTCTATTTTATATAAAAAGATGTTTTACGCTTTTATTACGTTAATAATACGAATAAAACAAAAGCGTCATTATCGCTATAATAATTCATATTATTAATTGACAATAATGGAATCAAACCAAGTGACTTCTCACATAGGCGTCATAATCAATACTGCAGGTATTCTTATGCAACCACACGTATTCTTTGTATTTTTTACTACCGGAGTAGTTCAACAATGATCAACGGTAAAACTTCCGTAGTTATTTTAATAAAATATTTTTTTGTCGTTTTCTCGATCAAATGAATTACATTACATTAATAGGGTCCACCAATGATTGGTAGTTATGCGAATATTCCTCGCTAAACCGAATATTCCCCCACCAATCGAATATAATATAACCACTTGCATACTTTTGCAAAATTTATAAATACTACCCACAACTATAATATTATCTCAAATTCACACCATAATATTAAAAATTATTTTGACAAAATTTAAATCTTTATTGATAAAATCTGGGGTCTCTCAATCTCCCCTCCTTATGGAATTTAAGCCCTCGAAATTAGAGTGCGATACTGGTATGATAAAGAGGTGAGGTACCTTGAATACCTTTATCGTTAAAAATATTAAATTCATCTTCGCAATCCGCCAAAAGATATTCATTAACAATTCATGATCTTTTTACTTACGAAGCCAAAGATATACAATCAGAAAACCAATAATGCTAAGACGAAATTAATAGTATCACGACCACGAATTATCCATGCACCATTTGGCAAGGATATTCGTGTTTTCAATCTGATTATGATTATGATTATCGAACAACAATCGTAATAATCATACCAAGTCCATCTATGCACGTAAGCCACGACGATGACTTTGAACGCATCCATGAATTAATATTTCATTCTTTGAGACTCAAATTTCGATAATTAATCCACATCATCGAATCATCCTCGCACTACTGGGCCAAGGATATTCATTAAGATATCACGACCACAAATTATCCATTGCACTACTACCAAAAGATAATAATGTGTTTTCATTAATATCACGACCACAAATTATCCACGCACTACTGGCGAAGATAATTGTGTTTTCAATTACTGGTTATGATTATACCGAACAATCCCTGGTCATAATCATACCAAGTCCATCTATGCACGTAAGCCACAGATGACTTTGAAAAAAATATAAACATGAGGATAATGATATAAAGAATCAATCAAATAAGATAAAGGATAAATATTAAACATTTATAATATAATTTATCCAGGATTCAAGAATATCCCCATGTTATCAATCACTTAATATTATCATAATCTAATATCATTAATATTATACCAATATTTTAATCACTTTTAAATTTATAAACAATTTATCTTAATTGTTTACGCTTTTACCATATAATGCATTTAATCATTCAAAATGCCATACTCATAAGATATCATCACCAATTATCAAATCTCTCAAAAAATATGCATATACTCTATATAGAATTCTTTAGCCATAAAATCCTATTTTCAACTTTGTTACTTCACATAACATATTTAACTCATATATTAAGTAATTAAACTATTTTCATGAAAAATACCAAATCAGTCCCAAAAATATTTCTTTTCTGGGATTTAGCATAATATAGTCCCATAATGAAAATATATTTTTCTCGAATTTTTAAAATTCATTTACTATTTTTCAAAAATCAATTTCTAATTAATTCCTTAAGAAATTAGCTACCTCAAGGTTAACTCCAAAAATTCCCAAATCTTGACAGGACCTTACACATGTTAACGTGAGCTTCCAGTTTAAATTTCATGGTCATCGGAGTTATAGAACTCCGGTTATAGCGTTTTTTGTCGGAAAAACCTAAATATTGAAATAGTCATAACTTGCTCATTTTAAGTCAGAATGAGCTCATTTTTGGACAGGAGATACTTTATACCATATACTTTCATGTCCCAAAAGGCCAGAATTTTTCTCATAATTTAAGTGGCCGAAACAGCCTCTCTAAAATCATGGCGAAACTTTTTCAGTTTTGCAGCTTTGCACTCCTTTGCTAAAATCAGTCCACACAAAAATCTACAACACCTTTTCCAGTAATTCCACTTGGATTAGTTAGGTAACTCATAGATCTAACTCTAGGACTTGACCACATTCAAAAATTCAAAATATAATAGGAGATATGGTCAATTTAATTTCATATTACGTTTTTCACTAAAATCGATTTTCAACTCTTTGTGATTTCTAAGAAACTTTCATGTTTTTACGTACTAACCAACATAACTCATCATAAAACTTACTAATACTTCATATACCCATGATTTTCATTATTCCAATGCTTTTATTATGACTTTCATCATAAACCACGTAAACCTTTATTTATTTAGTTGAAGAAATATTTGAGGGTTTAAGAAATGGGTTTTTATCTTTGGGGTCAATACAAAATTCGATTTCACGCTCTAGGGTAGGCTAGGAAATCTTCAAGAATCGTCAAGAAATTTATTAATGATAGAAATATCATTCAAAATCTATTACTCTTATCCAAGACTTGGATAGTCGTCACATTGATACCAACTGTGACTTCATCCCTTAACTGAGATAACACCTCACAATGATACCTATAAACTTGCCATCTTCATTCACGATGTCGCCCTCTGAAAGTCCGGCTTGATTGCATTCCACACAAGGAAGTTAACAATGAAAGGATCGGGGCTCTTTACTTATGGCTTGATATAACGTTGATTAACTTTAGGGTTTGGTTACTTTGAATTAAGTATAACGGGTTGGTTATGAATATAAAAGCTAACAACCTTACGAAAAGCATGATGAGTAGTTAACCAATCGTTTTCAAAATTACCTCAAAGGCAAGTATTTTCAAAGAGATAAGATAGGCAGTGTAGCGTGAAAGTGTTTATTTGAAACAACAAGATTAATAAATAAATTGGAGGTAACGAAGGTTTCTCCCAACGAAGTTTCGATAGATAAATCAAAGTCTAATTTCTCGAGTCAAATTTAAACGTTGAACGCAAGCAAGAGAGAGAAAAAAGAATGGGTAGAACCAAATTATCTAATAAGGTATAGACTTATGAGAATTTATAATTAACTAACCCGTGCTAACCGTTCGGGTTACCCACTTTTGAAAGTCACGAAAAACGCCTCTTCCCGAAACCACCGATTTTGTTTTGTCCAGATCCGCCTTTGGTGCCACTATCCCGTGGACTTGACTTCACTTCACTATACGACAAAATCGAGCTAAATGACCTTCTTTCTTGAAATTTCCACTTCTATTATCTTTGCCATGATTACCACCGGAAGTGGTTACCATTCTTAGCATGATAATTTCCCCGATGGTTATCATTGTTACGATGGCCGTTGCCACCAGATATGATTATTATCGTGTTGTTGGTCGTTACCTTTTGTTTGAACTGAATCAACACTCTCATGTGCTTCATTGCTTATCTCGGCATTTTCGGATGTCATTTTCAAATCACGCCACCAAACATGGGTTAAATAACATATCACATATTATCCTATACTCGTGACCAAATAAATACCACATAAACTTAGGTAGGTCATACTTAGCGAAGGAATTCCCGTCTCTCCCCTCTAGTACTATTCTCACATCTTAGCAGGATCATATCCCTAAGCTTTGATACCAATTGTGACTCTGGACACCAACTTGTGTCAAGACCTCACATTAGTACTGTCGACTTGCCACCGAGAAAGACAGGCGTCCCCTACGAGATGTCCGGCGGTGCATTCCCCATCAACAGAAGTCACCAACGAGAGGCTCGGGGCTCTTCACACTTATGGCTCGATACCAACCGTGGCGCCCCCAAAATTAGGTATCGTCACCCATCTTGGGTCGCCACTTACATGGTACATAAATTCAAATACAACTTACTTAATATAACTGCCGGTATGCAATACGACATAAAGCGTGAGTTTGAATACAAATATTATCTAATAGATATTATACAAACTCAAAAGGAGTCCTCATTACAACTATTATCACACTATTTCACGAATAGTGAGGACTACTAATCTTATCCTCTGGACCATTACTCTAGTTCCCAGGCTTCGTCCAATTATGTTCTCATTTCACGAAGAGAACGGTGAAAGAAAGGGTGAGCTCAACTAGCCCAATGAAAATATTATGACTAAGATAATGCGAGAATAAATTATCATTAGCCTTAACAATGTTAAACCGATAAAATACAATAGACAACCAGTTTAATCTGCGGTGAATAATAAGCAATCCATTAAAAAGAGTCAAGTAGAATATAAAATCTACTATCTTTTAGGTTTTAAAAGGTTTTCATCAATTTTTATCATTTGAGACTCGAATTAATAAATAAACCACCACATCTAATCATCCATGTACCACTTGCGTCGAGGATTTTCATCAAATTATCAATGGTCAAGACTATCTTAGAATCACCCACAGTCATCATATCATACCAAAAACTATCCATCAACGCATTCACAGCCACTTTGAGGACTTTTGTCACATCATTTATATCAAGTCATGATTATACCGAATGATCCTCGGTCATAATCATACTAAGTTCATCTATGCACGTAAGCGAAAGATAACATAATATAACATGAGGATGATGACAATGACATAATAATTCAATAAAACAAGTTCAAGAATTATTTAATCCATGAATTATTAACGTCCAAATTGTCGACATGATCTTTGTTTACGTAGAGTAAAATTCAAGAATGATCGGAAGAATATTTCCATGAAAGATCTTTGGATGAAACGCAAATATCGAGGATATTCTACTAATTTCATGGAGTATAGAAGTCAAAGTTTTAACCAACTGGGTATAATAAAGAATGGAATAACAAAAGAAATCACCGTAAATGCGGTTGCTTGCATGAGCAGGTTATTCAACGAGAATAATAATAACGGAACGGTCGGGTGAAATTCACACAAGCGGGATGTTCAACAGAATAATAAAGATGGAACCGGATCCGTGTAAAACACGAGATAGGATATTCCAGCGAGAATGATAAAGGCGGAACCAGTCCTGTAAAACACCTGCATGAGGATGTTCCAACGAGAATAATAAAGATTTTAACCGAGTCCGATGTAAAACACATGAGACAGGATGTTCCAATGAATAATAAAAGAATGTCACCAAGTATAGGGTAAATGGCGTATCTGAGTTATTCCAATGAATAATAAGCAATGGAATAACATAAGGATTTCACCAAGTATAGGGTATCTGCGCGTATCTGAGGTTATGTATATGTATAGTATATGCCACTTTTACGAGTTATTCAATGTAATAATAGTGAATGGAATAATGAAGTTCTCTTGAAGAAGAAGAAGAATAACACCCTCACCGTAAAAGAAATGAATATATAAGTAGTAGTGAAGTAGCGAGAATACTCTTCTTCTTCTTTCTATAACTTTCTCTATATAAACTCTCTATAATTTCTCTCTACAGAGTTTGAATGAATTTAAAGAAAATAATGAAGGAATGAGCTTATTTATAGAAAAATGGAATGCATAATAATTAATCCATGAACGGTCCAGTTGATTTACTTTAATCGACGGTCCATATTTAAAAAAAATCTTTTAAATAAAATATAATATATTATATTTATATAAAAACATTTTACTATGCAAACACTATCGAAAACACTATGCAACACTATGCATAATAAAATATAATATATTCTATTTATAGAATAACTTTAATAAAGTATTCTATTTTATATAAAAAGATGTTTCGTTTTATTACGTTAATAATACGAATAAAACAAAAGCGTCATTATCGCTTATAATAATTCATATTATTAATTGACAATAATGGAATCAAACCTGGTGACTTCTCACATGGGCATCGATAATCAATCAGGTGTCTTCTTGTACTATGCAACCACACGTATTCTTGTACTTTTACTACCGAGTAGTTCAACAAATGTCAACGGTAAAACTTCCTATAGTTATTTTAATAAAATATTTTTTGTCGTTTTCTCGATCAAATGATAATTACATTATGGGGTCCACCAATGATTGAGTAGTTATCGAATATTCCTCTTTAAGCCAAGAATATTCCCAGAGCCAATCGAATATAATATAACCACTTGCATACTTTGCAAAATTTATAAATACTACCCACAACTATAATATTATCTCAAATTCACACCATAATATTAAAAATTATTTTGACAAAATTTAAATCTTTATTGATAAAATCTGGGGTCTCACAATGGTGATTTCTTTTGTTATTCCATTCTTTATTATACCCAGTTGGTTAAAACTTTGACTTACATACTCCATGAAATTAGTAGAATATCCTTGATATTTAGCGTTTCATCCAAAGATCTTTTCATGGAAATATTCTTCCGATCATTCTTGAATTTTACTTTCTGCGTAAACAAAGATGTCGTGTTGACAATTTGGGCGTTAATAATTCATGGATTAAATAATTCTTGAACTTGTTTTATTGAATTATTATGTCATTGTCATCATCCTCATGTTATATTATGTTATCTTTTGGCTTACGTGCGTAGATAGATGAACTTAGTATGATTATGACCGAGGATCATTCGGTATAATCATAACTTGATATAAATGATGTGACAAAAGTCCTCGGTGGCACAGTAATGCATTGATGGATAGTTTTGGTATGATTATGACCGGGGTGATTCGGGTATAGTCGTGACCATTGATAATTTGATGAAAATCCTTGACTACGTGGTACGAGGATGATTAGATGTGGTGGTTTATTTATTAAGTCGAGTCTCTCAAATGATAAAAATTGATGAAAACCTTTTAAAACCTAAAAGATAGTAGACTTTATTCTCTACTTGACTCTTTTAATGGATTGCTTATTCCATTATGCAGTTAAACCGGTTGTCCATTGTATTTTATCGGTTTAACATCGTTGAAGGCTAATGATAATTTATTCTCGCATTATCTTAGTCATAATATTTCTTCTCGGGCTAGTTGAGCTCACCCTTTCTTTCACCTGCTTTTTCTTGAGAAATGAGAACATAGCGACGAGTCTGGGAACGAAGTAATGGTCCGTAGGATAAGATTAGTAGTCCTCACTATTCGTGAAATAAAGGTGATAATAGTTGTAATGAGGACTCCTTTTGAGTTTGTATAATATCTAGTAGACAATATTTGTAATCAAACTCACGCTTTTATGTCGTATTGTACACTGGCGCTTATATTAGTAAGTTGTATTTGAATTTATGTACCACGTAAGTGGCGACCCAAGATGGGTGACGATATATACCTAATTTTGGGGCGCCACAATATTAATTTTCAACAATTGTCATTTTAAAAATTTTCTCCATCTATATCCACATAAAATCAATATTTTCCTCATCATATAAATCAATAATTAATTATTCACAAATAATATTACGAAATCACAATATTGTGACCGTGCAATTCCGGGAAAGAGGGGCTTTCCAATAAGAATTTCTTCTTCTTGGGCGCAATTAGGTGACCAAACCTCTCCTTATGACGAACTTTCTAGACATTGCCAATAATGTTATCTAATAATATTATTCGGATAATATGAATTATTGCTTCGATAATGAAAAATACGTAAATAATGACAATTATTGAAACAACAACAGATATAAAATATCAACGCAGTTATTATTAACTCAATAAAATCTTTGAGCGATAATTCTCAGAACCATTATTGAGTAGTGCCTTCTTACGTAAGAATCAATAATTGGTGCAATACCGTATCTTCTTGTTCAACAACGCCGTATTAGTGTGTTTTAACCACGGGTATTCCAACAAAGATTAATAGCGGAACAACTACTGCCGCTATTTAAAAACAACTTATATTTGTCGCTTTCTTCATCCAATCGCTTTTTCCAGTTATGGGGCCCACATGGTCATTTTGTCAGTAAATACGAATATTCCCCGACAAAGCGATCTGAATATTCCACGACCAAACGAATATTCCCGACGATAATGAATATTTTATAACCACTTCTTATTTTGAAATATTTATGTATTTAACCCTTAACTATCCACATTAATCAAATCAACCCTTACTATTTCAAAATAATAAATAAAGGAAATTCCTTTTATTTAAAAATTTGAGGTCTTCTGATGAGAACGTAGTTGGGACTAGTCGGGAACAGGTGATGGTCTAGATGGTGCATTAGTAGTCCTCACTATTCTACGTGAAATAGTGTGATAATAATTATAATGAGGACTCCTTTTGAGTTTGTATAATCTCTAGTAGACAATATTTGTATTTAAACTCACACTTTATGTTTTGTCGTATTGTACACGACAGTTGTATTTGAATTCTGTACCATGTATCTGGCGACTCAAGATGGGTGATGTATACCTAATTTTGGGGGTGTCACAGTAAATGATGTTATTTCCTTCATACTCATATGGGTTACTACCTCCATCCCATTTTAATAGACGTTTTAGGAGAGTTTTTTTTCTAAAATATTTGACGCTCTACAATCCCAAAAATATTTTGTCATTTATTTTCCTTCTCTACCCTTCCTTCTCTACCACTATTAATGCTTATTGAGAACAATTCCCGTTAGGATATTAAAAAAAAATTCATCTCCGGCACCGGCGATCGGACTGAGAATCCATCTACGGAAATTAAAAAATTTTGAATTAAAAAATCATCACCCAGATCCTAAAATTATCATGAATGACTCAGCTAACAGTTTGGAGGATCCATCTCAGGAATTGTCAGATCCGGCCAAATCGCAACTGAGTCACTCATCACTCAGAGGTAGGGTGATTCGGGCAAATCTCAACTGAGATGCCTGAAATGATCCGGTTAGATCTGACCGACTACATCACTCAGAGGTAGGGTGATCCGCCAATGATCTGAGCAGTCGATCCGTGGTGAAGGGTGATCCCACTGATGATCTTCAATAGAGTGAATCTTAATTACAGAGAGAGAGAGAGAGAGATGAGAGAGAGGCTTGCATCATGGAGTATTTCTCTGCTTTCTCTGCCACCGCTAATAGGAAGGGCGAGAATTTTTAGAAGAAAACAGAGAAGCATTAATGGGATGATATATTAATTAAGGGTAAAATAATAAAATTATATTCATTCTTAATTTACGTGAAAACTTGTAGAACGTCTATTAAAATGGGATGGATGGAGTATCATTCTATTACTTATTAATTTGTGGGAATAACCCGTCTACGCGGATTACCGCATGCCTGGTGAATAATCATTTTTATTCATTCTTTATTAAGTTATGGAAATGATCTGTCTACGCGGATTATCGCATGACGGGTAAAAATCTATTTGCAGTTTCGTATATTCTTTCATACTCGTATTGGATATCATTTCTTTTGTACTCGTCAAGAGATATCATTTTCTTCCATATTTTTCTCCATTTATTGTACAAATTTATTGTTTGTTTCCATAACCTTATTGTTAAATGGTGAAAATATCTGAAATTAGTAGAATATACTTAATAGTTTGCGCTTCATCTAATATCATTTCATTGGAATATTAGTCTGAATTTTCTTATTAAATTTTAATATTTTCATTCGGGATACCAGTACTATTCACTCGGGGTACTATTTATTCGGAGTACAATTCACAGGATACTATTCACGACAAAATTGGTTTTTTTTCTGTCCAAATTATTTTTGATATATACATGAATATCATTTTTGAATTTTACTCCACAATTAGTTATCATGT
This sequence comes from Panax quinquefolius, assembly GCA_020205615.1. Taxonomy (NCBI): domain Eukaryota; kingdom Viridiplantae; phylum Streptophyta; class Magnoliopsida; order Apiales; family Araliaceae; genus Panax; species Panax quinquefolius. Next base: position 92,285,366 of record CM035165.1, on the reverse strand, counting down.
TCACAATTTGAACATTCTTGAACTCTAGATAAATTAATTATAAATCTCTAATATTTATCCTTGATATCACTTGATTCATTCATTATATCATTGTCATTATCCTCATATTTATATTGTAGTTAAAGTCATATTTGATCCGTAGTGCAAAGATAGACTGTTGATTGGTATAATTATGAATAGAAATTGTGTATTTGTATAATCATGACCTTTAATGTTACAGATAAAGGTTTGGGGTGAAAGTTCATGTGATATTATCATCATGACCTTTAATGTTACAGATAAATTTTAATATTTTCATTCGGGATACCACTCCTACCCTTACCGTCTGTTTCTTTGCTGAGCAGACTCATTTGCGTATTACTTTGATGTGTTATGAAGTGCATTCATGACTTATGGAAAGTATATCTTCGATAGCATTTGAAGTGGATCATTGAATTGAATGTCTAGCCTCTTGCTGCATAGTTTTGTAATATATATTTTGTTTGTTATTGTAATCTTTGAAGGCTTCAAGGACTTTTGGCAGAGGTTTAAGTGCACCCTACAGGCTCATTTACAGTTGCAAAGTGCTTCAACGTCAGCAATGTGTCTCTGAGAGGCAATCGTATCAGAGTTGTAGCTGTGCTAGCGGAGCTCTCCAAGACTAAGCAGGGACTCCATCTCTTGCAGAAACTGGATCAGTTGTTGCTCTCTCCTCTTTCAACTTTGATTTATGATGGAAAAAGTAGATTTATGACGTGAGTTCTGTTTCTTTTTTTCTAGCTTCCTCATATCCATTTTCACCCATAATAGCAGCCTTTTTGTTTTTGTTTTTCTGGCATTTGATTGAAATTGCCAAATTATATATGTTGTTCTTAATTCGTAGTAGTTGTTTTTTGCAGTAGGCATTTAAAGTGTAATTTAGTTATGTTGAGTGCTACAGTAGAAAGCTTTTGCATTCACATATGTAAAAATCTGAGTTAGATTAAGCATTTAAAAATAATACTAATAAACTCGGAGAGAAAGCGAAAATTGGTGCTTTATAACTAGCACTTGTACTAAAGAAAAGAAGTAAAGAGTACTACTCCATGGCGGTGACTATATTAGCAAAAGTGAAAAAAAGAATGTATTTGCTGCTCTGCTACTTGCTCATGGAGGCTTGGACCTGGCACAAGAGCAGCATTATATGAATCAAATCAAACCTGAGTATGGTTGAAAGGCTTGAAAATGCAGGAGTTAGGAAGTTACTTGTTCTGCGTGGGATTAGACGTGCTTGGTGGTATCTTCCGAAAGCTAGAGTCCACCTGCTTGAAAGGGAAAGCTGGGTACTTGTTGTCTGCCGGGATGATGAGAGCTTGTGAAGATGAAGAAGAGAGTGAATAGGGTTTTGTTCCGAGGAGACGTGCTGCTTCGGCTCCACCAGGGCAGCAGGTATGCAGAATGAAGAAGAGTGCTAAAACAAAAGCAGCCAATGTGGCCTTCATGATTGTAATTGTGTCAAGGCGTGTTTTGGTGAGATTTATATTTATTAATTCCAAGATCTGATGTGGTGGGGGATGCAAGTGGGATCATGTGATTCTGCTTTGACTGGTACTGAATTCCAGATTAGTTGTTATAGTTCATGTGATATTATCATCGGGTCACGTGATAATTTTAAATTGATACTATTATTATGAATGAATGGTTTTGGTGTTTGTCAAGTAGGTAGGAGGATTGGATTATGTTCGTTCCTCCTAGCTATCATCCGTTTCTAATTATTTGAAATGTTCTTCCTGCTACTACTCTACTAGTTAAACATGGTCACCTCAAACCTACAAGTGGTGTGTTTATTTCCTTGCTACTTACTTGTAAAACTAGTGTGATCCTGATGCAGCTAAATGATGAAAATTTTAATTGTAGTTGTAGTACATACAGATCGAAAAACAGATGAAAGCTTTATTATTATAAAGATAAAAGAAAAGAAATATCCATGTGGTAAATAAAACATATTAAGAAGTTGAAATATTTTTGGCCATGTTAATTATTTGTACTGGTGTCTGGTGTGGTGTGGAAGGAAGAAGCCAAGGAAAAATCATATTCAACATATTTACACATGTTAAACCACACAGGCCATCTACATAAATTCTGTCCGGAACAGGAGCAGGAGTTAACTCAACCTCCCTTGGCCCTTGGGTTGGGTAATTGGGTATTGAAGAATAAAATAGAGAAGCAGTTGTTAGGAAATACTCCAATTATTTTAAAAGTTTATACATTATCTATATTGTAGTATTTGGTATTACTACCGAATACAATCAAGAAGCTATTATTCATTATTCAAGTATTGTGTAAATGTCAGGATTACCCTTTGTTTGCAGACAAAGGGTAATCCTGACATTCATATGAATATATATATATATATATATATATATATATATGAATGTTTTTAATTATATGCATACATATTGAATCCGTTCAATCGAGGGTTGGTTATTCGAAATCGTCGTGGTTGATCTCAGGTGATTTACTTCCAATTATATGTGATAGATCCTGTCATTTAATATTGTTTTCAGTTGTTGGAGGAGGAGATATTTCGTTTATTCTTTTCTCCAATATTATGCACTTTTTATCATTTGTTTTATTTTTCAATCTGGTTGTAGTGATCCTGATGATGGAAATTGCATGAACTTTTTTTCTTTTGGCCACAGAAAATACGATTATGTTAGGGGATAGGATAATGAAATACATTAGTTTTTTTCCCCCAAACTATCTTGTCGTGGTTCTGGGAGGGGATTATTTTATTGGATTCTAAAAAAATGTTAAGAGTGTGAATTGCTGTACGAACTCACCGCTCTGGTATTCTTATGATTGTATGTAACTATGTATACCCACAACTCTAGCATTTCCTTTCATTTTACCCTCAAGACACTAAACCTTTGTAGGGAACTCAACAAGAGGAGTCAGAGATGCAAAAAGAAAATAAAGTGTTACAACTTTGTCAACAGTCAACCACACTTGATCATTTAGCACTATGCTTGATACCTGAAGCAAGAAAAGTATCTATATTATGAATTGTGTTTGTTAAAAGGGATTTTCTGTTTTAGTATATCTTCTGTTCCTACTTTCAATTCTTTCTTGTTCTTAGTCCCAAGCATCCCTTTATGCCTTTTTTTTGTCTCCCCAAGCATGCACAAATGCAGAGAGTTTGGTTTCTAAATATTTCTGTTTTATAAATGTGAAGTGTAGTTGAGGGTTTATGGGGTTGACATGAACTTGACACCTCAAAGTCAATGGCTCAGATTAATGTTCAAAAAGATTTACTTGTCATAATTTTCTTTTATCAATAATCGGGTATCTTGTGTGGCACAATCTTGTCCATTAAATGTGGATTGGAAGAGCTATTTGATTCTCATGAAACTGGAAAGGATCCATTGTCTTTGTGTAGATTGTACTATAGCACGGAAACTAATTGTTCTATGGCATGAAACTTAAGTTATGGAGTTCCACTTTAATTGTTAGAAAAGATGCAACGCCTTTATATTTTTCAGTAGTTTCCCGTGGAAAGGATTGTGTGTATGTATATATATATATATATTTGTCTTGCATGAACCGCAGTGGACTGATTGCTGTCACAATATTGGGGGTAAGGACTTCATCAATACTTTCCAGCATGTGTTCAGTGTTTTACAGTGTGTAATTATTTTTATGAACATAGCTTCTTTAGTTGATCTTCTATACATTCTTATCTAGCAAAACTTACATGATTTATAATGTAATCTCTTCTGAGCTTTAATATCTGTTGTGGTATGTGAAGAACAGTACGTGATTCCTATATTATACTTAAATTTTAACGTGTTTGAACATCCTTGTAACCTTGTACAAGTCACATTTCTGGATGTGATTTTGATCATTATGCATTTGTTTCCTTTGGTTCTCCAATTTGCTTATCATTTCTTTCCAGTTTCTGGACAATGAGCTGCATATTTGCTATCCCAGCCCTAATAAAAGAAATATTAAAAAAGATAAAAAGAAGAATAATAACTCATTTTTATAAATTTATGTTTCCCAGGTTAATGGCAATTAAGTTTTAATTTATTGTTTAATTCTTAGTCTGTCTTTTATTTTCCCCAGCAATTAAAAAAGTTGTATTTTAGTCGAGCAACAAAGCCAAAGAACTTCCGCGACTTCTTTCATTTTTTGACTGCTGAACCTGTGACATGGCAGAGAAAGCATGCATAAAGTGCCTCCAAAAAGAATATAGAGCACTTTGTAAAGTATGTTCTCCTCCTATTTTCTCGCTCTTAACTGTCAGTATAACGAGTATAAATCATAGAATTTTTGTTGGTCTCCTTCTGAACTTGAGTTTCTCCTTTTCACGTCCATAAAATAATCATATGTGATGTGTTTCTTTCATTTAAAATTACAAGTGATGTATAATTTCTTACTAAACTTCCAAATCCTTTTGGATCAATGTATGAACCTTTTATCATCTCAATTTCTCCTCATGTTAAAATTTGATTATTGCAGCTCACTTTTACTGCAAATATTCCCTTTTATTCAAATTCCATTGATCGCTTTCAAAAAAATAAATTCAAGATCAGTAGTTGGACCTATTGGCAAGAGCTGTGCCCTACTATACACACACCCACAGTGGACACCAATTTATGTAAAAAATGGCTTCCATTCTCCACATCTAATTATATACTTCTGGTATAAGTATATATAACAAGCATATTGAACCTTCTTTGTACAGAATATATTTAAAGCTAATGCACACAGACAATTGTGCCAAGGGATAGACTTGTATTTTCTAGATTGTAGTCTTTCTTCCAAAAACAAATAAAATGTGAGCATAGATACAATTGTAGGAACCTGTTCCCCAATGCGTGGCTCGCCCTTGCTCAAGTGACATTCTTGAGTGGCATAAGTTTACCTTTCATTTCCTTCTATTAATTTAAGGTTTTTTACAAAATTTGTTTTCAGTATATTTTTGATAGTCTGGAACTGTAAACTTTAAATGCTACACTCACTTTCTTGTTTTCCATGTTATGTGGATGTAATAATATTATTGAGGGGTGATGAATTAAAATCAGTGTGTGGTGTAGATAAAATATCAATGTTCATTTTCTTTACTGTTAAGAATTTATGCAACATCGTACGCCAGTAATCCCTGACCCCTATCATATGGCCATGTCACTAAGGCAAGCATACACTTTAGATTAATCAATTGCATCTTGTAATGGGGGAAAAGACTGCGCATAGGTGATACTCTTATTTTTGACATATTTAAACAGCATCTATTCTGACAGAGTAGAGATCTAATAATTGGTAGAATTTTGTTCTGTCTGTCTTCTTGCTTAGCACTACCATTTATAAATTAATTTTTGCCTAAACTTAATGTTCAGATTATGTATTGAAAGGGAGCAAAGGGACTCCTTTTGCAGGTTTGTTATCCTCTTTTAAAGTTTGCTATTTGATTATTTCTTGTTCTAATGATACTCAATTGATTTTCTTGTCTTCTTTCATTATGCTAAGGTGGATATTACTATGGAAAGATCAAATTCCCTCCAGAGTATCCATTTAAACCTCCGGGAATCAGGTAGTTCAAGTTTTGTCCATAAAATTCTTCCATAGAGCAAAGTTATCAGTTTTCTATCTTAAAAAGTTTTTTTAAAGCATCATTTGCTTCATTATTTTGTACATTTTCACCTCGGTTTGCTTTTTCACTAGAAATATCATTTTTTCCCCGGCAGCATGACCACTCCCAATGGGCGGTTTATGACACAAAAGAAAATTTGCCTATCTATGAGCGACTGTAAGTCTTCTGATATTGGATATAGTTATTATATGTTACTTATCAAGAAAAGAAGTTGGATATAGGCATTATCTCTTACTTAACCTGAGAATTGATTGTCTATTTACCTTTGCTTTCCCTTTTACAGTTCATCCAGAAAGCTGGAACCCAATGTGGTCTGTGTCAAGGTAATAAGTTGCCATTAATGTGGAAGTTGTGCCTTTTTTTTATATTATAGAGAATTGATATTTTCACAAGCAAAAGTGATAGTTTCACAAGGTCTCTTTCTCATGAATAGTAAATGAGTCCCACACTTATGTAAGAGATACTGTGTGGAAATATCAATTCTTACATGTGGAAATAAGAATTCCCTTTATATATATATATAATTATTTATTTAAAAATTTTAGTTGTTTTTTTAACTTCTTTTGCTAACTTTTCATTTACAATAAATGCAGCATACTCACGGGGCTGCTATCTTTTATGGTGAGTCAATTGGATCCTAACATATTAGTAATAGTTAAGTGTAATTTTACCTAATATGACTATCCTTTTTCTTTATGGGAATGTTACTGTCATTCTTTTATACAAGAAATTCTATATACCTGAAACGAAATAACTTCACCAAATATTATATCTTATTCGAACTTTAGGATTAATGCTTTAAGAGTACCTATGCATTGCTTGTTTGCAAGGACCAATTGGTATTATCTGATCTGGACACTTGACTGTAGACTTTGTAGTTGGTCTAAATGTGCTGGGTATGAGCGGTCTCTTATGTGTGTTGGAGCCCCTTTTAAATGTATGTCACCATTGGCTATAATTGGGGATCCAGCCAAAGAGAAGCCATCTAAGATGTTGTAGTCATTGACATTCAAGATAGGATAATGCATTTTTTATCATTACTATTATTGATAAATCTCAATACACGTCTTTGATCTAAAATTAGTATTTAACTCGACCCCTATTGTAAAGTCCTTCAAAGAGAATGGCAACCAAGGAAAAGTGACTGTGGAAGAAGACATGGGTTCTTGTTTTTTATGAGAAATATTATGTGAATAGAGTTGTATTGTTGATGTAGGATGAGTCTGTGAAAGTTAGTTAGAACAATATAAGAGGCTTTAGAAGCCCATGAATTAGAAGTTGTTTAGTTTCTTTAATTTGCAGTTATCTTATTAGAGTCCAAGTTAGGTAAGGAAAATTGTGTACGAGTATTATAAATAGTGATGTACTTCATTATTTTGATACATTGAATAATTGGAATTGATTGAGTTTTGTGTGAGATTATCTGTGTAATATTTATCCTTCATCCCAAAACCCCCGTCCCCATCATTTATGTATCAGAGCCCTCGATCTCTCGGCCTCACCTACCTTACAAAACCCATAACCATTGACACTACCCTGCTCTGTTGCCACATACGTCAATTACCAAAATACACCATAACAACACACCAAACAGCCAAACGCAGTCTTATTATTGCCTTATCCTCAAAACATAACTCTAATCCCAACTGCGTAAATAGTCGACCCACAAAACCACCCAAAGTTGCACCACTAATCAAAATAACCCTCATCGAAAAATCAGCATCTACTATAAACAAAACTCACTTAACGACAGTTGGAAGAATTTTTTTTTTTTTTGCACCGATTGGCGCCTTACCTCCTTCACCGTCACAGTATCGTGGTCGTTGCCTCAGTTTTTCCCTCTGTGACTTTGTTGAGCGTTGCGTACATTTGAAACTAAAATTCCAGATCTATTCGAAACTGAAATTCCCTTGAAGTAAATATCTTCTTACAAATTACAATTAGGTATTCCCATAGTTTTTATAGCTTTCTAGTTTAGTCCCACAAGTTTTCTTAAATTTTAAAATACCCCCTGAAAATTTCACATATTAGTCCCTATATTTTCATCTACTTCAATTCCAGCCCCTGAAGTTTCATTAGTTTTAGTTTAGTCCTTGTTTCTTTATACTTTCTGCACTTAAGCCCCTAGAGCAAGTTCAAAAAAAGAAAAGAAAAAAAATGTATATATTTTTATTTGTAGGAGCCATGGTATATGCTGAAGAAATCAACGTCAAGCTTGATACTTAGATGTTATAATAAGATGAACGTCTTAAAAGGATTGAAGATTCAATCACAACATTTGCTGCAAATGCAACAAATGTTCAAGCTTCTATTACAACACTTACATAAAAAATTGATGTACTCACGGAATGCATAGATAAGGGACAAGAAGATGCTCATAAGAATCATCTGAGACTACATCAGCATGACCCTAATCCACGAGTTAATCCTCATGTTCCAAATCCTAGGATGAATGCAACATAGAGGAGCAAAATTAAATGTTGGAGATTTCAATGGCGATAATGGTCCCGAAACATTTTTCGATTGGATTCACAGTTTGGAGAGTATTTTTCGATGGTATGAATTATCTGATGAAAGAAAATTGTTCTTTATTGAAGTGAAATTGAAAGGGACAACTTGTATTTGGTGGGATCAACATCAGTGGAGTTTATATACAGCTGCGAGAAGATGAGAATATATGAAAGTTGCATTGACACGACGTTTTGTACATTCGGATTAAAGCAGCGAGCATATTTCCAGTTAACTGAGTTAGTACAAAGACGTAAATCTGTAGTCGAGTATACTTCAATGGTCTACAGTTTGGTTACACGGTTTGAAGAAGTTTTAATCTCCATGTACCATCGATGATTGAATTTAGAAATTGCAGGTGGTGTAGTTTCAAGTAAACTCTTGCTCTTGGATGATGTTGTTCAAGTTGCCACCCAAGTAGAGAATAATTTGAAAAGAAATTATGTTACGCCTCCAATACACGTCCAAACTCGGAGGGAGTGTACTTTTGTGGAGCCTATTTTGTGATCTGACGTTATTGTTCTTGAGTTGATAACTCGACATGAAAGTTGGTTAGAACAATATAAGAGGCTTTAGAAGCCCATGAATTAGAAGTTGTTTAGTTTCTTTAATTTGCAGTTGTCTTATTTAATTTGTAGTTATCTTATTAGAGTCCAAGTTAGGTTAGGAAAGTTGTCTAGGAGTATTATAAATAGTGATGTACTTCATTATTTTGATACATTGAATAATTAGAATTGATTGTTTTTTGTGTGAGATTATCTGTGATATTTATCCTCATCCCAAAACTCCCGTCGGCCGTCCCCATCAATTGTGTACTGTAGGAGATGCTTAGTATAGGTGGCTGTTAGGTTTGTTTCGTAATTGAGTTCATGCAACACAATAGACTAATAGAGAAATTTCTGATTATCACTCGAAGGATCAACTTGTTTCATTTAAATGCTTTGAGGGGAATACGTGGCTCCTGCTAAAATTGTCTTATTTTTTTCTTTTCAAGATTTCTTAGATTTTATCATTTGAAGGTAGCAGCAGATTATATGATCCATTTTTCTATTAGTGATTATATGATCTATTTTTCTAGTAGTGATTATATGAACCATTTCATGGTTTTATAGGCAAATGAATTCTATTTGGTGTCATTTAACTGGATGGGTAGGTTAGGTAAAAATAATATGTCAGCTATACAAAGAGGTGGCCACAGGTGATTTTCTGATTCCTCCCTCTGATTGAGGAATGGTTCATCCTTATCTCCACCCCTTCTCCTACCTCCCCAAAAAACAAGCACCTCAGTTCTTCAAAAGTGAACTAGTGTCAATTCTATTTGATCACTACTGCTTACGGACACTGCTTCTCATGATCATACGGATCATCCATTCTTTGTGTACGTTTCACTCTTACTTAGCATGCATTTTTGTTTTTTACTTGTCTATGCAGATGGACAACAGTCCTACCACTGGTAGTGTAACAACAACTGTTGCAGAGAAGCAGCGACTTGCAAAGGCCTCCCTTGCATTCAATTGTAAGAAGTGAGTCATCCACTATAATCTTCATTCATCTAGCTCTTTTGCCTTTGCTGTTTTATGATAGAATGTTGCCCATAATTTTTAATATTCTTAACAAGTCACTTCTTAATCATTGAAAAGCACACTAATTGGTTTGACAAATTTATTTTTCTTATATTATTCCATTTTCCTCTTCCCACACTGCTGACTAGATTTTCGGAGTTTGTGGAGCTCTTTGAGAAGACAGAGTATATGGTACCAAAAGAAGAAAATTTGAGATGTAAATCAACGAGAGAAGAAGAAACCCAAAAGGATGTGAGGCAATCCCTTCCACCAATGTGGGTGCTGGTATTACTAATTATTCCCATTTTCGGTCCCCCTGCTTCAGCTTTTTTGATATTTAGGAAGAAAAAGTGAAGTACTGAAGTAGTAGTAGTAGTAGTAGTAGTAGTAGTAGTAGGTAGAGGTAGGTGCAATGAACCTACGAGGCCAGCATGCTCTCCAATGGTGCGTAAAACCCCCCTTTGTTATTATACATCAATCAATCAATCAATCCACCCCACCGAAACCGATCATGTACTCGCACCAACTTTATAAATAAAAGCTCCTCCTCGGACCCTCCGCAATACGCGGAGTAAAAAACGCCAGCTTCTTTCTTTCTTTCTTAATTCATGTAATGTAATTAATGATATACTACTACTAGCATTAGTAACTTAATGAAATCATTTACTCTACTAGTTAATGCTAACTTCCTTTATGGTTATTGTTATGGTTGGTGGGACTGGGGGTATATATCACTCACATACTTCTCCCTCATTTCATTCCTGAATCCATATCAGGCAAAGGCGGGAGTAGTACTCCCTACATATACACAAATATAGTACTCCAGTAGTAGTATATTCTAATAATCTAATGGGCAAGACGGGTTTGAGTTTCAGTTCCTTCTTTTTTTTATTACCATACCCCAGATGCGCTTAATTTGCAACTACTACTACCAAATATTTCTATAAATCTCTGGTACACATGGACAATTGGGATTTACTTTATCAAAGAAACTCATTTTATGCTGCAGCTTCTTAAATCTAACACATTAAATAGGCAATTAGGAGCACGCATTCTCTCTCTCTTTCTAAAATGAGGATGGTTTTGCTGAAATACAGAGTCACAGAACTTGTAATTTGTTAAAGAAACCCCAAACTTTTAACCAATTGTAATGACTGTACGTACAGTAATATACATGAAAAACTAACAAAGACGAAAAGAATTCCAAAGCACTCTTCTGTAAGTAAGAGAGGATAATTTTCTCAACTCTCTCAAACAGAGACGCTCGACTAGTTGGTTTCAAGAACACAGGAATAAGCCCACCTCTTCTGGCAAGAAAAAGTTAAAAGCAACATTGAACAAATCAAGATATAACCTTCAATTGCATATTTTTATATGCGTAAAGGGGCTTATTCTACATCAACATTGGTGGGACTAGAAGGATTAATCTTTCTATCCCTGCTCAGAAGTCTCTTCAACGACCTCAATCGCGTTGGGGCGGGTGACTTTTGATCATCTTCTTCCTCATTAATCTGCCTTGGTATATCAATTACCAAATGCCCATCTGATGACATATTACTACTAGTAGAAACTGATGACGATGATGACGACGACATACCAACACTTTGATGCCCATCTTCCAAACAAGAGCCCAAAGTGCTAACCCGAGTCTCATTACCCCAAAACAATACATTTGTTGGGAAATTGAGGGATTCTGAAGAAACCCCAAGGCCAGAGTCGACTGCCGGTGTGTTGTGCGTAATCTCCTGCATTGATTCAGGAGTTGAGGAAACTGGGTTTCTACAAAGTGGGCAGGTAGAATGGGATTGAAACCACATATCAATGCATTCTACGTGAAAGCCGTGATTACATTTTGGTAAAAGCCTAGCCTTTTCTCCTTCTGAGACCTCTGAGAGACAAACAGAGCATTCCAGTCCATCTTTGAAATCTTGGGGGGAGAATTTTATTACTGGTATGGATTGAAGGACCGAGGGGTGAAGACCGTGGCGTAGAGCGGTGACAGCGGCTAATTCACGATGGCCGGCTGCAAAGTCTAGGCGGCGGCGGCGGCGTGTGGTGTTGGAGCCGTCTTGTTGTACGCGGCGCCAGTACCATTTGGCGTAGAGGTGAAGGAAGACTACAAAGACAACGACCACAAAAAGGACTACGATGGCTATCACCATGATTCTGCCCGTTATCTCAACCACGGCTGATTCTTCCAGTTTATTACTAGGCTCGGTTGAATCACCCATATTTTTATTTAATTATTTTTAGAAAGAGGCAAGAAGATTTATAGTTAGTTTCAAGATTTGAAACAAAACGAGAGAGACAGAGTAATCTTGGAAAGTTGTAATCTTTCGGGAACAAGGATTGGAGGGTTCAAGTTCAACCGGTGGTGGGTGCAGATGAGAGAGAGAGAGAGAGAGAGAGAGAGAGAGAGAGAGAGAGAAGCTAGGAATGAAGGCAAGTGCGTGCAAAAGTAGTTGGGTTTTATAAAAAGGTGAGATTTTTGTTAGGTTTGAAGAATTCTAATGTGGGAATAAGGTGAGGAGGAAGAAAGGTCAAATTACAAGAGAGTTCAAAGACCAGAAAATTAGCAGTCAGCTGAAATAATATAATACTAGTAGTAATAGTCACCAGAAGAGAAGAGAAGACTCCTTCCGGCGGCTTCGTTTTGGGGAAAGTTGACTCACCGGTTTTGAATCTTCCCTTCCTTTTTCCCTCTCTCTCTCTCTCTTACACTTTTTCCACGTACGCCAGCCTAGCCCACGTCAAAAAAACATTATTTACCCCACCCCATCCCCATCTTTAAGCTCAAATAAGCATATCCATACTTGATTTATACACTACTACTAGTACTTATTACTTTATTAAAAAAATGATCAATTCATTCATTCGCATATTACCACAAAAACGCATCAAAGGTAGTAAGTAGTTTGTGGATTACTTTTAGGGTTTAACATATCATCACACGAGGCGCTAATGCGCTGTGTATGATCGAATAGTTATAATGACGGATGAGCGGCCTTTAATATATTTTAAAAATACCAGTAATTGCGTAGGCGATTATGTATTATATAACATATACTATATATATATATTTAATTGTATTCCGCTCTTGTACTACGTGACCGGTGTAATTTATTCCAAACTTTGGACGGTCCAAATGATTTATTAGGGTGAGCGGAAAATTTAAAATCAATTGTATTTTATTATTTATATATATATATATATATATATATATAAAATGAGGATCCAGTCTGTATATACCTGTTTTGTTATATGTATCCAAATTACATCCAAAACACTGTATTATGAAAAAATTTCAGTTCCATAAAATATTAAACTTTTTTTTTAGTTGTTTTTAAAAAATAAAAAAAAAAAAAATTCGTATTTTAAGAAAGTTCGAGAGAGGATCCGCAATCTTGTTGGTACCGGGAGGAGGACTAATTTGTTTTGAATTTGATTAGTACTAGTGATATTTGAACGTGCTCTTTGGGGTGGAGGGGGGACCGGAGAGTTGAAGTAGTTGGTCAATATGTCCAACATGACGCCCAAATAGACTTTAGCTCTTCTTATACCAGATAACATACATACATGACTAGTTTTTTATCCCTCACAAATCACAGAGTTAAACATGGCTTCTTCTTTTATATACCCATTTTACAAAATTAACCCACCTTAACACGCTTAACTTAATTATTCATAAATAAATAAATAAATAATAATGATGTGTGAATCATGTTATACAAATTTCATTCTTATTTGGGGGTATTTGTTTAGACCTGAATAGTTGAATCGATTAGTTATTTAGTACGTTTGTTTTGAATAAAAATCGTCTGAATGATCAAGTGTAATTTTTTTGACTTGAATGATTGTTAAATGAAGTATTTTATATTTAATTATTTTTTTACAATATTAACTATTATATTAATTAAATTTACAACAATTTTGAATTTTTTTAAAGGATAAAATAATAAAAATCTGTTATTTAAATATGGGTTAAGTTCAGATGACCACCTGGGGTTTAAGCGGTTTTCCACTTAACCACCTGTAGTCAGTAAAGCTACATTTAAACACCCGACCTTTTGAGGTGAAGTGAAAACGTCACTTTTTCCATCTAAATTAATCGCATGTGTATGTCAGAAGCCAAAAAACGCGTGAGAAGTGACTGTAACAGTAAAAAAACACTCTTAAATGTCTGAAATACTGTAAGACCCCAACTTTTTGAATAAAGATTAAATTTTCTCGAAATATATTTTTGAATATTATGGTGTGGATTTGATATAATGTTATAGTTGTGGGTAATATTTACAAATTTTGCAAAAGACGCAAGTTGTTATATAATATTCGATTGGTTTAATATTCGTTTTAACAGGAATATTTGTACAACTGCACAATCATTGGTGGACCCCATTAACAAAATTATTGTTTGATTGAGAAAACGACAAAAATACTTTATGAAAATAACGGCGGAAGTTTCACCGTTAATGTTGAAACACCCGGTGTTAAAAGTACAAGAATATGTCTGGCGATAAGTTGCGTAGTAGCGCTTACGGTATTGATTATTGATGCTTCGTGAGAAGTCACCGCGTTATACTCAATTATTGCTACAATAATTGCCGCATCATATCTATCATATTATGGATTCAATTATGGTCGATTATCATCTGCATAAAATATTTTTTATTAAATCAATACTCGAGGGCGACAAAGTTATTCATATTATAAACCGCAATATTTACAATGTCTAGAAGTTACATCGAGGATAGGTTTGGTCACCTAATTGCGTCGATAGGGAGAAATCCTTATTGAAAGCCTCTTTCCGGAACGACTGGTTGATAAATATTGTGAGTTATAATATTAATGATGAATGTTGTTCGGAGTTGAATTGGAGACGCCGTGATATTTAAGTCCTAACGATGAAATTAGTAAAAATAGTCTATAAACACAAAAATTTTCAAATTCAACATAAGACCCGACTTTTTAATAAAGATGAATTTTTCTATAAATATTATTTTGAATATTATGGAATAAATTTGATATAATGTTATAGTTGTGGGTAATATTTATAAATTTTGCAAAGTATGCAAGTTGTTATAAAATATTCGTTTGGTGGGGAATATTCTTTTTGTTAGGGAATATTAAATCTGAAATGCTCAATCATTGGTGGACCCCACAACATTATTGTCGGATTGAAAACGACAAAAATATTTTATAAAAATAACTACGGAGGTGTTACTGTTAAAACTGTTGAACTACCCGTGGTAAAGTAAATGCGATGTCTGGCGTGGTTGCGTAGTAGCACTTGCAGTATTGATTATTGATCTTATGTGAGAAGTCACCACCGGTATGCTCAATTATTACTACGATAATTCTTTGCATCATATCTCTTATATTATTGATTCAATTATTATCACAAAGATCATCTCAGATAATATGTTATAGTATTAAATCAATAATTGAGACGACAAGTTATAAATGATTAATAATTATTGAAAGATTAAATATGTGTTATGATTTGTGGTAAGTTTGATTATTTTATGGGGGCTCGTATGTCATCATCTAAGAGTCTCTTCATCAATAGTATTTACCTTCGTCGATAGTAATTACCTCTTGTGAATAGTATTTACCTTCGTCAATAGTAATTACCTTCGTCAATAAGTAATTACCCTTGTGAATAGTATTTACCTTCAATCGATAGTATTTACCTTCGTTAATAGTAATTACCTTTACCGACGTCCGAACCACTTGTCGTTTCACATTACAAAGGCGTCAAACGATGTCGTCCACTCGCTTTTCACACTAAGCGGTGCTAAGCTAGAAATCTTCTATAAATAGAGGCTGGGCTTCATTATTTTCACACGAATTCATTCAGCTATAGAGAGAAAAGTATAGAGAGAATAAGAGAAAAGAAGAAGAGTATTTTGTTCTTACTGCTTCTTTGCGATTCAATCTCCTACCAAATGTAAGGGGTGTTATTCTTTCTTATTCATGAAGAGAACTGTTGTTATTCCATTTGCTTATTATTACATTGGAATAACTTTGTATAAGTGGTTTACCCTATACTTGGTGACATTCTTCTATTATTCTCATTGGAACATCCTCATGCATGTGTTTTACAGGACTGGTTCCGCCTTTATTATTATTACTGTTGGAACATCCTCTGCATGTGTTTTACACCGGACTGGTTCCGCCTTTATTATTATTCCTGTGGAATATCCTCATGCATGTGTTTTACACCGACCTGGTTCCGCTTTTATTATTCTGTTGGAACATCCTGTGCCGGTGTGAATTTCACCTGACACGGTTCCGTTATTTATTATTCTGTTGGAATAACTTTATCATGCGATTACATCGCATGCGTGGTGATTTCTTTTGTTATTCCATTCTTTATTATACCCAGTTGGTTAAAACTTTGACTTATACTCCATGAAATTAGTAGAATATCCTTGATATTTGTGTTTTTATCCAATGATCTTTTCATGGAAATATTCTTCCGATCATTCTTGAATTTTACTCTCTAAAACAAGATTATCGTGTTGATAATTTGGGCGTTAATAATTCTTGAACTTGTTTTATTGAATTCTTATATCATTGTCATCATCCTCATGTTTATATTTTTTGAAAGTCATCTCGTGGCACCGTAGTGCGTGTAGATGGACTTGGTATGATTATGACCGAGAGACTATTCTTGTAATCATGGTAGTAATGTTACAAATGATGTGATAAAAATCCTCGATGGTAGTAGTGCATTGATGGACGATTGTTGGCATGATCATGACCATTAATGAATACACAAATATTCTTGGCCCGTAGGTAAGTGAATAATTGTGGTCGTGATACTTAAAGAATATCCTCGGCCGTAGTAGTGCGGGGGTGATTCGATGATGTGAAATATTTATTAAAGTGAGTCTCACTATAAACGATGATGAAAAAAAACCTTTTAAAACCTAAAAGATAGTAGACTTTATTTTCTACTTGACTCTTTTAATGGATTGCGTATTTCATTGCAGATTAAACCGGTTGTCTATTGTATTTTATCGGTTTAACATTATTGAAGACTATTGATAATTTATTCTCGCATTATCTTAGTCATAATATTTCTTCTTTGGGCTAGTTGAGCTCACCCTTTCTTTTCACCGTTTCTCTTGAGAAATGATAATATAAATTTGGACGAGTCGGAAACGAGTGATGGTCTTGAAGATAAGCATTAGTAGTCCTCACTATTCAGTAAAATATAGTGTGATAATAATCGTAAAGAGGACTTTTTATTTGAGTTTGTATAATATCTAGTAGACGATATTTGTATTTAAACTCACGATTTATGTCGTATTATATACAGCAGCTTATGTTAATAAGTTGTTTTTAAATTACATACCATGTAATGAAGTGTAATAGACCCAAGATGGGTGATGTATACCTAATTTTGGGGCGCGTCAGGTTGATATCGAGCTTAGGATATGATCCCCAGCTAAGATGTGAGAATAGTACTAGGAGGGAGAGACGGGGAATACCTTCGCTAGTATGACTACCTAAGTTTATGTGATATTTTATTGGTTGGTCGGAAGATAGGATAATTTGTTACATGTCAATTAACCTTTTGTTTTGTGGCGATGTCTCGAAAATGACATCCGAGAATGTTGAGAATAAGCGATGGGCGCAGCGATTGTTGATTCACCACATATCAATAATCGAGGATAATGTGCATCGAAGAAGGCAATCCTCATACAAACAACAACACCGACCAAATGACGAATGATCAAATGTTCAGAGGCTTTATGCAATTTATCTGACGGCGAGTAGAGAGACGACTCTGTCCCAAAACGTAGGTGGAAACACGGAAAACTCTCGGTGGTCACCGCTAAACAATTTAAGGAGCCGGGACCACCGGAGTTTAAGGGAGAGCAAAACCACTTCGCTAAGCATGGATAAAGCAGATTACCAAGATATTTGATGTCTTGGGATGCTCCGAGGAGCAAAGGTTCCTTTCACGCCTTCATGTTATTCTTGGAGAGGCGGATTCTTGGTGGGAATCGGTAAAACGTACTCAACCAAATTGTCTTGAAGATATCTTGGGAGAAGTTCCAGAGTCGTTTCAACGACAAATACTTTCCCGAAAGTATTCGCCACACGAAGGAGGTGGAGTTTATCAAGTTGGAACAAAACAATATGGCCGTGTACAACACGAGGCAAAATTTGCGGAGTTATCACGGTTTCGTCCCACTCACAAGGATAATGAAGAGAAATGGCGCGAATGTTTTTAAGAGGTTTGAAGCGGAGATACGCCAACATCTTATTTCTCAAAACGTGTGTTTGTATTCGGATGTTGTAAATAGGGCTCGATTAGTGGGCGCGATAATGAGTCCACGCTTGACTAAAAGAGAAGCGGTAAGCAAAATTATAATACCAAATAAAATAGTCATCGGCGGTGACAACAAGCGTGGAGGAATCAACGGGCGGATATGGTAACCACTTCGGTGGTAATCGGGGCCAAAACAATAAGAATGGACATTTCAAAAAAGGAGATTCAACAATGATGGAAAGACGTCGGACCAAAGACCCATTGTTAAGGAAGGAGAAAGACCACCTATCATATGCTTCAAATGCGGAGAAGAGGGACACATCAATCCAAACTGCGTCACGCCGTCAAAGCGTGTTATAATTGTGGAAGAGAAGGTCACTTAGCTCGATTTTGTCGATTCATCAAGACAAATTCAATTTAGGATGGAGGCACCAAAGGCCATCCCAAAAAATTCAAAACCGGTGGTCTGAGGAGAGCATTTGTTGTGACCTCCCAAAGAGCAAGGAATCCGAATGAGGTCATCACGGGTAAGCTTATCATAAACTCTAATGAAGTCTATACTTTATTTGATACTGGGATTCTACCCATTCTTTATTTCTCCTTTACGCTCATCGATTAAATTTGACTCGAGAAATTAGACTTTGACTTATCTGTGGAAACTCCGTTGGGAGAAACCTTCATTACATCCAATCGTTTATAAGTCTTGTTTGGTTCAAATCGGTACCCTCTCATTACACCGCCGATCTTATTTCATTAAAAATACTTGCATTTTAGCGTGATTCTGTGGATTGATTGGTTAACTACTTATCATGCAAAAATTGATTGTTTTCGTAAGGTTGTTAGCTTTCATATTCCTAATCAACCTATTATGCGAATTCAAACGACCAAACCATTAAAATCAATCACGGTCATCTCAAGCCATAAAGCTATTCGTTTATTGAAAAAGCGGATGTCAAGCTTTCTTAGCTCATGTCACGATTTAAATAAAAATACGTCGGTTTTAAACGATATTCCTATTGTTAATAAATTTCCGACGTATTCCCAGAAGAACTTCCCGGCCTACCCCAGAGGCGTGAAATTGAATTTTGTATCGACCTTGAACCCAGACA
Source organism: Panax quinquefolius (assembly GCA_020205615.1). Taxonomy (NCBI): domain Eukaryota; kingdom Viridiplantae; phylum Streptophyta; class Magnoliopsida; order Apiales; family Araliaceae; genus Panax; species Panax quinquefolius. Next base: position 92,266,292 of record CM035165.1, on the reverse strand, counting down.
AAACCTATATCCAAAGCCCCATATCGAATGGCTCTATTGAACTTCGGGAGTTAAAGACCCAACCGCGAGGAATTGTTAGACATTGGCTTTATTCGTCTAGTACTTCTCCTTGGGGTGCTCCTGTTACTATTCGTGAAGAAGAAAGATGGGAGTATGCGACTTTGTATTGATTATCGGGAGTTGAATCACGTCCACCATCAAAAATAGGTATCCATTGCCACGTATTGATGACCTGTTTGACCCGATTGCAAGAGCCAAATTCTTTTCAAAGATTGATCTTCGTTAGGATATCACCAATTGAAGATTAGAAATCACGACATTCCAAAGACGGCTTTCGAACTTCGATGCGGGCATTATGAATTCTAGTCATGTCCTTTGGATTGACTAATGCTCCTCTTTGCCTTCATGGATATGATGAACCGAGTATTCAAGGAATATTTAGATCACTTTGTGGTCGTCTTTATTGATGACATCCTTATTTATTCCAAAAGCCGTGAAGATCATGAAGCAACACTTGAGGTCGACACTCCAAAAGCTTCGTGAATATAAGCTTTATGCCAAATTGAAGAAATGCGAGTTCGTCAGAAGAAGTAGCATTCCTTGAGGCACGGTATCAAGTCATGGAATATCTGTTGACCAAAAAAGATGAAAGCTATTCAAAGTCGGGAACAACCTAAATCGATGGATCAAAGACGTAGCTTTCTCGGTTTAAATTGGTTATTATCGGAGATTCGTGGAAGGATTTTCTCGAATCGCTATTCCATCGATTCAAATTTGACTTTGGAAAGATACAAAGTTCGGTTGGAAGCGAAGAATGTGAGAAGAGTTTTCAAGAACTCAAGAGGAGACTTATTTCAAAGACTGCTACGACAATACCATCCGCTCGGAGGATTTGTCATCTACAAATGATGCTTGAGCAAAGGGTTGGGATGTGTTCTCATGCAACATGGAAAAGTAATAGCCTTATGCCTCGCGACAACTCAAAGAATATGAGAGGAATTATCCTACTCATGATCTAGAGTTGGCATTTGTTGTCTTCACAGACTTAAAATTTGGAGGCATTACTTGTATGGGGAGAAAGTGGAGATCTTTACGGATCATAAAAGCCTCAAATATTTCTTCACTCAAAAGGAACTCAACATGCGACAACGACGTTGGCTTGAATCATTGAAAGATTATGATCATACCATCCAATACCATCCTGGAAAGCGAACGTGGTATGCGACGCGTTGAGTAGAAAATCATATGCAAGTCGAAGTGCGATATTGTCAACGAAAGGCCCATTTTGTGTGACTTGCAAAGGATGGAGATAGAATTAAAAACTCGAGGGACGCGTGTGATGATAAGCGAGTATCTGAGTAGAACTCCGACTTTAATTGATAAAGTTAAAGTTGCTGCTCAAGCTGCTGACACTGGTGATGCGTATGAGGAAAAAGTGCAAGAAGGTCTTATCTTGCCAAGCAAGAATCGATGAAGAAGGAATACTTGAGTCGACTCCGGACTTTGTGTTCTAACGACCACGATTTAAAGTATAATATCATGATGGAGGCACACAACACACCATTTGCGAATCCATCTCGGGAGTACCAAAATGTATCGTGATATTAAATCATACATTTTGGTGGAGCACATGAAGAGAGAGATAGCTACATGTTTATCTCAAGGTGTCTAACTTGTCAACGAAGTTAAAGCGGAGCATCAAGTACCAAAAGGTCCATCGCAACCACTTGAAATTCCGAATGGAAGTGGGAGCACATTACCATGGATTTCGTTCTCGGCCTTCCTAAGGTTTCTCAAGCATTGATGCGATTTGGGTCATTGTTGATAGGTTGACCAAGTCTCCGCTCATTTCTTACCGATCTGAGAAACTTATACACTTGAACGTCTTGCTCAGATGTACATAAACGAGATTGTAAGATCGCATGGTATCTTGCAAGTATCCATAGTTTCGATCGAGACCCAAGATTCACTTCACGATTTTGGGTTAGTTTGCAAAAAGCTATGGGCACAGACTTCATACGATTTAGCTCGCATATCATCCTCGAGATCGGACGGACAATCGAGAGGACTATTCAAACTCTTGAAGATCTATTAAGACTCGTGTCCTTGATTTCAAGGGAGTTGGGACAAGTTCTTACCATTGGTGGAGTTTTCCTACAACAACAGCGGTTATCAAGCAAGTATTGGCATGGCTCCATTCAGCGTTGTATGGAAGAAAGTGTCGCTCTCCAATATATCTTTGGGATGAGGTGGGTGAAGCAACGTTGTTGGGACCGGGAGTTGATACGTATATGACTACGGAAAAAGATTCAAACGATCCGACAACGATAAAAACCTCACAAAATCGACAAAAAGAGTTATCTGCCGATCTTCATCGAAAGGGCGTGGAATTCGATATAGGAGATCATGTGTTGTTAAGAGTTGCTCCATGGAAAGGAGTTACAAGATTTGGAAAGAGAGAAAACTTAACCCTCGATTCATCTGGTCCATTTTAATCCTCGATCGAGTAGGAATCGTGGCCTATAGACTCGCTTTCTGTGAAATATGTCTCGTGTTCATAACGCTTTTCACATATCTATGTTACGTAAATATGTGAAAGACCCGAACCATATTATTGAGTTAGAACCGGACGAAATAGCGGAAGATTTGACGTATGAAGAGGTTCTGCTCAAATTTTGATAAGAAGGAACATATTCTACGCTCCAGGTTATACCTCAAGTCAAAGTTTTGTGGAGGAACCACGATGTTGAGGAAATGACTTGGGAGTTAGAATCAAATGAAATCAAGGTATCCTTACCTCTTCGACATACCAGTGTATTTACTTCTAATTTCGAGGCGAAATTTCATAAGAAGGGAGGTTGTAAGACCCCACTTTTTAATAAAGATGAATTTTTCTATAAATATTATTTTTGAATATTATGGAATAAATTTGATATAATGTTATAGTTGTGGGTAATATTTATAAATTTTTGCAAAGTATGCAAGTTGTTATAAAATATTCGTTTGGTGGGAATATTCTTTTTGTTAGGAATATTCGTCACAAATGCTCAATCATTGGTGGACCCCACAACATTATTGTTGATTGAGAAAAGCGACAAAAATATTTTTATAAAAATAACTACGGAGGTGTTACTGTTAAAACTGTTGAACTACCCGTGGTAAAGTAAATGAATACGATGTCTGGCGTGGTTAAGTAGTAGCACTGCGGTATTGATTATTGATGCTTATGTGAGAAGTCACTCATTTATGCTCAATTATTACTACGATAATTCTTTGCATCATATCTCTTATATTATTGATTCAATTATTATCACAAGATCATCATACATATAATATTTATAAAGATTAAATCAATAATTGAGGCGACAAGTTATAAATGATTAATAATTATTGAAAGATTAAATATATGTTATGATTTGTGGTAAGTTTGATTATTTTATGGGGGCTCATATGTCATCATCTAAGAGTCTCTTCATCAATAGTATTTACCTTCGTCGATAGTAATTACCCTTGTGAATAGTATTTACCTTCGTCGATAAGTAATTACCTTCAATCAATAAGAATTACCCTTGTGAATAGTATTTACCTTCGTCAATAGTATTTACCTTCGTTAATAGTAATTACCTTTACCAGACGTCGAACCACTTGTGTCGTTTCACATTACAAAGGCCAAACCGATTCGTCAAGCCACTTGCTTTTCACACTAAGCGGTCTTTAGCTAGAAATCTTCTATAAATAGAGGCTGAGGGCTTCATTATTTTCACTTAATTCATTCAAGCTATAGAGAGAGAATATAGAGAGAATAAGAGAGAAAGAAGAAGAGTATTTTGTTACTACACTTCTTGCAGATTTCAATCTCCTACCAAATGTAAGGGGTGTTATTCTTTCTTATTCATGAAGAGAACTGTTGTTATTCCATTGCTTATTATTACTCGCTTGGAATAACTTTTTGTATAAGTGGTTTACCCTATACTTGGTGACATTCTTCTATTATTACATTGGAACATCCTGCATGTGTTTTACACCTACTGGGTTCCGCCTCTTTATTATTATTCTCATTGGAACATCCTGCATGCATGTGTTTTACACCGGACCGGTTCCGCCTCTTTATTATTCTGTTGGAATATCCTGCTGCATGTGTTTTACACCGGACTGGTTCCGCTTTATTATTCTCATGGAACATCACATGCGGTGTGAATTTCACGACTTTGGTTCCGTTATTTATTATTCTGTTGGAATAACTTTTGTTTGTCTTGATACATCGCGTGCACGGTGATTTCTTTTGTTATTCCATTCTTTATTATACCCAAATTGGTTAAAACTTTGACTTCTATACTCCATGAAATTAGTAGAATATCCTTGATATTTGTGTTTTATCCAAGATCTTTTCATGGAAATATTCTTCCGATCATTCTTGAATTTTACTCTACAAAACAAGATCATGTTGATAATTTGGGCGTTAATAATTCTTGAACTTGTTTTATTGAATTCTTATATCATTGTCATCATCCTCATGTTTATATATTTTTGAAAGTCATCTACATGGCTCAGTAGTGCGTATGATGGACTTGGTATATGATTATGACCGAGACTATTCGTGTGTCGTGGCCGTAATGTTACAAATGATGTGATAAAAATCCTCGATGGTCAGTAGTGCATTGATGGGCGATTGTTGGCATGATCATGACCATTAATGAATACACAAATATTCTCGGCCCGTAGTGCATGAATAATTGTGGTCGTGATACTAAAGAATATCCTTGGCCGTAGTGATGCGGGGTGATTCGATGATGTGAAATATTTATTAAAGTCGAGTCTCAAATTTATAAACAATGATGAAAAACCTTTTAAAACCTAAAAGATAGTAGACTTTATTTTCTACTCGACTTTTTTTAATGGATTGCGTATTCATTGCAGCTTAAACCGGTTTATCTATTGTATTTTATCGGTTTAACATTATTGAAGACTATTGATAATTTATTCTGCATTATCTTAGTCATAATATTTCTTCTTGGGCTAGTTTGAGCTCACCCTTTCTTTCACTTTATTCTCTTGTGAAATGATAATATAAATTTGGGACGAGTCTGGGAAACGAGTGATGGTCTTGAAGATAAGCATTAGTAGTCCTCACTATTCTTCGTAAAATAGTGTGATAATAATCTGAAAGAGGACTTTTTATTTGAGTTTGTATAATATCTAGTAGAGCGATATTTGTATTTAAACTCACGATTTATGTCGTATTGTACACTGCGGCGCTTATGTTAATAAGTTGTTTTTAAATTCTGTACCATGTAAGTGTCGACCCAAGATGGGTGATGTATACCTAATTTTGGGGGCGTCACATTCACTATTTGGTCAAAAAGTCAACAGTTGACTTTTTTGAGAAAAGTCAAACTTCGAAATTTCAAAATTTATATTTTTGATAAAAATAGTTTCATTATGTTGGAATTGTTTGTGTTAGTGAAAATTGATATTTATTCCGACAATAATTGATGTCTAGGGGTTATATTGATAAATCGGGTAATTTATCGGATAAATGAGCAATTAATTGTTACTAATTCACATGTTTATATAACTATTTGTTCACATATGTGTACTATTGAATCACATTATTTACTATTAGGGGAGTTGGTGCAAGATTGATAATACTTGCATGACTAAGTTAAAAATGGAGGTATTGATGGAGGTACTATACTGTAATTCGTATTTTTCACATTATTATACTATTGATTCACATGATTGAACTATTGATTCACATTATTTACTATTAGGGGAGTTGGTGCAAGATTGATAATACTTGCGGGACTAAATTAAAAATGAAAGAAAAGTTGGAGGTATTGTCTTTGTAATTTTTCGAGCCCCAAAACATCTGATTATCGAAACTATATTTTCCTATAAATAAAAGCTCATTCTTCCTTCATTTCTCACCAATTCACAAAAGCTTTAAAACGATTATTATAGAGAAATTATAGAGAGAAAAAGAAGAAAAATCTGCTACCTCACTATTCCAATTATCAGCTTTTTTCCAAGGTAGGGAGTATTATTTCTTTCTTATCTATGAAGAGAAACTTCATTATTCCATTCTTTATTATTCATTGGAATAACTCAGATACGTATCAGGCTACCCTATACTTGGTGAAATTTTTCTGTTGTTCCATTCTTTATTATTCTGTTGGAATATCCTGTCTATGCGTTCTACGCCGGACCTGATTCCGTCTTTATTATTACATTGGAATATCATGTATGCATGCGTTCTACGGACTTGATTCCGTCTTAATTATTCTTCATTGGAATATCCTCATGCATGCATTCTACGCTTGGACTGATTCCGTCTTTATTATTACATTGGAATATCATGTTCATGCATGCGTTTCTGGCGGACCGATTCCGCTCTTTATTATTCTGTTGGAATATCTCTTGTACTGCATGCGTTTCTGTGGGACTGATTCCGTTATTTATTATTCTACATTTGAATAACTTTTCTGCATGCGATTCTATCGCGTGCCGGTGATTTCTTTTGTTATTCCATTCCTTATTATACTCATTTGGTTAAAGTTTTGACTTATACTCCATGAAATTAGTAGAATATCCTTGATATTTCAAGGCTTCATCCAAGATCTCTTTCATGGAAATATTCTCCCGAGCATTCTTGAATTTTACTCTCAAAGCGATGTCATGTTGACAATTTGGGCGTTATTAGTTCCCGGATAAAATAATTCTTGAACTTGTTTTATTGAATTCTTATATCATTGTCATCATCCTCATGTTTATATTTTGTTGAAAATCATCTGTGGCCTATAGTGCATAGATGGACTTGATATGATTATTACCAGGGATTATTCGGTGTAATCATGACCGTAATATTATAAATGATGTGGTAAAAGTCCTCATTGGCCCGTAGTGCATTGATGGACAGTTGTTGGCATGATCATGACTATTAATGAATACACAAATATTCTTGACCCGTAGTGCATGGATAATTGTGGTCGTGATACTAAAGAATATCTTTAGCCGTAGTGCAGGGGTGATTCGATGATGTGGATTATTTATTAAGCTGAGTCCCAGCGATAAAAGTGATGAAAAACCTTCTAAATCATAAAAGATAGTAGATTTTATTCTCTACTTGACTCTTTTAATGGATTGCTTGTTCCACTGCGCAGCTTAAACTTGATGGTTGTTATATTGTATCGCTTTAACACTTTGTTGAAGGCTAACGATAATATATTCGCATTATCTTAGTCATAAAATTTTCTCTCTTGGGCTAGTTGAGCTCACCCTTTTACTTTTATTGTTCTCTTGAGAAAATGAGAACGTAGCGAGGATTAGTCGGGGAACGGAGTGACGGACGGAGATAATAAGATTAGTAGTCCTCACTATTCGTGAAAATAGTGTGATAATAATTATAATGAGGACTCCTTTTGAGTTTGTATAATCTCTAGTAGACAATATTTATATTCAAACTCACAACTTATGTGTTTTTCGTATTGTATTACGCGCAGATTGTATTATTAAGTTGTATTTGAATTCTGTACCATGTATCTGACGACTCAAGATGGGTGATGTATACCTAATTTTGGGGGCGTCACAAATACCCCTCTCCTTCTTCACATTCCTCTCCGCTTATTCTCCCTTCAAACCCACCGCCACCAACAAACCCTTAATTCCTTCCCCAGCCCTAGAACTTCTTACACTAATCAGCTCACTAATGTCATTATCCCCATGTTTAACTTCATCACTGACCTTAACCCTAACTTCAGTCTCGATCCCTCGAAGGGAGCGAATTCTCTTTCAATTCCCTCGATCCGAAAACTAGTCTCGTTGGAAATTGGGGGAATTTCGACCGATCGAGTCGAGCGATCGATTGAGGACCATTTGATCAGGTTTTGATGGGTAAGAGAAGAAGATGTTCCGAATTTCTATGTCGCCCTTTATTGTTTTTTCAACCATGAACCCTTTTGGGTCATCGGGTTCAATCTCGCTCTTCTTGTCAATGACTTCAAACAGTGAACTTACTCCCTGCTTCTGCACAGATTGCTGCACTAGTGTTCTCGGTCGAGTCGCGAAGTGGGTTCTGCTTGGCATTCTTGCGTCTTCCGCCGGGATTGGCTTTGGTGCTCATATCTTTGTTGATTTTCTTCAAGGAGCCCATTGAAGAGCTTAGTGAATACTCTGTTTGGGCTATACTTACTGTTGTTGTTGTGTTTGGGCTATGCTCCTGATAATTTTGATTTGAATATATTCCCTGCAATTGAGTTAACCTCGAGATTTCGTCTCTTTTTTCGACTCTGATTTCAATTTCTCTGTTTTAGTCAATGGTTATATTCTTCGATTACAAATATATCATGTTTCTATTATATATTATATAGAAGTTCAAATCTCCATGGAAATTATTGCAATTGCTTTCCAAGTTTCCCCCAATTCAATTGTTAACTGTATTTTTCTTATGGTATGCTTGAATTGAATTTGGAATGGAGGAGATGAGAGAGCCTATTTTTCTTTCTTTTCTTTGGGTCGAATGAAAGGGAGCACCAGAGCAGAGGCTCTGTTTGTGAAATTGGAGGGTAAATAAGTCATTAGCCAACTCACAGTTAATTTAAACGGAAAAAGTTACGTTTTCATTTCGCCTCAAAAGGTCGGGTGTTTAAATGTAGTTTTACTGACTACAGGTGGTTAAGTGAAAAGCCCAAATCCTGATAATTAAATCCTAACTTAACCTTTAAATATTTGTGACATGTCAATTATCAAATTACATTTTATTGATTTGATTATTTCTACCCGGCGTGCCTGCCTGCATCATTTGTTTTCAGTTGGCTGGAGTGCTTACTCCGTTTGGAATTAACACAATCATCATTGTTAACTTATACTCGATCCCTATATTATTATTTTACTACCTTACATTCCACTATTAATTACTCTCCTCTAAATAATGAATTAATTGTCTCATTAGATACTACAGAATTAAGTGTGGTACGTACAGTCCACTAATTTAAGAAAGAAAAAAGAAACAGTAGTTATATATGTAGTCTACTATGAATAAAATGTAAATTTATATTATGTGCTCTTGAGTCTTGTCTAGAATAATTATACCGGAGACATGATGAATTGCATAATCTTCTTATATCTTATTAATTTTAAATTAAGGGAATGAATATTAAAATAAAAGTGGGGGTCCGGAGGAGGAGGAGGAGGATAGGTGGTGATGATCAAGGGGGGAAGCCATCCAATTGAGAATAGTATTGACGATGAGGATGAGTAGATGATGAAGACTAGTAGTAGTGGTGGTATCTGGGGGGAGGTGGTGGACATGAGCTCTGCAGAGAGGGCAAGTTGAATGTTGGTTAAGCCAATGCCTTATACAATCCGCATGGAACCCATGCCTGCATTCCCCAACTACCCAGTACTTGTCACCCCTCCCCACTTTACTCAGGCACACCGCGCATTCCCATCCACACCCCGACTCCCCCTCAAAGTACTCTTCTTCTTCTTCTTCTTCTTCTTCTTCTTCCACCATTGATACTGTTGACGCATCATCATAAAACACCTTGCCCATTATTGATATTGCTGCTAACACAAACACCTTCCCCATCATCATCATTATTGATATTGCTGCCAACACAAACACCTTCCCCATCATCATCAGCATTAATTAATAATTCTAACTACTTAATTAATTCCAATCTTATTAATTGTGATCTGCATGCATCTTAATTGGACGTTGGTTAATTAATTCCTATAAATATACAAGCTAGGTACCTACCTACGTCCATGTATTATTAATTAATTAAACTATATATGATGATGAATGATGCTGAATGCTAGCTGACGACCTTTGATTTGTTGAGCTGATTTAATTACTACTGCTATTTTAACTACATCATCAATAACTCAACTACCACTATAGTAGGACTACTTGACAAATTACAAAAATTGCTAACAACGGGAATCACACACACATATATAGTCCCAATCCCATCTGCAACCAACATAACATTGGAGGAGTCCACTCCTCTCCCCCTTAAAACAAGATATTGGGTCGTCGACACTTGGAATTAAATATTGGATTCATTGTAGCATTATTAATATTAGAGTAGTACTAGTATAATATAATTGGAACTCATCACATTCATTGCTCAATTTTACCATAAAAAGTTACTCCGTGATAACTAAAGATGGTTGACCAAATATAATTCATTCGGTGGACTACTAAAAATATCTCCATTTGACCGCCCCCCCCCCCCAAAAAAAAAAAAAAAAAAAAAACAAAACAGAACAAAAGACGAGTGATTTAATTCCAAATTCCGTGCACGTTAATTTTTCAGAAACTCCCAAAAACAAAAAATGGAATAAACCTGTCCATATCTTCAAATTAATTAAGTGAATAATACATAATTATATATAAAAAAAAATACCATAAAGCTATATATATATATATATACACACACGAGTGTGATCAGTTGGTTAATTCCTCGTTCATTAACATGTTTAAGCGTTCAAATGAAGCTTAATATTCCAAGTTCCCCCAAATATTACAGCGGCTTCACTGTTAGTGCGGGCGGGCAGGCATTAACTAGTGATCTTGTTGGATGAAATAAATATATAAGATGGAGTAATTACTACTGCACAGCTTGATGATCAGTAACTAAAACAGTAGTATAATTAAATACTACTAGTATATGTGAAATTAACTTAATATAGGAGTATATAATTAATTCGGGAATTGGAGATCAGTATTTGTGAGTTGGGTGTCCACATGACTTTTCTCCACCTCCTTACGTTGAGAGTATTAATTACATGGTGGTGGAGTTACGTTGTGAAAGAGTGGAGCATGGAGAGGTGAGACAGTTGTTACCGGGACAGTGTTATTATATATATAGCATTTGTGGGCATGCACTCCTGAACGGCCGGACGTACTTGTTACCACCAACCGGGGCGCCACCTCCACAAGGGGTAACGTTCCAAACCCACCCGCTACTAGCCTACTACTATATATACCTCCTCCGGCGATCTGAATAATGTCCTCATCGTCATCAACCTCTCCATTTCCAGAATCAATTAAATAGTGTTCAATAAATAATTTTATAATTATTATTATATCGATATCAATTTTTTCTTGAAGAAAGTATTAATTATCAGATTAAAACAAAATAGTTATCCATGCACCTCCAGCTCACCCGTTCATCGTCATCACCTTCACTGGCTATAGATCTGAACTCCACAAACAAGTGTAACTAAGAAGAGTAGGTATAAATTTGTTGAATTAAAGAAGATTTAGAGTAGTGAGAGAAACAACAGACATATATAGAGGGAGAAGATAATAGAGAGTTCGATCTAACACACCCAACTAGCTTCCTCTCAAACGTACTTACGTACGGTCATGATCAGCTCCTGTTACATGATACCATTCTTATAATTTCAGTCTCTGTCTGATCAATTGCATGCATCCACCAAAGAAGCATGGGACAAACTCAAGGGACTCTACGCGAACCGATCTAGCTCGTAAGCCTCTTGCCGAATACTTAAACAATCGATCTGATGAGTTAGCAGCCCTCATCGATCGATGTTCCACTTCTCAATGATGATGTCGTTATTCACATCCTCAATGGTGTTGGTGATGACTTCAAAGAAATCACTGCTAGGGAAAATCACATCTCCCTCCATGATAAACTGATCGACTTTGAAGCCTACCTCAAACGTCAATTAGAAGCCCGACATGCATGAACCATTACTACTTTCGATCTGCTCATACAACTTACCGACCCAGTAATACCACAAATCATTCATGGTCGTTCTTCAGATTACGTACAGATCTAATGCAAATCAACACAATCCAAATCGCTTCTCTCACATAACTCGATCTCAAGGTCGTGGATACAAAGGATTCTGCCAACTATATATGTGAAATACAGGGCCAGGCTCGTCATTTCACTCCTCCCGCACACTACACCGCCACTGGATATTATTCTCCCACTCAAACTTTGGCTTGTCGATTCACCATGTCATTCTAATTATTAAAAGATTTTTTGGCTCGTAGGTTAAATTTTTAAAAAAATAATACTAGTTCAAGTCAATCTTTTATTAATATATTTTCGACTGCACATGCATATATAACAGTTAATATCTATAGAAGTTTACTTGTTATTTATATTTAAAATTATCTAATAAAGGATAGGGGGATGATGAGGTCTTAGCCTAATTGCATGTGGTGAGATAAAACATTTTTTTATATAAAGTTTTTGACAAAAGTATTTTTATAAAAAATTAAATAGAATTGCTTTTGAAGGTTATACTGACTACACTATTTTAAACTAACTAACTAAACGTATTATATGAGTTTTATTTGTTTTTAACAATTTAAATTATATTTTATTCTTTTACCAAAAGTGTTAGAATTAAGAAAGCAAAAATTTGTATTTTTAGCTAAAAATATTCTTGAATGCAAAATCTACTTTTCAAATGTACTTTTAAAAAAATAGCAAATATCGTAACACATTTATATTGAATTTAAAAATACTTTTAATTCATTTTTTTTAAAAAAACGAGCTCTAAATCTACGCATGCATCTACTTACATTCTCAAAGTGCAATTTTTGGATAAATGTTGTGCAAAGATTTAAATGTGAATTCTTGTTAGAGTCTTACTATACATTACCAAAGTTTTCAGTCAAATTATAATTGTGACGTTTGTGCATACATATGATAGGTAAGATTAAAAAAATATACTTTAATTTAATATATCTTATCGTATACACTTTCAGGTTAATCGCAATTTAATCTTATTAAATATTTATAAACATGTTTATCATTTTTCATTCTTGTTTTATAAGTAATTGAGAAAAGAAAAGAAACGGGAATTGTTAGGATTGTTTGTGGAATATAATTTCGTTATCATAAAATTAATTTTATAATATATTGGTAAATTGACTAATAGAATACTGATACGCTAAGAAAGATCACTTCTAACCTTCATGTTAATAATGTACCGATGAATTGATCAAAATTAAGGTCATATTAACCGATCTCATTTATGTGCAAGGGCCAGCTAATCAATACCATCATTTTTATTTCAGTGTCCAGGTTGGTTTGTTAGTTAGTTGGTCACATTCCCTTGATCCACCTAATCTGGTGGGGGTAATAAGGTAATAATGAGCACCATTGTCTCACCGAAATGTAATTCCATTCTTCACTCTCTCTCTCTCTCTCTCGTCAGGCAGAAGAAGTCACTCTTCTTCTTCTTCCCTAATAAGGCCTTTCCAATCTAGCAGGAACAAAAGTGAATCTTGAGGAGCGATTGATCGATCGAGAAAGAAAGCATTGTTTCCACTACTACCTCTTTTGGTTCTCTCTGGAGGAGCCGTAATATTATTCTTACCCAGTAAATAGTAATAATTAATGATGGACAGCAGAGAATCCTCAGACGACGAAGAGGATGAGCAAACCCTAATCCATCAAAACGATACCAGAAGAACCAAATCTTACCCCCCCCCCCCCCTCCTCCTCCTCGTCGTTCCACTTTCCACATTGATGAGTTCGACAACCCCTCAACAACTTCAACCAATCGACGTCTTCTTTCAAGCTTCAACAAGAGGTATCTCTTTGCAATTTTCCTTCCTCTTCTCTTCGTTCTAGCCTATTTCACTACAGACATCAAATCCTTATTCCAATCTAGTGCTTCCAATGTTAACTTCGACGCTTCTGTTAATCGCATGCGGGAATCCGAATTACAAGCTTTGTTTTTGTTGAGAAACCAGCAATTAGGGCTTCTCGAGTTATGGAATCAGACACTCTCAAATCAATCTTCCATTTCTACTTCAAACCACTCCTCCATTGATCTCTTACCCCCATCATATGAACATGTTAACTCTGCTCTACTTGTTCAGATTTCACTGAATAAACAAATTCAGCAGGCTCTTTTATCGTCGCATCAACTAGGATCTTCCTTGGATTTGGAAGATAATAATAGTACAGACCCCAGTCTGACTTCTTTTGATGGTCTCAATAGGTGTCGAAAGCTTGATTCAAGGTTTTCAGAGAGGAGAACCATTGAGTGGAAGCCGAAATCCAATAAATACTTGTTTGCAATTTGCGTGTCTGGCCAAATGTCAAACCACTTGATATGTTTGGAAAAATATATGTTTTTTGCTGCTGTACTTAACCGAGTTTTAGTTATTCCAAGCTCTAAAGTTGATTACGAGTTTAGTCGGGTGTTAGATATTGATCACATTAATAAATGCTTGGGAAGGAAAGTTGTTGTCACGTTTGAAGAGTTTACTGAGATTAAAAAGAATCATTTGCACATAGATAGAGTCATTTGTTACTTCTCGCTGCCGACACCTTGTTTTGTGGATGATGATCACGTAAAGAAGTTGAAGGCATTGGGGGTTTCTGTGAATAAACTTGAGCCTGCTTGGGTTGAGGATGTCAAGAAGCCAACATTAAGAACCGTTCAAGTTGTCATGTCAAAGTTTTCATCCGATGATGATGTTATTGCAATTGGAGATGTATTCTTTGCTGATGTGGAGAAAGAGTGGGTGATGCAACCAGGTGGTCCTATTGCCCACAAATGTAAGACTCTGATTGAGCCGAGCCGTCTTATTATGCTAACTGCCCAGAGGTTCGTCCAAACATTCCTTGGGGAAGGCTTTATAGCTCTTCATTTTCGGCGACATGGCTTCTTGAAGTTTTGGTAATGCACTTACTTGCCCTTATTTCTTACTTCTGTATTTATGTGTATCCATACTAAACTTTATGGTTTGAAATCGATTGTTGCAGCCTTGCAATTTTTGTTTTTTATCTCACTTGTTTTTGTTGCTAGTTTTTTATATTATCCTCGTGCCAGTTGTATTAAATTTGGTTAGCACATAAAGGAGTATACGTGGAATATTCCTTAATTTGGTTTGAAGATGCACTAAAATGTCTCACCATGCATTAGTTTAAGGCATGTGTGTAATTTCCTGAGAGCTTTTTGCATTGTGATGCCTCTAACATATTCTAATAATTTGTCAGCAATGCCAAAAAGCCTAGTTGCTTTTTCCCTGTGCCTCAGTCTGCAGATTGCATTAACCGAGTGGTTGAAAGAGCTAATACTCCTGTCATGTATCTCTCCACGGATGCTGCAGAAAGTGAAACTAGTTTACTGCAATCACTCATTACGTTGAATGGGAAGGTTGTACCCCTTATTAAGAGGCCAGCTCGTAATTCAGCTGAAAAGTGGGATGCTTTACTATACAGGCACGGCCTCGAGGGAGATTCTCAGGTAAGCTTATGATTTTGCACAAGCTCGCAGATTTTGGTGTTATTTTGCTCCTAGCCCTAGAGCTTCCTTTAAGACATACTAGTAAATGTTGGACTCCCTAAAAGTTGACACCTTTTTTATCTACCTTTTTACTTTATAGGCTTCATTTCATTCTTCTTCTGTACTATCGCTTGAATGAATCATATATGAAATATATGAGAAATAACCTCTAGGTTGCTTGTTCCAATCCCCATACTTGGAGCCGAAATTACCTGTACAAAAATAGTATTGGAAACATCTATAGTGGATCAACCAACAATCTTTCTTCTATTGGATTTCCAATTTATTATGCAAATTAGTAGGGCACATCCTCATAGAACACTTCTCAATTGATGTAGTACTTTTATAAGTTGATAATGGTTTTCCTTTTGTTATATAGTTTTTCTTATTCCATGATATAAAGGGACAAGTAGCAGTGCAGATTAAATGAGTAATGGTTTATGGTTATATATGGTGATGAAGTTGGAACCCTGTGGTTAAGTTCCAGATAGTAGCCAAACTTATATATGCAAACAGCATTGATGATTTTGCCATGAGTTTCCTAGCCACTAACCTCCTTTTGAACTAATTAGGGTCTATTATGCAGTATTTCTGAGAAATTAGAACCAATTTATAGAATGTAGAAACTGGGATAGAATAGTCTCTGAAATGATTATTCTTGATGAACAGAGGTTTTCAGCATTGAATTATCATGTTAGTCTGGGATCCAGTTATAAAAGTAAACTTTTCCATGCTAGAAAATGTTAATTGATTCCTCATCTAAAATATTAGGAATAGCATTACTGCTCTATCATGGCTTAATCATATGTATCTTATTTTTTACGAAATGAAAGCTCCAGTGGCAATTTGATCATCAAGTAATCCAAATAAACTTTACCCCCTAGTGAGAAGGAGACCATATTAACTCCATTGTCAAATGTGCTGCAAGAATATCAGAACTGTTGCAGCCATCAGATCACCATATTTTAAATACAATATGTGCAGAGGACGCCTCCTTGAGCTGTTTCCAAGACAAAGTCCTGACAAGCTTGCTTCGCTTACTACTAAGTGTCCAGCTGTTGTAAATGCTGTGTATGATGCTATTTTGAACTCACCGAGGGACTCAGACGTTCATGGAAGAACACAGTGCATCCACAGCTACGAGTCACGTAGTAAGCGAAGCAAACTTGTTAGGGGCCCTGGGAACAGCTTGTGGAGGTGTTCCCCTTCACATTCATTATTGTATATAAAATATGTTGGTATGACTTGGGTAATGATGATGCTATTCATTCAACATTTGATGATGGCATTGCAGATGCAGTTGATATAATCTCTCTTTTAGTGGGGGGGCACATTTCCTTAAAATTACTTCAATGATTCGATTGTCGTTGAAGCATTCCATTCCATGAAGAATATGATACTAACATCCAATTTTGGCGGAAATCGGGTCCTGATCCTACAAATCAAAAAGATATCACATTGACCTCACTTGGCTTAGGAGCAGGATGAGTGATACATATGATTGTTGCTAGCACCATATACAGAAAGGTCATAGCTAAAGTGTTCGGTAACAAGAAAGTTTGTACGAGGGTCAACAAGTTTGTCCTCTGCATATCCTAATAGTTGTAAGTTTTATCTGGCACCATTTCGTGTCATGTCACGAATTGCCCACCAGGGAGGGAATAGGAAAAGATGCGCCCCGTCTTCCATAAAGATATTCTGCTATACTAGTTTTCAATTGTGCTTAGAATGACTCCTTGTGTGGCCCTATTTGCTTAATGTGGAAGTCCATAAAGTTTGGCAAAGCATTTGTGCCAGACAATATTGTCCTATTGTTACTGACGAAACAAACTTTCATCTAGGTGCATTCTTAAATAAGAAACTAGTTTTCTTTGTAGAATTTTGGGGTTACTCATCATATGTATTTAATTTAATCCTGAAGGTGGAGGCTATGTTGGATAAGACCATATGTGCTTTGTCTTCTGCGTTCATTGGATCCTCTGGGTCCACATTCACAGAGGACATTCTTCGGCTTCGGAAAGACTGGGGATCAGCCTCAGTATGTGATGAATACCTGTGTGAGGGTGAAGAACCTAGTTTTATTGCAGAGGATGAATGAAAGGGTAAAACTGAAGGCCTCAATTGTTCCTAGCCAGCCTTTGTTTCAAGAGTAGTACACCAACTGCTGTCTTTCACATGTATTCTAGTGTATAGCAAGTATAATGTGCATGTTGTTATTATAATTATTTTTAATATAGGCATGGATGCTTGTTGTTTTGTCCATACACCTTGGATAGATTGCCTAGAATGGGTTTTAAGATCATTATTTTGTAGATGAGAGAGTGTTGTTGAAGGATGATAATAATTAGTGCTGCTAAAATTTTCCTTTAGAAGAAGTTTGTAATACACCAGCCATTGCCAATATCCAAGTCTTGGAGGGTTACAACCCAAGAACCTGGTGCTGCTCTCTACAAATATTCATTCCCTTAAAAATAAGTATGCATCAATTTTATTTTGGAAAAGATTTTTACTATATTGCAATAAGAATGTCCATTTTTTATTTTTATTTTTATTTTGGAGTAGACTTATTAATCAATTACTCATGTATTTTTATTAATTTGGAGTGAAATGACTCACAAATTACTGTTGAAATAGGTGTGGAGTGAAGTGAGGCCATAGGTTGTGGGTTGTGGAATGAATTTTGTAAAAATAACATACTACAATACTTTTTATTGTGAAGATCGATAAATACTTCCTTATCATGCTACTTGAGATGATGGGTGCTGCCGTGCTGCAGCAGCAGCAAGTTATAAATTTGAATCAACACTGAAATTGTATTACTCATCCTGTGATTTATTACATAATAATATTAATAATAATAAAAGGGTAGATTGTAAAAAACTAAAAAATGTATACTCCAGTCTCTAGTCACCCAGACAACTCAAGTGTGTCTTATTTATTTTTAAATTTAAACTTAGGATGAATTATAAAATAGTACCATTTGAGACTAAATTAATCTCAACTTTTTTCTAAAATAACCACAGTATCCTCAACATTTTTCTAATTTATTCTCATTTTCCTCTCTTATATTTATAACCTCAACCTATTAATAATACAACTTTTTTTTTTTCTCATTTTTCTTCTTCTATTTATTTTAAAATAAAATATGCTAAAACTGTTAATAATACAACTTTTTAAAATTTTATTATAATATCTCTACTAATAAAACTATTAACTTATAATTTTAATTTTTTTAATAATAAAATAGTGTTTACAAATGAGACTATTTGTAAAACGAGGAAATATCAAAATATTTTTAAATTTTTTAGACAAAATTAACCTCAATCTTTTTCTAATTTATTAGAGTAATTTATGTTGATTAATGACTCATGATTTTTTGATGTATAAATAAATTTAAAATATATTATTATATTTTTTTATTTGATTAATTTTTTAAAAAATATAAGATTATTTTAAGTTATTCGATCAATAATTATAATTACAGAGTTGTAAATAAATATGGCGTTAGTGTATAGTCAGCGCTCAGGCGAGGTACACGTGTAACTATCGTAAATGGAGTGCAAACTTACATGAACTGGGGAGGTGGAGGGTATGAGTGAGTTGATAATGCGCCGCCACAGTTGCATATGGTTTTTGACCGAGTAACTAACTGTGTGCGTGGTTTGGAATTTGGGTAGATAGTAGTATAGATTACCCTTTATACATATAGACATTCATAAATAAACTAGTGTGGACTTGGGAGTTTTGTTTTCCAAGTACTAGTACTAGCCAGTAGGAGTCTCCCACCCCCCTCTCTCTCGGTCATATGCCTCCTGGGCGTGGGCGGCTTCCACTTTAATCTCATCTGCAACAGGACGGACAGGAGGAAGCCATGAAAGCCAGACTGGTAGTTTTTCCGATCAATGGAAGAAATTGGTGCTTTACAAGATCCATCCAACTCCCGTCGTCTTTGGAATCTTCACAGTCTTCCACTCATATTCCCTCCACTCTAAAAGACCTCTGGAACAAGATTTACTCCTCCACCCCCAACAGATTCACGACCTCCAATGCCGAATTACTTATTGATTTCGCCTCTAATAAGGTACCTTACCTACGGACAACAACATCTCTTTTCCTTCCTCTTCTCTTTCATTGCATTTGTTTCTCTATCCTTTTATTCCGCATTACCACCTACCCACCTTCACCTACTAGGGTTGTTCACTGATTACGGATTTCACCTCATTAACCTCAATCCCATTCAAATTATATATATATATATATATATATATGTGGATCCTGCCTTAATTCCGCCAATATATATGAACCCGCTCGATCCAGATTCATTCATTATGCTGAATTTGAAACTCCATAAAACGGACTGGATTTCAGTCTCAGGTAGGTTAACATGTACTTATGTTTTGCCTATGTCCAGATGAATACTGCTTGGACTGCACTGGAAAAGGCGCCTACTGGGAGTGTTAAAAACAAGATTCATGGGTAACTAAGTAACAACTTGACTTCGTCCTAATTTTTTTAAAATGCTTCATCTGAAACTATGGCTTTAATTTTTATTGAGTTGACTTCTTCTTTTTCTGTTAATCCTGATTTTTTTTAGCTTGGGGTTGCGCCTTTTGTCTCGTGTTAAGCCCTCGGAGATTTTTCTGAAATCTATATCCAAGGAAGTTACAAATGTTGAAATTGTGTACCCATCAAGGTTTGTTTTTCTCTCGCTCCACCCCCCCACCCCCACCCCCACCCCCACCCCCACCTCTTCAACTGTTTGGTCAAATACGTGTTTCATTTTGCTATGAGCTAGTCAAGGCCTTAGGCACTGAGTCAGTGTGTCAAAACTTATAAGTCCTAGGGAAATTGTGTTTATTCTAGTTGCTATTACTCATTGCTCTTTCCTTTTCATTTTAGTTTTAAGTTTATGCGTATGACTTTTAAATGTGACAAACTAACAATAGTATATTTGCCCATCACAATCACAAGTACATCCGTACAATTATAATTTGTGGATACCAGTTAAGAAGGATGTTCAAGTATTTGTAAGAGACCAACTTCTTTTCTCCCCCATTTCCAGTATGCATATTTGTTGTTTCCGTACGCCTATAAGTCTATAACAAACTTGTTTTACACTAGTAGTCATAATGCCATTGAAAATTGCATTTTTAGTTTTGCTCACTAGCTCAAGAAGTACTAACAACTGAGTTACTTGGACATGATAAATTTGTGCCAACTTACCAAATGTCATGAAAGAGAAATAGAGAATAGAAGGCTAGGATATTGTTGATACTTTATATTGTTAACGTAACTATTACTCTATATACCTTTTGTTCAGTTGATAGGGATCCTGAATATTCCAGGATCTCGAGGAGTATCAAATTAGAATGTTGCTCTAAAATCATGCCAGTACTTGTGCATTTTGGTGATGTGCTTTCTCTATTATACATCTGAACTTCCACGTTTAGGATAAATATTAGTTTTTGAAGTAGTGTTCATGACCATGTTTTATGACTTTTGCCATCTAGTGATCCTGTTTTATAATTGCAGTTTAAATGCAAGACTTGTTCGCCGAAGGTTACGTCACATTGCCTTGAGGTAATTGAAAATTGTTTGACGTTACTCTTTCTCGTGTTATTATATATGCTGCACTAAGAGGTGCAATCTCTTATGATTATTTTGTTTTTTTTAAAAAGTTAAAAGAATGATGGCTATGGGATTTGAACATAAAAGTTTTTTGGGGTGAGAGTGGCTCGGATTATTATGTTTATTGGTTTTGTTGTTTGTTGATTATGGCTGTTTTTCCTCATCATCTATATATGAAAATTATCATTATATTTATTGTTTATAAGATTAATATTTTTGTTACAGTGGCATTAAATCTTTTGAAGTAGTATAGCCATTCTCGTATGAGGTTGATTTCTGGATGACCAATCATTATTTAATTTATATACAAATTACTCCAATTACCTAGCATAGACCAAAATTTTAAATTGTGGAAAAAACCTAATATAATATGGGCCTTCAAAATGATGAACAGTTTGGAACCCTTATCTGCAGACACAGTAGAACTTTGAGGTTAAGACATGGTAGACAGTTTAGGTTTATTTTATTGCTCTCTCTCTCTCTGTTAAATTTAACACTTGATAATATGGACTATGGACAAGACAGATAACACATTCTTCTACTAAATGAATGGTGAAAATATATCATGTTGAAGAACTACCTTTCTTTCTATTAGTCAAGTAGGAAGATAGGCACTATCATGTATACCCAATATTGAAAACAGCTTTTTTTCTTACTAGTTGATAGCTCGTTCTTTATGTAAAACATGTCACTAACCAGAATAGATGAGATTTAAAAGACTAAACATAATTAGCATGTTTGGAGGTCATGCCACTATTGTATTGTCTTATTTAGAACCACGTTGCATAGATCAAAGAGTCAATATTATTCTGTTCACAGATACAATCACAGGCATACTGAATTACTGATGCATAATTATATTGTTACTTGCAGAAATGAGCTCAAACATTTTCATCGATTTTGACTGCATGCTAATGGAGAGAGAGGAACAATGTTTTAAAAATATCATCTATTGACTTGATAAACTTCAATAATTTCCCCCTTACGACTTCTTTGTGATGTAGGATCCTTCATGTCTTAATACAATTTTTTTTATTATGTCTATGAAGAGCCTTAAAATGTCTAGCTTATCCACAAACACATGCACGAACACAAAGAAAAAAAATAGCCTTCAGAATATTTTAATTATTGCATCTGGTTGTTCAACATACAAATCTTAATAAGAAACCCTTTAACTGTCATTATCAGGGGAACTGTTATGCACAAGAAGTACTTTTACGGATCAGTTTCCTTGCTTCCCGTTACCAGTGTCTTCATGGTACGCATAATTTTTGCTATGAGGATGTCAAATTGACTTTTGATTGTTGCTTATGCTTTCTACTTATTTAAAAGCTCATCTTAATATGAATTACCTAACATTGGGATATAACAGCTATCCTTGTTGCACATATCATCTTCAGTGATGTATTGCACATTTGAACCATAAGAACTTTTCTTTTAAAATTTATGTAGGTTTTACCTTTGCCAAACATCCCATTCTTTTGGATCTTATTCCGCACTTATTCTCACTGGAGGGCTCTACAGGTGTGCCAAGTTTCTTTTCAACTTTTCAAGTAGGTCCTTGTTTATGTTTATGTTTATGTATTGTTTGTGTTATGTTTTTGTGGATTTCTCGCATGCTAATATAAGTTATGAAGGGTTACCTCACATAGAGGAGAATATTTGTTACATATAATTAATTTGATACTCCTGGAGTAACTCGATCTATGTTTGGCAACTCAATTTTATCCCATGCAATTGGAATTGAACGCCGAATGTTAACCAAATTTTAATTGCAACTGTGCTTTTTGATTCTAATTTCTAACTTGAAATTGAGTTGTCAAACGTAACGTCAAAGTCAATATATCAGTATCACAATTTTTTCTTCTTCTTAATATTAAGATCCAAATTTCTGGGTCCTACTTTGCATGTTCGTTCTTTAATTTATTTATTTCTTGCTCTTCTGCTCAGTATGAGAATGTCTTCAAGGAAACTATATGGTATCATGTCTCTGTCACAGTCTTGCCCTGTCTTTATTATAGCACATGTGCAAGCCTGCTCAAGTGAGCCTTTTCACATGTTTGATGTTGATACTCTTTTATCTAATCATTTTATCTATCTGTAACCTGCACATTAGTATACCATTCTCCCACCTCAGCACACTCACTGCTGAACGTAATATAGTGTGCTGGCTCTCGAGCATTCCTTGGTGCAAGTCTTGGGTCCTGTAGTTAAGTTCAGTTTAATGGGGATGCATCCATCATTCTGTCACGGTAATGGCATCAATATTTTGAAGACACAGTTCACCATATTCTCAGAAGGAAAATGTTCGCTTATCTTTATCTTATCACATCATTAATTTCATGATCACCTCGGTCATTTCATTTTTTGGATCCACTCTCCTTTTACTTGTTGATTTACTTTTTTAAGATTTTATTTTCTCCAAAATTATATATAGCCATAGGCATTTTTTATTTTATATGGTGCCATTCCCAGTTCCCAATTTTCCTTTTCTGTTGATCTCTCTCCGTCTTTGGTGTGCTTATGTGATTCTCTTCTTTATAGTACTAACATTCGTGTTTAAAATCATAAACCTGTTGTTGGCAAGTGTTATTATGTCGAGCACTGCATAAACTCACTAGTTTGTTTTATACTGGTTTAAGGGTAGCGAGAAACTTCTTCAACTAGTCTCTGAGTCGGAAAATCACAAAACGTCTGCTGCTGTAGTTGATGGGACTAGAACTGCAGAGGTTAACACTAGAGAGGAAAATGACAGTTCACTTCGTCCTACATGGGTATAATTATCACCCCCCCCAAAACCAAAAAAAGAAAAGAAAAAAGTTTATATATATAGTTCTTGCGCACTTGCGCAAATCCACTGATCAATCTGTTTGCTTTTGCTAAGATGTTTCTTATTGAAATTAGGTTTTGCAACAGTCAACAGAGCTCGAGGAAGTTCTTAATCATGGAAATGTCGATGATGGTCTCAGCAAGTGTAGTATATCAGATATCTGCAACTCCTTTAATTTGAACACGACAGATGTTCTGAAGTATCAGAATTTATAGTAATTAGAAGAGGTTGTTGTATCTGGTGCTGGTACAAGACTACTATGTTTCTTTCTAAAGGCAGAAGGGTAGTGCAAATTTTTGGTAGTTTAGAAAATTTAGCATTTAAATCCATGTTCCTGAACTTCGAGAGTTTTTTTGAATATGTTTCTCCAACTGCTTAAATTTGGTTCTAACTTTTGATCGACTGGAATAACCGACTGACTGACGTTCAGTATACGGGTAGTATTTTTATGCCATTAAGGGGTGCAAGCAAATATCTCATTTTGTTTATCCTTGAATGGCTTTATTTTTAGCCCAGGTATAGTTGACAATGCATTGGCTTTATTTTTATGCCATACAGGTTGTTTCTGTTTTGGTTATCATTATTAAAAACATGTTCTGGTTACTTTCATATAATTATTTGGTTATTTTTTTATTATGTTTTGGTTACTGTTATCTTATGGTTTGGCTACTATTATTGTGCCCTCAATGTGGATTTTAATTATTTTTATTTTTTATTTCGGTTAATATGTAATTGTTTAGTATACATGGATTGCCTAAACTGGGTTTCATTACATGATGTTTCTGTTTTGGTTACCATTAAAACCTGTTCTGGTTACTATCATATAAACATAGTTACAAGCTTGTATCAGGACAAACATCAAGTGTTAAATGTACATGTGAGAATGTCCTATTTATCTACCTGATGTATACTTATAAAAATTATTTGGAAATTGTACAGTTGATATTTAAATATGCATATAGAGATAATCATTTTATTTTTTGTGAGTAACCAAATTTATATAAAATTGGTTTAGAACAGTATCCATCAGCTATTTCAGTTGAAATGTTAGGTTGATATCCAAACTTACATATATGATAACCATTTTTGTTTGTTAGTAACCAGATAATTGTAAGTTTGTATTAGGACTATTATAAAATATTAAATGTATATGTTTTATTTATACCCTCATTATTAACGCTGGATCTTTCGTCACGCCCCAATCACCTAAAACGTCCCGATCCTCGCAGAACGTAAACACAATAAACACCACAAGCTTGACGGCGGTTCCGCTTCGGAGATAGCTTTCAAAGTGAGAGTCGATGATGTGAATTCACAAGGTTTTTCAAAACGGAGGCTATATCGCTTAATGTATTGATATCAAGAGATAATAATAATTCTCCTGTGAATATCGATTCTAAATGAAGAAGTGTATGAGAACCCACCTCTTGGTGGAGACTTCCTTGCCAAGTTATACCTCCTCGTCAATTATCGTGTCATCCACTACTATCTCGACACATTCCCTTTACCCGATGGGTTCTCTGCCAATCGCATGTAGTTTATTCTCTCGTTTTTTGATCACCATTGCTACTACCAACCGATTATAATCCCATCCACATTAATGCATGGCGAGTTTTAGTCAACCGAGCATGCTTTTTCATCATTACAGTCAAAGATCAGTAGATATTTAAAATGTCTAAAGGATTGATTCAACGACCCTGGGCTTTGCTTATAAGTTTGGAATGAAAATATAATATGATGATTGAGAACTTAATGATTTTCATAATTCAATAATAAAGGCCCAATAGAATAAAAAGAATAA